>CM029547.1:33061824-33358335 GCA_017141385.1 Sogatella furcifera
CTAACGGAGTATAACGATAATCAATCCACTGTAATTTTTTATTAACAAATCTGATGTATTCAGTGTTGAATTATTCATACCCAAAAAATGGTGGAATTCAATATCGTGAATGATTCAGTCTCAGGTCATGAAGTGTCTGGAGTGCTATGTTTATAATTCTTTATCAGAAAGTTGATTATGTTAAAAGCTGGGATTTACAAAAAATATATTTTTCAATTTTTTATTATCCTAATGATAGTGAGGTGAATAGAATTGTGATAAGTTTGGATGAATATATAATAAGATTGAAATAAATATTGTAGGATGGTTATATCAGTTGATCAATCATTACATATGGATTGATAATAACATGTGTAATAAACAACTTATGAATAGTAAATAAATAACAAGTTAGTTTTTAGAATAAACTCGATGTGAAAGGTTGAAATAAATATAAAGTTGTAACATAAAATGTTATGTTATTTATAGTGAGAAATAGAAATCTCCTATAATATCTTATTTATCTTCATGGTAATCTTATGGTTATCTTTATATATATTAAGTATCTATAATACTGTATTGTGGCGATCCTTAACGTAGAATAAGTAATATTCTCCCCAACACAATGAACTTGGAAAAATGCAAACCAATGTGGAATGAGATTTTGTACTGGAAATGTTGACTGCAAAACGTTTTTGTTCAATTTCTCCATGATAGTCCGTTATTGATAGGTGGTAGCACTTTCCGACTAAAATTCCCCACATAACCATATTGCTCTATGAGGAATATATTCCTCGAAAGTATTCCTCATTAATTTCATTCAACTCTCTTCTCTCACTATTATTAACTTTTCTTGCGATATATATATATATATATATATATATTTTTGAGAACTCTGTACTATTTCTAATGACTATTAGGCCTATATAAATGTGTAAAACATTTTTCTCTGAGATGTGTAACTCAACTTTTTATATCTGAGACATGAGTCCAGTAGAAAGGGAGAGGAGCGAAATTTTTAGATGAGTTTGAGTTGAAAAACCTTGAAATCCAACTGAAAATTTTACAGTTGGAAACAAAAAATGATTTATCACTAGAATAATTCTTCTCTTATATTCTGAATTCATATAGCTTTTTTATTCTTATCTTTCTCAAGAGACGTGCATGAGCAGTTATTTTCCCATTGAATTGATTCCATTATTTTTGAATGTACTCGTGAATTATTTTTTGAAAGTCTCTAGAGTTATAGATCATCATTCCATCAGTTTTTTGTATCAGCTAGGCATTCTCATTCGATATTTTCTATGAGTAATTATAAATTATGTATTCCTCAATGTCAATCAAGAGTTGAATTAAGGCCACTAGGATTTGAAAATAGCCCTTATGTTTGAAAAATAATTTCCAGTGGTGTAATTTATTATCTGTGACAGATTATTTTTCAACCTCACTGTAACAGCAACTGAGACCTTTCGAACGTAACAGAACTCTCATTCATTTTGATACGAATTGAAATGCTTTGCTAAATTCATATTTGGTAGTAGCAAAACTATGAGAGGGACGTCTATGGTATGAATGTTTTAGTATGGATTTCTTCCTGATTCATGTGAAAGCTTCTAAGCAGAAATCTGTATTATAAATCAAGACTAAAGGAAAGCTCTACACTTTTGCAGATCTTAACAGAATACAGTACGTAAGACACGCGAAGTGAGTTTTCAAGTTCCTGTCCTGCAATTGACAAGTTATTAACGAAGGCGTCTGAGAGCATTCCCGAGATCTCATTATAACTTCGGGTTCTCTTATTCTCACCAGATATAACATTACGCTGTTCGTTTATTCTCTTTGCAAATTTATTCTCCCAGTCACCAAGTATTTTCATGAATGAGAAATTATTTGGTTAGTAGGTAATTAGGAACTAATTTATTGAATTTCAAAAATTATTTTATAGATCGACCGAAATGTGGATCGTAATGACTATTCTATTACTCATGATGGTAGGCTACTTATGAAAACTCTTCGAATTTACTATTTTAAATTGCGGAAATGAAGTGATTATCACCCCTAACGGAGCTAATCAATTCTTGGTAAAGGGAGGGTGTCAGTAAGCTACCGAGAAGTATTGGAATCTCCCAATCTGGATACAACTTTTCACAGCTTTATTCAACGGATATCTCAATCCATAGACTAACCATTACTAGGTACTTTAAGTAGATTGTCTTTGCTCATACTAATATTTTGTTGTTTCGTTGATATACTAATCAAAATTATTCAGTTTCATTTATATAGCTTTCTCTGGATTCTCGAATCAATTATTGAGTAATACTCTGGGAAAATTTGGTAACCCTTCGATATTTGATCGATTAAATTCGTGTGCAGATTGAAATTCTTTAAATAATTGCTTAAAATAGGCTACTTCGAGAAAAGTCTTTGTGAGAGACATAACCTATTTGATGATAATTTCTACTCTGAGTAGAAATCAAGTACTCTGCTTATCAAGCCATCCAAAAATAGCCGTAATAATAATTTTATATCTATGATAGGAGAATTGAAGATTCCTTGAATGCTGATTTGAAAATTTTAGTTAGTCAAAAATATTAACTAATTTATGAGAATGTTGAAAAGCAGTTAAAAGAGTAGAATATTCAATGCTCTATTGTCAAAAATTTCATTATTTGATGTCAATCATATAGCTCCAATTCATTGAACATCGGCTTAAAAAGTATAATGTAGAACTATCTGATTATTTATATCATGGCTTTATAAAAATCATGTAGGCCATGTAATGCGTCAGTTCATATTAATTTCAGAAGTATGTAATGAAATTGGGATTTAATTGATAAAATTTTATCAATTAAATAGATTATCTGTTCATCAGCAGTGAGTTTAGTACGTTTCATTTCTTCCTCATAGAATCGACCAGATATTATTTCTCCATTCAAATCACGTAGTAAATAAGTCGGAGGTTTAGTTGGGAAAACCGAATGAATTATGAATAATTCAGCACTCCAATTAAAATTGAACGATTTATCAAATACATGTTTGTATTTACTAATTCTTACAACATCACCCAATTTAAATTTAGGTTTAATCAGTTTAGATTTGAAACGTGAAAGTGTGGCTTTATTTAGTGCAGTAATAATCTTCATACTATGTTTTTTGCGCACATCATAAGGTTTCATTTGTATAGATCTGTGAAATTTTTGGTTGTATTCATTTACAATAGTTTCAAGTTTATCTAACCATCGCTTTGTACCGAATTCAGTTAAGTATTTATATATCTTTGATTTAATTGTACGAACAAAACGTTCCACTATAGCTGCCTTTTTCTCTGTAAATACATAATAATATTTTATATTATACTTATCTAAAAGGGTTTTGACTTTACTATCAAAAAATTCACTTCCTTGATCAGTTTGGGAATATTTGATATTCTCATTTTTACTTATAATTGGCTCAAGAGCATTATACACTGATGATGCTGTTTTTGTACAAATTGCTGTACAATATGCAAATTTTGAAAAACAGTTTATTACAGCTAGAATAAATCTATATCCTGAATTATAAGTTTTTAAAGGAGACATATCGATTAAATCAGCTTGAAAAAGATCATTTTCATTCTTCAATTCATATCTCCATCTTGTGAAATTAACACGTGGTACAGAGTGAAGTTCGTCTGCCAAACGTTTTCTTAACAATGACATTTTAAGTTGAAAAACACTGTCAGATGTTATCCTCTCACTTGCAATAATACAACTGTAGAGCACTGTGGGGGAGGGTGAACTATTTTTAGTAGGATAGAAACCGTTAACAATTGCACAGCTGTCCATACGCAAGCCACAGGTTGATGTTGATGTTGATGTTGATGTTGAAGGTTGATGTTATTTTACACATGCACCTGTTTTGAGTATGGTGCGTTGATTCTATTTTTAGACTCTCACTCTATTTCTCCTCCTCTTCCTGCTCCTTTCTCAGTCTCTTTCTCAGATATTTTGAAGCTCCCCCATGCTAGGGTATCAATCCCATCTTCTAAGATGTATCTTTTATCATCGAAGCAAGATAAGGCTACTTTTGCACACTTCACATTATAGACATTATGAGAATAACTTCTAATCATATTGAATTGTTCATAGTGTGTTGTTCTTTCAAACAAGGTTTTCTCATACAAATCAAATGATAAACACCTATCTTTTACATTCTTCTGTACACCTTTTGCAATATTTTTTGTAATCGATTCTGCATTATCATCATTATATTTAAATGAATAAATTTCAGGACGTAAACCTACAAAATGAGTAATTATCTTGGAGTTTGCTTCATCTTTGAACTTACCAACAACTTTTTTATTTTTTATACTGTAACATGGATGGTTTTTTGGGTAGTCTGACAGGTCAAACCATTCAGAATTTTTCTTTATATCTTTGTATAAATCTTCAGTTTCTATTCTATAGAACAAGCTGTCCATATCACTCATAAGTATCTTGACACATTGTGGTGAATATATTTTCAATATTTTATTATAGTGAAAATCAAACATTACATATTTTGATATGTCAAGTATTGTAAAACCGAGAAATAGAGGTTTTTTCAGCTCAATTTTAGGTTTTTTTAGAAAAACAGCTTTAACATCTTTGTTGAAAATCTCCCATCTTTTACACAATGGTTTAGAAATTAATTTATCCAATTGTCTTGCATCTGTAACAAGCTTCACATCATTATGGTGGCGAGTGTTCATTAAACTACGTCCATAAATAACATTGGATAAAAATTTAAATTGATTGATTTCAAACTTGTTTTTTGCATTCCTTCTACATTCTGTGTTGAAATCAATGTAGGGTTTCAACCAACGAGACTGTGTGAAACTGATAACACTATGAATGCGTTTAAGACGCATTCCGAGTTGAACATTTAGTTTCAAATTTCTATAATGTAAAACATAGTTTTCACGATCATAAAGAGTTGCTAAGAGTTTTTCTGTAGACAAATGTGAATCATTTGTTTGATATGCACTCATTAAATGATGAGGAGCTTTTTCTCTGGTTGGGGCAAGAGGGAAATAGTTATGAATTTTGTGAAGAGATTCTGGATATTCAAGATCAACTTCTAAAATATATCCGATCGCTGATTCGTCTGAAACGTTGAGAAAATCAACTTGTTTGATTTCATCTTGTGATAAAAATTTGAAATTTCCATTAGGTAGAGGCTCACACATTGACCACCCATACAAATTACAACAATCTGTGTAAAAGTGGTAACTGGAGGGTTTACTTTCATCATAATTATCCATATACTTATTATTAACAATAGAATGTCTGAACGGGACGACTGATAAGCCGCCTTTCAAATGCTGTTCAAGAAGTAGGTAAGAAACAGAGTCACTAATCAGTCCAAGCTCTACTTTAGTATATTTCAACATCGCAGACCAAGAATAGTGTGCTAATGATAAAAAATGACATATGTCAAGCATATATTTTTCAAATAGAGATGACCTACATTCTTCCATACAATCAGCTAATAATAATGTATCAGTTAGTAAATATAGATCATGAAATTCGCCAAGATTGTTAACTCTGCATAATTCCCACACACTCTGAGCATGTCTGTATTCTTCCTCGTTCAAGGGTGTATCTGTCAGATCATTATAGAAACATTCTATTGGAGGAAGAGATAATTTGTTGAATTTTTCAGGACAATCAATGTACGAATATGGATAGACACTTTTTCTAGTCAATATTTCCCGTTGTTTTTCACTTTTGAACACTGTAAACAACCTTCTAAATTTAGTTTCCAATTCAGTACTTTCAGATAAATTCTTAACTAGAATATCTAATGATCCACACATAAATTTGAAACTATCTAGGAATTTGATTTTTCCTATTTGAATTGTAAAAAACTTTTCAGACAAACTAGCGATACAGGATAATTTTTTATTACATCTAGCTAATGACTGAATGATGAAATGTGAATCATATCCAGAAAAATTATGCATAAAACATGGTATGAAATCAGGTGATTTGGCATTCAAATTACATGATTTATGTGCTGCACAGATAAATCTTCCTGTCTCATGAGAATGATGTCTACATTTCACATCATTTCTAGCAAATGCATTCCCACACAGTCCACAATTTTCTGCATTATCAAAATCATACTGTTCTTTCTCACTCAAATCAATCATTGGAATTCCATACTTCATGTCATTGTAAAGCAATTCACCAACACTAGTTATTTCTTCAATAAATCTCTCAATAATCTTCTCCTCAATATTTTGTGAGCGATAGATAATCGGACCATGACAAATTTCGCCATTGATATCGATCACAACAAAACAATATCCACATGGAATGTGTTGTTTCAACTTTTTTGTAAAGCTTTTTGTGATTGTTCCTCTATCACCTTCTCCTACTTCTTCTTCTTCTTCCTCTTCTTCCTCTTCTTCGCTCTTCATAGGTACAATAAAACTTTCAAAATCTGCATAAATTGCATATTTCATCTTCAATGTACACGAGTAATTGGTGAATTTGAGTGTTTCATCCTCTTTGGGAAAAGTTGTTCTTTGAGGAGTGAATTTTGAGCAAAGCTCCCTATGCTTTTCCAAGTTTGCTTTTCCATCCACATTTTTCGAGGCATTGGAAATGAACCGATGGAAACAGAATTCACAAACAAAAACTTTTCCTTTTCTTTTTGTTAGATTACTTAAGAGTCGCGATAGTCCATTTCTTCCATTTGATGTATTAATTAGGCAGAAATATGATTTTTGTGGGACTGTCTCACTTGTAAGTATCAAAAGATTTATAATATGTTCGCGATCTCTATGGACACTACACCTATATGGGAAAAATGTTTTTCTCTCATAAGCGATTACATTGATAGCGATGTTAGGATTTAGTATCTCGAATTTTTAATTTCACGCATTGAAACAGGAAAGTTGATACCTTGTGTATTAAGTGTATGTTCAAATCTGCTCAAATATTTTACATTCAAATGATCACGTCTATAATGAAAAAATGCAAGAATCGACCACAAAAAACATTTTTCATCATTCGGATTTTTAATATTAATGACACATTTTTTGTTTGCAATAAAAGGTGGTGTGTCTATATAACTAGAAGAGCTAGAATAGATGGGATTGTACTTGATAATGTTAATGTCTAGTGAACCTATTTTTTTGATGACCCAACCCGAACCATGTCTTAGAAAATTATCAAAAGAACACATAATTTTTCTAATAGCCAACTTAAAATAATTGTCTAGTTCTTCAATATTTTCATGCACATTTACACATACAGCCGAATAGCTGTGGAAGTTCACTGTTGTCGTAGAACTTAGATTGTTATTATCACCCAACAAAATTAGTTTTTCCTGGAAAACATTATTAGTTCTCCTTTTTATACTATGCTGTTTAAATACTCTATTACTTGTACATTTTGCATAAAAAAAATGCAGTTCAATGCAAAATGAAAGTAATAAATTGTTCGAATTAGTACAAAATGTTTGTGTTAAATCACAATTATAACAAAATAGAATTAGAAATTGGGATAAATCTCAATCGATGTTAGAATCCATAACAGTAAGAAATCAAACATTATTTTCTATCAAGTCATGTGTAAATTCATCACTTGCTTCTTTTGATAATGGTCTCAGGCATTGGTATAGATTTATGAATGATGAACGTGAAATTCTTTGCAATTTCTACAAAAATTACAGCATACTTGATAACTGTCTCAATAAAACAGCTACTGATAGAAAATTGAATTTCCTTTTGATTAAAACATATCAACTTTGTAGTAAAATATAAAGCTCAGTTGGTTTTTAACCATTGAGATGAAAGGATGGGTTCTGTTTCAAAGAAAAAGAAGTATGCTAATCGAAAGTATGTAGGTAGAGGAATTTTATCAAAACTAGGCAATGCCGCCTCCTATATTATTAATCGGGGGATTGACCTAATGCCAGAAACGCATCTACCGAATTACGAATTTTGCGGACCAGGGACCCGATTAGAAGAGAGGTTAAAAAAAGGGCAAAGAGGAATAAATAAATTAGATAATTTATGCCTCCAGCATGACAAGGTGTATGCCTCATCAGGTGATAGCAAAACGTGCGCTGCAGCAGACCATCGTCTAGCAGACGGTGCATGGGAAATTTTCAAAGATCCAAAAACAGGTCTTTCAGAAAAGGCATATTCTTATCTGGTTACAAATATTATGAAAGCCAAATCTGCTTTTGGCGGTGGTTTGTTAGGGAGAAAGAGGAAGAAGAAAGAAACAAATTTGAAAGGTATTAGAAAAAAACATAGTGACTCTATCAGACAGAAAGCAATTAATAAATTGAAAAAACATATAAGCGGTAGCGGTTTTTACTTAAAACCCTATCCATTTAAAAGTAGAACATTAGGCGGTAGAATACTTATACCACCAACCATACCACATAGTTATGCTATGTCTTTATTCCCCAAGAAAGTCGAAAAGAAATGTAGACAGAGGAGTGCTAGTAGTAGTAAGAGAAGGAGTAAGAAAAAGTGAAGATGAATAAAATTAATATACAAGGTCCATTGTCAAATCATGATCTACTTAAATGGGCAAAATTGTTATACATTCCTCTAAGAGGAATCTATATGCTTGATACACTTCCTAATTATCCACTGTACAATGAAAGAGTTATTTTGAACTTAGATAAATCAGGCAGAGGTACACATTAGGTTGCATTCATTAAAAAAGGTAAAAAAATTTACTATTTCGATCCACTGGGAGACTTACAACCTCCAAGAGAATTAACACAGTATTGGAAAAAAGAAAATAATGTAGAAATATATTATAATACAGATTGTGTGCAACCTATAAATACAGATATTTGCGGTCATTTAACAATTCTGTTTCTTGCAAACGAATTGTAATTCAAACTAGTTGTAAATTTACATTGGTGTCGAAAGCATCAAAAAGAAAAATGTCTGTTATTACACTAACCTCAAAAACAAGCAATCTATGTGTGAATTTAAATCGTGTTTTAGAATTGGATAAAAATCGTGAATGGGAAATTGGACTGATTAACTTGTGGACATTTAATAGTATTCCGAATGTGGTTGCAAAGAGATTAAGTGGTTGAAAGAGTGGTTGCAAGAATTCTAGTTTCCAGTATGGTGACGATCTGATAAATCTTGATACAGGATCATATGAAATTGACGAAATAATTAGCGCTATAAAGTCAAAGTTAAATATAATCGATGATAGTAAGCTCATTATTTGAGGAAACATAAACACAATGAAGGTTGAAATTTATTCTGATAAAGCGATTGATTTAACACATAGCAATACAATTGGTAAAACATTAGGTTTTGATAAAGTTGTGCTTGATGCAAACAAATGGCATTATTCACAACATTTGGTATCAATAAGCAGTATTAGCACAATCATAGTCTCATGTAATTTAGCATGTGGAAGTATTGCAGACGGTGAGGAGAAACATATTATTTACGAATTCCTTCCACAAGTTCCAACCAGCTATTTAATTAATGAAACACCGGCTCAAATTATTTACCTACCCATCAATACACATAGAATTCAGTTTATTGATGTAAAGGTAACCGATCAGAACAGATCGCTTATCGATTTTCGAGGTGATACTATAACAGTGAGATTACATATACGTGAAAAAAATAATGGGATTTATAGTATTTAATGCACCTGCAAGACCTCATGTAGGTTATGTGGAGAACAATGAACGCTTCAGTAAGGGCGCATGCTCAACAGCGTTAACAACAAAAAAGACGCTAACAGCAAAAAACGCAAGAATATTGGAAAAATTAGGTTTTATAGTGAATTGGAAAAATGTCAAGCGCGGCGGCAATAAGTCAAATTCTAGATGTTGATAGTCAAATTCAGTACTTTTCAGACATTACCAAGTATGAATATCATTCACACACTAGTTATTCTGGACAGAAACTCGGTAACTCAGACGAGATACGCATACCAGTGAATCAAATGGATGTGTACACACTCCCCTGCAAATCTTATCTATTTATAGAAGGTAGCGTGAAGTGTACAAAGCCATCTGTTAAGGATGGTGATCCCCCGGTTGATGCTGAGTATAAGCTGATTAGTAATGCTGTAGGACATCTTTTTGATGAGATTCGTTACGAATTGGCAGGACAGTCAGTTGCAAAGTCTAGACTTGTGGGTATAACGTCTACAATTAAAGGATTACTTTTGAAAAGTATATTTGATAAGAATACTTATCATTTAGCAGGTTTCGATAGGGATGGATATAAGTTAACGGATAATAAATTTGTTTTCTGTGTACCGCTGAAATTGTTATTACCATTTTTTGAAAATTTTCAAAAAATAATTTTGAACTTGAAACAGGAGCTTGTATTGTTAAGATCAGCGTCAGATGTTAATTGCATTGAATCGACGAGTGGTAAAAATGTTGCATTAACAATTGAAAAAATGCAATGGAAAATACCCTACATCAATTTAGAAGATCACATGAGATTGAGATTTTTGAAAATGCTCGATTCTGATCGAGCATTAAAGTTATCATTCAGAAAATGGGAGATTCATGAATTGCCAAACATGACAAGCTCTAGAATTCATTCTTGGGCTATTAAAACATCATCCCACCTTGATGTACCACGATATGTTATATTAACTTTTCAAACAGGTCGAAAAAACAAAATTAGTAAATCAATGGCTAATTTCGATCTATGTAAACTTTATAATGTTAAATTATTTTTGAATAGCTATTATTATCCATACTCTTCTATACTTGGAAATAAAGAGATAATGTATCGAATGTTTTTAGATTTCGCGCCTAGCCACTACAATCGACCAGTGAACTCTGAACACGGAAATGATGTTGATTTTAAAGATTTTTGCGATAAATCACCAATAATTGTGATTGACTGTTCACATCAATTGGATCATTTGAAAACTTCTACAGATATAAGATTAGATATGGAATTTAGTGAAAATGTACCCAATGAGACTTCTGCATACTGTATTCTTGTAAGCGATAGTATAATGGAATATACACCATTAACGTCATTGGTTAGAGAAGTACAATAAATAACCGCTAGAGTGTTTTTTCAAAAAAATATATATTCAAGGTAGAGCAAGATAATAGTTCAGTAGTGATCCTGTCTACAGTGATACAACATCAAGATGGGTTCTTCTTCTACGAGCATAGAGGAGAAGGATAATGCAATTGATTCAGTGTCAAAGGAGGAGATTAGCGCAGATGGAAAAACTTGTTCGGTGGGAATACAAACCGATGTGGTGGAGGAGTGTTTTGCTACGGTTGACTTGCACTGGTTTAAGGGTAATAATAATGAATTAATAGTGAAAGAATTTGCTATAGTGGATCAGAATAATAATTATGTTGTTCTCCATTTTAAACCACCATATCCGAAATCTGATTTGAATAGTAAAATGTTTCGAGAAGCTACATGGTTGGAGCGTCATTATCATAAAATCCTTTGGGAAGAAGGGGACATTGTATACGATGATTCATTGTTAAAACAGTATCTCAACACCTACAAACAAATTTTCACAAAGGGAAGAGAGAAAGCAGATTTTCTGAGAAGACTACATGACAATGTGGATGAAATACCTGAAAATTTTACAAAACCAGCTAATAATAATACAGAATGGCTTGACGCGCGTAAAATACATAGGAATGTATCTGCGAATGTAAGGTGTGCTCTAATAAGTGCACAACATTATTCACAATTGTTATCAAGGATTACTCAGCCGACAGAACAGTTGGATTATACTTGTGAAAGCAATTGGATGCATAGTATGAAAAATTGCCCTTATTATACAGCATCGACTAGAAGAAATTATGCTAGACAGGGATTTTACTTTGACGGGGAAAATATTGTTTGCGTTTTCTGTGGTTATGAATAGTCATTACACAAAGTGAGAATTTGCAGTATGAATGTTGGTAATAGAAAGCAAAAAGCAATCAATTTTTCTGTTCTAATCCCACTTTATAAATAAGTACACTACTTCAGTTGACTGCTATGAATCCTCAGAGATGGATGTGTTCTGATGTTGAATTGGAGAGCAGATTACGTGATTGTATAGAGTGGTTTGATTTGTGTGAAGGCGCTATTAAAAATTCTACAAGTGAAAACATTGCGATTGCAAAACAGTCTAAGAACATTTTTTTGAACAGTATAAATTTGAACGATATTAACGAATATTTATCGTATTACAGACCATATAGACTTTCATTGAATAAATTAATAAGAATAGAGGAAGAGGCAATGAGCTGTATTGACAATGGATTCCAGCAAGTTTGATTTTGAAGCTTTCAACACAGCTGCAATTGAGATATTACCAGTAGAGGTTAAAGTACCTTTATTCTGGAGAGATGATTGGTTATTGGTTATTAGTGCATCAATTGACAATGAGGATAATATTCTGATCGAGCTGGAAGATCCTGATGTCAGTATTTGTGATTGTGGTGATGGTTTTATGTACGTATTACTCCCGAAAGAATTTCAAAAGGTTTTGAATAGAGAAAACTTGGAAGACTTCAATAACAGAAGTAAAATACATATGAAAGTTGAATTTTGCGATGGAGAAGTTGAACTGAAGGAGATGTAATAGAGTCGCTCACAGTGATATAGGACTAATCATGACCGATTATAGTTGGATTTAACACACATCATGTTAAATTTAATTATAATATGTCTTGAGATTTGGGGAAACACTTTAAATATAACGCCCGCATGTTTGTACAGCAAATAGTTTGATGTGAATTTATTTGTTACAATTATTATTGCCTCAAATGAATTCATATCAGCTTACTGTCGGGTGGAAAGCAAGCAATTTAGTATTAGTTTGACTGCTGATGAAAAAGGTAGTGTGTAACAACGATGCAGTGCTATAGTTATTCAAAATTTTAAAAAATAGCTCGTCTTCTGATGGGCATAACAATAGGTGAATTTGATATAATTGCCAAAAATATTAAACATTCGTCCTATTGTAGTGAAGATGAGAAATCTGATTTGGTTATGATGAAATTAGAAGACATACATTATCCAATATTGTCTGAGATTTACAAACTACTAGATATTATTATTAGTGGTTCTTGACATTTACATTTTGGATGTTCAAACGATTCACCAACTATGATTATAACTGATGTAAATGAACTTTGGGATTTGCTCTATTGTTTAGCTGATAAAAAGTGTAAAAAGGATTAATTGTGTTGTGTGGATAACAACCCATAATTTGAAAATCTATTTTTAGATGGAGATTCACCTCTGTAACGAACTTTCATGTTTCAACAGGAAAAAATCTATTTTTAGATATTGAGGTCATTCACCTCTTGAGTAAAAGGAGAAGGAGAAGATGGAGGAGTAAAAGGAGAAGTGTAGAAGGAGAAGGAGGAGAAGGAGGAGTAGATTTAGGAGTAAAAGGAGTGTAGAAGGAGTAAAAGGAGTGTAGAAGGAGTAGGAAAAGGACTTAATATTTTTAAATGTAATGTTGGTACTACTGTATTGACACTAATAATTATCTCGCTTAGAGGAGGTATATTATGTAATCTGTCTGCCTCTTAGAGGTGGTCTTAAATCTTTTTATAGATACTTGGCATATAAGGTAGAGGGGAAGTATTGCGCATGCGCAAGGGAGTATGTATATAACCACATATATAGATATACAACTATATATAGATA
Source organism: Sogatella furcifera (assembly GCA_017141385.1). Classification (NCBI taxonomy): domain Eukaryota; kingdom Metazoa; phylum Arthropoda; class Insecta; order Hemiptera; family Delphacidae; genus Sogatella; species Sogatella furcifera. The sequence continues at coordinate 33,075,479 of CM029547.1, forward strand.
TACTGATATATATATAGGTTCTGCAAAAGACAGAGACACATTTACAACCTTAGTAAAGGTGTGAGAGAGATCACATGCACATATATAGACACACACTCGAAAATATATAGATATATAGCCATGCCCACAAATTCACAGCCGGGGGGTGTACCCACGCTCCTGCGCTCCTATTGGTCTTTGCGGGGGGTCCCCCATCTGGGGGAGAGGGAACAAAATGGCCGACTAGGACGGGGGGAGAGGAAACAAAATGGCCGACTAGGACAGGGGGGAGGGCGGGCGGCCACACCCCTACAGGGCGTGGGGAGGGGAGGGGGAAATACTGCTCTCTGATTGGTCGGCTGCAGTACTCTCTACTTATTACTACTAGTACCAATGATATCTTCAAAAATATTGAAAATAGATAGAATATAAACATGATTACTTATATTCTCAACATTTGAGATTTCTTCACTTGGAGGATTTTACTGTTCGTCTCATATGAGGTGTAAGCTTCCACTATTATACTTTTGTAGTGAATCAAACATAACATTAGCTGGAATTTTTGAAAAGGAACAATACAGGGTAAGCATTACAATTGTATAATACAGGGAAAGGACCCTGTAGAATGAAAGGTCATACTTATCGCATTAACAAACTAATATCTGGTACCAAGCTTCGCTTTGAAGCTGCGGCCGAACTGTTGAATAACATAAATATTCTTGTAAAAAAAAATCAAAATTGATATGATCACCTCTATGATTACTCTCACAATTTTTTGACATGAACATGTGTTATAGACTTGAATGTAACTCCATTCACTCCAGCTGGATAGCGTTGGTCAGCTAACGATAACAGCCATTGTACGCAGTACTTGAGATTATTCCTAAAGGAATATTCAATCCTATTTATTAATCCTGCCAGAGAGTTTTCCTGGGCATGAGACCTGGTGCAATCTTATTCTTCCATCGCGGTTATATTACATTTCAAATTTCGAGGAAATCGTTAGAGCCGTTTTCTAGATCCGTGGTTCCACAAACATACATACATACATACATACATACATACATACATACATACATACATACATACATGAAGAAATTACTCGCTTGATATAATAGGATATCTGGTACCGAGCTGCGCTCTGAAGCTGTATGCGGCAGAACTGTTGAATTACATGAATATGTTTTTGTAAAAAATAAATTCAAAACTGATATGATCACCTCTCACATTTATTGTCATGAACATGTGTTATAGACTTGAATGTAACTCCATTTACTCCAGCTGGATAGCGTTGGTCAACTAACGATAACAGCCATTATACGCAGTACTTGGGACTATTCATGAAGGAATATTTAATTTTTTTAATTATCCTGCCAGAGAGTTTTCCCGGATATGAGACCTGGTGCAATCTTATTTTTCCATCACGGTTATATTACATTTCAAATTTCAAGGAGATCGTTAGAGCCGTTTTCTAGATCCGTGGTTTCACATACATACAAACTTACATACATACATAAATTGCTCGCTTAATACATAGGATATGTATAATAGGATAACTAATTTATAATCAACTAATTTATTGTTTCTATAAACTGTCCTCATACTATTCTATGAGTAGCCTAGTCGTAAAATTCAATTCCATAACATGTGGATGAGCATCGAAGTTTGAAGCCAATACTCGTCAATATTACATGCTATCATCGCAGAGATTGACGTAATCAGGTTGTGTTCTCACGGAATAGCAAGCATTAATATTTGAAATCCACAAGTAGTTTCCAGCCGAGTTGCTTACTGCACATCTCCCTGCAACTTAGCTTTCAAGGTATCAAAATCTCAGCTGTTGATCTTCTCATTCTCAAGGAGTAAATGAATAATCAAATCCCGGATTCACAGTGCAACTATTTCATCACAAATCGCTCACCAAGGACATAGCCCATATAGCCATGTTTTGTATGCGTTCATCCTCAGAATATGTCCCAATAGTTCAACAAATTCCCGAAACTGGCTAAGTGTGTCCTCAAAGACAATATTATATTCGATGGAGGATTGGAGTTGTACCTGTTTATAATACCAACACCTACTAATACACCTACTAGTACACCTACTAATGTATTAGTAGGTGTTAATAATACTCATATGGTTTCTAAATATTATGAAAAATATGAATCGAATGGAGTAGATACGATTTGCTAGACAACTTCATACTGAAGAGATGTCAGATACAACTCAAATTATTTACAAATAAAACTTATTGTCTTTGGTGAAACGCTCTATTACTGCTTTTCAATCCTAGTAGCATCTATAAAGAAGTTCAGCAGTTTTGGAAGAGAGAAGACAAATAATTGATCTTATTTAATGCTTGGGTTCACTGAAAAGAACTTTCAATGAGCTTCACATTCTCCAGCACCCTCTCAAATATACCCTAACTTATGTGAAAACCAAAAATTAATATAAATTTTTAATAAAAATACGTTATATACAACGAGGATTGTGGAAGAACCCAAACTGATCATAAATATTAGGCCTATATCTAGTTTTTTGTTTGTGATACATGACCTCATATCCAATCCATAAATAAAAAAATTTTATGAGATTAAAGGGATGGTTCTGGACAAAACTCCCCTTTTATTATCTTAATTGTCATCAACTCGAAAATTGGTAATCTCATCTGTTTGAGATGAGAAAGGGCTGTTATTTTGGCTGAGATCCCGCCAACATGGCATCCAATAGCATTTATAGCACTTATTGCCAGTGCTTATGATGAGTGGATTCGTGAGCTTATGATCGCTGAAGCGTTTAATTAGGTGGCTTCTGACTGTGTTGCAGGGTCGTACGTGTTGCTATGGCGACGAGGCAACGCCGTGCTGACCGCCGACAAGATAATGGTCACCAGGGACCAGCGCTTCCGTTTGGTCGACGGCTACAACTTGGAAATCGAAAGTGTGATGCCGCAGGACGCCGGAGACTACGTCTGTCAGATTGGCGAGTTCAAGGATCAGATCAACACTGTCGAGATATTGGGTATGGACATTATGAATGATTTATTTGAATGAAATGGAATATTGCCATTATCCAATAGCTCTTATCATAGAGGAATGTTAAAGGGACCTTACCATTCTTTCTCTGTGCTTTTATTCAGTATCAATAACAACATGTCGCAGATATTCTTTGACTTCTGGACAGGAACATTGTCTCAAAGTGAATCACTCGAGGGGTTGTTTCGAAGTTATTAATAATGAATCTATTAGGAATCTCAATGAATCATTCCAACTAAGTTGGGCGAACTTCAAAATTATTGATTATAATTACTGATGTTGTCATTGAACTCCTTATCACCCTGTCTAATTTTGAGTTATACAGGGTGTTCCAGGAGGAATGTGCAATACTTCTCAGGCTGATTACTTAAACCAAGTAGACAAAAAATTTTCATGGGATCAACCCTCAAAAACGCTTTGTTACCGAGATAACAATGGCGGAAAATTGAGATTTTTCAAAATATATTAATTTTTCTAACTTCTTAGAGGCGTTAGTGAGGGTTTAAAATGAGCAATTCATATGTAAAATTAGCTGAGAAATTCAATAAAACCAGTTTCAAGTTTGTAACTTTAACGGTTATTGAGATGAAGAGAGTCGGATTCTGAAGAAAAAGTTGAATGACGGTGATTGTGTAAATCTTACCCAAATCTCAGAAATAGTGATCAAAAAAAGGAAAATCGCTACTAAACAAAAATTTATCACTTATGCTGTTTCGTCAATTTTTCGACTTTTGATCGCTATTTCTGAGATTTGGGTTATATTTACACAATCGCCTCCATTTAACTTTTTCTTTAGAATCCGACTCTCTTCAAATTCCATTAATAAGAAATACAATTTTATGATTCCTTATCCAGTTATAACCCTTATTGTTGAAAAATTGTGTTTTTTAGCATATTTTCCAATTATCTCAATAACCGTTAAAGTTACAAACTTGAAAATGGTTTCATTGAATTCCTCAGCTAATTTTACAAAGAAATTGTTTATTTTGGAACTTGAGTGGAACCTCTAAAAAATTAGAAAAATTTATATATTTTGAAAAATGTCAATTTTCAGCCATTGTTATCTCGGTAACAAAGCGTTTTTGGGGGTTGGTCCCATGGAACTTTTTTGTCTACTTGGTGTGAGGAAACAGTCTGAGAAGTATTGCACATTCCTCCTGAAACACCCTGTATAGAGATATGGCATAATCGAGTTCGTATCAATACGTATAGTGCTGTACAGTAAAAGATACGGGTACTTCACCGGTTTGTGGGCACGAGCCGCCAATGCTTTACATGTACACTGATTTTATTATTGTGAGCATGTTTTTTTCAAATTTGTACAGTTTTTTGAACATTCAGAACAAATAAGATGTACAGTATTCATATAAATAGAATTACAGTCGGATTGTTATGAGTTCCATTTATAATAATCTAAATGTATCATGTGATGAATGCGGGTACCAATATTGCAGTAGGCCTACATTGTCAACATTCTTCTGTTACCTGAACGGTTCCAAAATGATGGGAATCACTAATTGTGAGCTGGATTCATTGGCTCTTGACTTCAAAACAATCAATTAAATAGCTATTATCATGAGTTATGAAAGAGGGATTATTCTTATCAGATATGAATTTTAAAGACGTAGGATCAGCGTTGCACTCGCCGGTATTCTTTGTCTTTTGGACAGAAAAATTGTTTTTATGATACCATAGTGAGTTACAAGCGTGTCCCTCGAGTTGCGTGTACGAATATGCGGAAATACCTGTCCTCTACGAATTTTTTTCTCCTTTTTTTGACGTAGCACTCTCTAGCACGGAATATTCAGAAGCGCGTGGGTGTTTTACGCATGCGCACTCATCAGCACACGCACGCATCAAGGGAGCGACGATGTCGCAATCACACGGGACACGGCACTCTGCATTAACTTCGAAATATCAAAAAGAATCATGACAGAGGCACGTTCACAAAGTTTTCCAATGTTATTTCAAGTGGAAAACTGTTTTTCAGAATTTCGCTTTTTCAATACAGTAATTGAATTTGAATTTCATAGAGGGGTTGATTCTGAGTTACCGTTTACCGTTTAGGATTAAAGAAACTACGATAAGAATATGCATTCGTTAATAAGACTCCATCAATGTTTATTTATTTAAGCAATCGTTTGTACCGCCATGGTGGTATAGCGACCCCATTCACATAAAACACGTCATTGAACAAGTTATTAGAACAAAATGGAAAAACATGAATCAAATACCAATAATAGTTGATTATGAGAAATTACTCTACCCCAGTAAATCACAGCATGTGATGGAAATAGGAGACAGAAAAAACATAATTAAGTATGAGGATTCCAAGTACCTGTTTTTTTTTTTAAAGAACTTAATAATGGAGTATGGTGCAATGTTTATGAGATTGACCTGCAGGTGCCTCATAAATTCACCCCTATCTTTTATTTCTCTTAAACATGAAGGGAGGCTGTTGTAAAGCTTTATCGCCATATAATGTGGGCTCCGCTCTAATGACGTAAGCCTATGCAACGGATATCGAATAGTTATATCTCTTCCTCTAGTGGGATATGGATGCTGTAAAACCTCCTCTGAAAAATTATCGTTATAAAATAAGTAGAACTTCAGCACCTCCAAAATAAAGAGAGCTGAAATCTAAACCAACAATAATGTATTCATAAAAAATGACAATGTTTACTCATTTTATGGCAACATATTGAGAGAAAATTTCTGTTCTGACTATTTGGACAAGACAACAAAATAAGACGTAACATATCACCTACATTAGGATTAAATTTAACCGGTGTAGTCCAGTGTAGAAGATTTGAAATTTGAATCTCACATGGAAGATGATTGACTATTCTTATTAATAAAGTGATCAGAAGTATTCAACTATTAATTAACTTCCAACTATCACTGTAAAACAAAGACATTTGCAATAATTTATTATCGGCAAGTTTTCCAATAATTCTAATAAATAATATCCACATATTTATTCTATGTTCAAGGTGAGGTGATTTTCATAACAATAAGGATCAAAAGTTTTTACAGGATCCATCGATCTAATTCAATTAAGAATAATGGAACACTATTACTAGCTGTTTTATGAAAACTATGACACTATGACGAGGGTTCTGAATACCGAGAATAAAATAATACTTCTCTTCATTTCCATGCATTGCAATATAATTTAGAGGATTCTCCCCAATTTGTTCGAATAATACTATTTTGGAAACTATAAATACACTAGTATAGCGTCAATATTCACTTCACTGTTCAATCTTCTGTTCTATAAGAGGAAAGTAGAAGGATTGAATAATAGACTTGTCACTTACACAGCCTACCTTCAAGCTTTTAGGTTTTGTTCTTCACAGAAATATCTTACATGTTGATTAATATTGAATTTGTTGTGTGATTGCAGTTCCACCGAGCATAAAGACGTCACCCCCGACAGGGCAACTGACAGCCAGGAAAGGAGGCTCTGTAACTTTGGAATGCAAAGCATCCGGAAATCCTGTGCCTACAATAATGTGGACGAGAAAGGTGAGTGACACTGCATTCTCTACATGCTTCTCACTCTGTTACTCAGTAAATTACCTCACAATGCTTGCTATTCGAGTTTTTGGGTGAAAATAACTAGATTGCGTGAGATCTCGATCACGGGAAAGATCTTCATAGTGTGAAATATGAATAGGAGATACATGAAATCAGATTTAAACTTGAGGAAGAATGAGTGTATTTCAAGAATTTAGCAACATCTAGAAGAAAATGACAAATTTTCAAACGTTTCTTTCATCATCTATTAAAAATTTATCCCCTCAATGTATCAGAATGATAGCAGTATTGATTATTTATTATCAATCGACGAGTGATCATAGTTAGGATGAAAAACAAGATAATCTGAATAAGAGCTTTGTTAGCTATATTATTAGATGCTTTCTTTGAACGTGTTTATTTCAAACTCGACAGAATTCTCTAATAAATGGAAAGTATCATAATGGATCCCACTTATCGAATGAATTCATGTTACTCATATTACTCTCAAGAAAATGTTGAGTAGCCTGCTTCAGTGGCTAATTGAAGCAGGTACTATTTGATTTAATTTCAGTTGGATACTTTTTTATCCAAATTTCTATTGGTATTCGGAACATTGAATTTCAACTTCAAGAATGTCTATTCATGCAACATTTCGGGAGATTCTTCATTAATATCATAAGTGGGAGCCAATTATTGATCATTCCGAAACCTGCAGTTAGCCTCTGAGAAAATGAAAAAGTTGAAGTATTTTACAAGAAGATGTGGGGAGACAAGATTTGGTCGCGTAAACACGCAGCGGAATTTCAGCCGTGTGAAAACGTAGGGACTTTCGGCAGCTTGCAGATCGGGCAGCCTGCGAAAACTAATAGGAATCAAGCATAATTGAATAATATTAAAGACTCAGTATTATTCAGTAGACTTAGTAGTAGTCAGTAGTATTCATAAAGTGTTTCAGGAGAAAGGGGTCAAACTCAATAAGACTGATCAAGATACAAAATTCTTATTGATTTTTTCAAATTTCTCATAGGAAATCATCAGTGTTAGTTCCAGCCCTGGGCTGGGTGGGTTCTGGGTAGGACACCTGCCCTTGAGAAACGTCCACTTGAATTTGGACTTAGAAAAAGTCCATCGTTGAGGTGCAAGTCAACGTTTGGTGTGACTTCAAATGCCACACTTACATCTAAACGAGCGACCGCCCACTTATCACGCACACAAATCCTATTAATTCCTCGTAATTCAGCTCTAAGTACACACTTGATCCACTTAATAATCGCTCCCATACTGGTCAGCTTTATAAATAACTGTGTAAATTGAATCCTGGCGTGCATGATCAAACCCACCTCCACCAGCTTAACACACGGAATTGCTTATCGGCCCCGTTGAAGCAAACATCGAGCGCTGCTTCCGTAGTCATTAGTTGAATTCCATTCCTAAACGAATACCTAAATCCTTGATAAGAAGCAGAAGATTTTCAAATATTGTCACTACTTATAAGGTCATCAGAGTTCCTGAACCACGTTTCAAATAAAGTTTATTTGTTTATTCGAATCTTTATGACTTTATTGGATTTTTTTAATTTACTACTTTATTGGATTATTTCAGTCAAGGGAAAGGAAAGGATATCAATATTGTATTGAATCGGAATACTTGACACGACAATCTTCAATTGTGTACTGGAATTTACAAGTTACTATCCTTATTTCAAAGTATTCCACAGTGAATAATCAAACTTCAGCATAAATACATCATTTTTGGAGAGACTGAGATGTGGGCCTATGCTGTGTATGCTGTATAGTAGAATAGTACGTGGGCCTTTGTCTAGGACTTAACAGCCCATGAAGGGCCTAGGCTTACCAGCTGATTGACAGTTTCATATTCATTCCACTATACAGCAGAGAGGAATAATCTTCAACCAGTGAAGAGGTAACGTGTTGATCCTCCCAACCATAAGCTAGCTTTCGTAACCAAGTGTCGGCGCAGACCAACTTCAAATAACATCCAGTTAATCAGTTATAGAGTGTAATGCAACAATTACTATTCCTCCAGAGACGTGAAACGACTGACTATCTCTACTAACGAGAAGCCACTCTCCCAAAGGCGACATCTGCTATTAATTTCACGAATTCTGTTTTCATAGTAGCGTATGTACCTATGTCTAAGACGTGGGTGGGGGCTAGAATTCGCGTGGTATGACTTGTGTGAAGAACTAGAACTTTTCTTAGATTTGTCAATGTTGTCTCAACAAAAATTGGCAACATTTTGCTTTTAATCCAGAAACAGGGATAACTGTTTATTTTGACACAAAGGAATGAATACTACTGAGTCTTTCATATTATTCAATTATGCTTGATGTAATAAATTCACCTTCTATTGCGTACCGGTATTGTAATTCATAGTTCAATACTCATCCCCCCTCAGTGGCGTAAATAGCACCCCGCAGCCCCCGCAATGCGGGGGGGCGCAGGCTTCTGGGGGGCGCCACTTTAAAAATGTAATTGACTGCAAAGGAATAGATTTTTTTAAAATTAAATTTACAAAATTAATAATAATTGAATAATTTTCTAATGAATTTATATTTTTAAATCTTTTTATATTTTCATTCAGACTTGTTATACATAACTTAAAAATATAGTCCTAGAGTACAGTGTTCTTAAAAAATTTTCCCCTGACCCAACTTTTACAAGACAGAATATACAGAGTGTTTCAGGAGGAATGTGAAATATTTCTCAGGCTGATTCCTTACACCAAGTAGACAAAAAAGTTCGATGGGGAAAACCCCCAAAAACGCTTTGTTACCGAGATAACGATGGCGGAAAATTTAGATTTTTCAAAAGATATTAGTTTTTGTAATTTTTTGTTGGCTTTACTCAGGTTCATAAATAATCGATTTTCATGTAAATTTAGCTCAGGGATTCAATGAAACCAGTTTGAAGTTTGTAACTAACGGTTATTTAGATAATTGGAAAAATATGCTATAAAACGCAATTCTCCAACAATAAGGGTTATAACTGGATAGGGAATCATAAACTTGTATTTTTTATAAATGGAAGATGAAGAGAGCGGGATTCTGAAGAAAAAGTTAACTGGTGGCGATTATGTAAATCTTACCCAAATTTCTGAAATAACGATCAAAAATCGCTACTAAACACAACTTTTTCACTTGTGGTACATTTTGTCTATTTTGCGATTTTTGATCGCTATTTCTGAGATTTGGGTAATATTTACACAATCGCCGTCATTTAAATTTTTCTTCACAATCCGGCTCTCTTCAACTTCCATTAGTAAAATGTACAAATTTTTGATTCCTTATCCAGTTAAAACCCTTATTGTTGAAAATTGGTGTTTATTAGCATATTTTCCAATAACCTCAATAACCGTTAAAGTTACAAACTTCAAACTTGTCTCATTGAATTCCTCAACTAATTTTACACAGGAGTAGATTCTTTTAGAACCTCAGTAAAGCCTCCAAAAAAATAGAAAAATTAATATGTTTTGAAAAATCTCAATTTTCCGCCATTGTTATCTCGGTAACAAAGCGTTTTTGGGGGTTTGTCCCATGGAGCCATTTTGTCTACTTGGTGAAAGGAATTAGCCTGAGGAGTATTGCACATTTCTCCTGAAACACTCTGTATATAATTGTGCTAGAATGTACTTGTTAATCACCCATCACGTCTTTTCTCTCCTCAATCCTGTAATGTTAATAGTGCTATTAAGCTAGACGAACTTGCTGAAGATTTTGTGAGAGCAGAGAAAAGAAAAGAAATGGATATGAAACTGGCAACCAGCTGGTAGGCCTAGGACCTTCGTGGGCTGGTGAGCCGCGGCCAAACAAAGAAATGAAGAGGATTGACCGATTGGTGATAGCTCTCTGATCTACACAGTGAACAGTTTGTAGTTTGTATGTAACATTTTTGTTTGTAATAAATAAATATTAGCTAAACACGACTCATAGTCTACAAGTTCTTTTTATTATAAGCCCATTAAATTATAGTGCGTTTACTGCATAACTCAAACCCAAATATCTGGTGTATATTTTAGTTCTATATAATATATTATGGGCTATGATATATTTACAGCCTATTATTTAAAAATATCAATCCAAATTGAAAACTTAATTTCTTTTCACTTTTAGCTCCTCTTAGGATAAACTGTAGTAGTTGAAGTAGGCCTAATTGTTTCCGACCTTTACGATAATTTAATCTATAATCACGTATGTGGAGCTCATTGTACCAGTATATTAACACATGCAAAAACAAAACAAAGGTACCATAACTTAGATGAGTTTTTTCCGCTTCGTATCTTAAAGTGGTGGGGGGGGGGTTAAGGGCGCACCCACTCGGCTCGCGGGGGGGCGCTCAATGGCTTAGTTACGCCACTGACCCCCTGCAAAATGATTCTGAAAAAAAATGCAACTAATATTATTGCGATGTTATGAAGATTTGATAATAATATTGGCTAATAGTTACCGTGTAAATCATCTGTATTTTGTTTTGTAATTTTTTTCTTAGGTTGAATTCTCTTGTACCTTAAACTTGTTCACTTGGCAGTTTCTTCTTTACCCTTATTAAAACTACTTCTAATCATAAATTAATATTCCATTTGATTCTATCTAATTAATTTCCAATCGTGACACTATGCTAAAGAAATCAATAACTATTCAATATGGACACAGCTTTTAAATAATGTAAACTTTGGATACACCACTTTTAAGTAATATTCTATGTGCTGGAACTCCCAGATAGGCGGGCCTCGAGAATTACCTAATTTCTTGACAGAATGTAGTAATAAGTATTTGCTAAATAATTGAGTTTTTATATTATTTGAAGTGAAATTTATCATTGAGTATTCCCAGATTCTGAATTCAATTGTACTATCCTGTTTATCTATTATTTGTATTCTGTGAAGAAAGAAATTTATTTATTAATTTATTTAAGTGTAGAAGAATGCGGTTCATAAAGAAAAATAGATCATATTGGATGGTGGAATACCCAAGTTTTTAAAGCTTTTCTCACTAGCTTGATCAACCTTGTTAGATGATACGCTATCGTGGTAGTTTTACGAGTGGGAAACAATACTTATCACTGATTATCACTGACCTGACTACCTGAGAGTACCTACCTGCCCACAGCATAAAATTTTGAAATAACATCAACCTCAATGACAGGGTAAATTTTGATAAGTCTCACCTGTGAATATAAAAGAATATAAAGTATATCGCTTCATATTCTTTGGTCTCATAAGGATATTGAGATGATGTTGATGATGTTGATGAATTCGAACTTACAAGTTTCGAACACTGTGGACTGCTCTTGGATGGGTGAGCAGTATTTGGCCAAGTACACATTGGCAAGGTGGAACTGCCCGTAAGGACCCCCATCATTGAAAGTCATCAGAATATTTTATATAGTATTGAAATATCATTCTGGAAAGTAGGTCTGTGTTCATCTAATGACAGTTTTTTGCCATTATACAATAATGTGCATGTCATTTCAAATATTGTAGCATAGCCTACAATAGAGAATAGACACACTGTGGTTGTTGAATTCCTCTATTACCTCTGAAATTTAATATTGATTCATCATAGTCATTATATAATATGCAATGTTAATGCGCTGATGATAGGCTCAGTCAAAGGATATTCTATATGCTATAGAACTTCTCTCATGTGATGAAAGCGGTTAGATATTGAGCAATATTAGCACGAAAAAGAGTGACTTTATATCGAAAAAAAATGCACGAAAGATAATTTTATATCGAGTTTCAAATAAGCCCCAGAACAGAATAACATAATATACATGTCCATAATTCTTTAGTACTTCCAACTTTTAAAAAAACGTTTTATAAATATCATTGATTTGATTACAGCTGACTGTATAGTTTACAGTATGGTTCTGTGGAGATAATTAAATGGTTGATTGATATAGAAATTTTTTATTCCGAAGATAGCACAAATTTCTGTTTTGAATTTCACCTGTTATATTTTGATGAATTTTAAATAACTCCCTCAATATTTGTTATCACATAACTCTGAAATCACCTACATATTATAGACTCTACGTGATCACATTAAAACATAGTGTACAAGATTATGAACGTATGAGAGAATAGATTTATTATATGAATAGTAACTCATAGTGATAAATAATAATAATCATACTATCGATTGATTTCCGTTCAGAGCGATGAGAATTCAGGCCTGATAGAAATTCAGCATATTAAATTTATTGTAGAACTATTTAGATTTGCTCTTGTTTCATTCGAATGAGAGTACTTAAGGAGAAAAAAGATAATAGTGATTGATATGAATGAACCACGTTCGCATGAATAACAATAATTATAGCCTAATGATTTTGATAATAACTTATATCTTTGTTTTGAATACTGAATAGTGATGACCTGTCATCACACACTCGATATTTTCTGATGCTGAACTTGAGTTGATAATATCAATATTATTTTGTAAAAGACACTGAATTGATCTTCAATTTAAATTGTAACGGTATGAAATATCATGATTCATTTATCTTGTTTTTCAACCAAAAACGTTTAATAAATTTTCCATTACTTGATAAAATTGTTTTTCGAATTACTCGAAAAACAACTTTATCATTGTTCTTGCAATTACAAGCTTATTCTTTTAGTAGATTTCTCTCTATATTTTTCCTCCTTTTTCATTACTTTGTATGTTGCTCGGTCGCTCTCTTTCTTGAACAAAATTCTGCTTGATCGACAGTTGCTTAGGAGTGGGGATAGCCTTGTACCTTTCGCTCCTCTATTAATTTCAATTCACTTCGAATCCAGCTCCCAACCAGTTCAGATTGACATTTTCTTTCTTCTATAAGATTTGTTGAAAGTTCTTTGAAGTACAGGATGTAGTCACATTAATTAAATTCTCATTCTTTTACATAGTAGCTTCATCCTGATTTTTTTTTTTTTATTTTAATTTTTGATTGATATGTGAATTTACTAAGTTATTGGATTCTTCTCTCAAATTTTACCAATCTCCAAATCCGCTGTATCAGGTAAAGACATATTCCTTGTTATTAACTTGGTTTACTAAATTTCATTGTAAAATTAAATTAATATGATCTTCTTTTGGATATTCTAAAGTTTTGAAATAATCTTTTCTTTTCATTATAAACTCTTGGTACCTTTTTCTCTTAAATTTGTTAATTTTTCTAAAGATGCTTTATTATCCTTTTCATTTAAAAAAAATTATAAGAAGCTTCTCTTCATTAAAAAATTGAATTTTCGATAACTCAACTTGTTTGTAACATTTATTCACTTAAATGCTGTTTTACAAATCAATACTGTATCTTTACAATAAGTATTTTGTATTTATTTCTATTCAGCGGTCGATGTATCAACCTCGATGTATCAACCTCGATGTATCAACCTCGATGTATCAACCTCGATGTATCAACCACGATGTATCAACCTCGATGTATCAACCTGGATGTATCCACCTCGCTGAAATTAACCAGTAAACCAATACTGTAGCATGGACTTCGCAGATGGACCGAGGGTATCTCGTTAAAAACCCCAAGGAAACCGGACTTCTGCACATCAGGATTACAAAGAAAAACCTCAGAAGGATCAGATTCAAATTTCCATCGAAACCAATATTTTATCAACCAAGTGAAGTGCAATTGAAAGGCAATAGTGATACATAGTGTGAAAGTTTATGGGGGGCCCTCATCACACCAGGTATTTATGTATACTAACATATTTAAGAATTTAAGTAACCGATTGTAACCATATTTCTGAAAATAATGTAATTTGTATTTCCGGTAGCCAATTACTATAATCTTTTGATTTTATTTATTCTGGTTTTTAGAAATAAACCAAGGGATGTCGCTACTATAACTTTTCGTTATTAATTTATAATCACCTCTGTCACAATTCTAAAGATGAGATCCTTTTCTTTCGTGGTGGTTTAATTTTGAATTCTCTTACTTTCACGATCCCCTTGTATTATGTCGGGTGTGTAATTTTGATGATTTCAGAATTTATTATATTAACCTATAAATATTTTAAGTTTTGATATCTTCTTTTTGCCCATCTGAAATAATATAAGGTCAGGTATAAATCTATACAAGGATCAAATAATTTAATTTAAAGTTTCTTCCCACCACAATTGCGTTACAACTGCGCCACTCTGCTGGTATTACAACTGCGCAACTCTGCTCTTGCGTTACAACTGCGCCTAACTCTTTAAATAATCCAGATAACGTTTTGCACTCATCTTTTGGATTGCGGACAGGGAGGGTTATTATGGAAATTATAAAAATCTAAATTTTTTTGGAAGTACAAACTATTAACTACAAATATTTTGCATCTACAGTATTTTTTTTCTTGTCTCAGTAGTCAAGTTAAATGGCATCACCTAAACGTAGTATAACTTCTGATCTTAAAATGATGAATTATTATTGGATTATCAAATATTGAATATTCAATGGAATTAATCAAATGTACCATGGCTTCTGATAGCAAAGTAGTGAATTACTGGGATGTATAAAAGGAAGTAGAAAATAATTTTGATCTTCATTTGTTCTCCAATACTAAATTCAATCCGAATTTTCTCTCAAAAGAATGTTTATTATTTGAGCTTGAAACTTGAGGGATTATAAAATTGTTTAGCTAAATACAGTTATATAGATATGCTACTTAAGTTCATTAAATATAGAATTAGGAGTTTTGGGTATGAAATATTTGAAAGTACTGTTAATAAGAAAAATAATAATTTAACCTGAAAGATAAAGTAATTTTGATCAACAACTTCTTAATAATTTATAATTCAATTGTAGTGACTTTTGCTTAAAGTTTTAATTTCGCCTCTTACTCAAATTATAGCTTCTCAGATTTTTATTCAGTATTCTGTACAGTTATTATTGATGCATTATTATGCTGTTTTATTCTCAATTATCAAGTTATTAATGAGTAGTCAGTAATAAAGTTATCACCTACTTAGTATTTTCTATCTCAATTCTTTTAAAGTAAAAATAATGAGTATAGATTCTGTGCAATAGTATAATTTCTAAAATTATTTTCAAGGTTTATGGGGACTTAGAAAATAATTCTTGAATAGCAATCTTTTCTTGGGTATAGTGATGAGACTAGAGTATGTAGTTTTTTTGTGTGTGTTGAAGTTTGTTGCTATCTGGACATGTCATGTGTAGTCTCAGTAGAACATTCGAAGTCCATTTGATTCTAAATTCAAGTAACACAGTAGCTGTCTTGAAGTTTGGAGTATGGATATTTGTGTTTTCTGTTGAAGGTTGTGAACCTTAACAGTTGAATTGTCAATGAGTGAGTCGTTGACATCGTTGTACTAGTCTTGTAAACTGTTATTTTGTATTATGGGATGCAAATTCAGTAATTTAAGCTTGCCCTGATAAGAAAATATAGGTTGTCTATTATTCATCTTTTTAATTACTGCTTTGTTCTAAATAAATTTGTTGAATTTCTTCTAGTTGATTATGTTAATATTTCCGGATAATGTTTGAAGGTAATTTTAAAATAGTTGTGAGTTTTGTAATGATGATAATTGAATAAGTGATTGAGAGATGAATTTGAAATGTAGTAATTTGTTTTATTTGAGAAATAGAAATTTGAATTGAGCTATAGTTAGTAGAATTTCAGGCTAGTATTTGATTAGACTACTTCTGGGATAAACAAAATCAGAAAGAATTCTAAAGAATGGGTAGAAAATTTGTCTTAGTAATTTTTTGTAGTAGTTTTTGAAATAAAATAATGGAAATAGTAATAATTGTTTTGAAAGTTTCAATTAGGAAGATTTATTAAAGTTGTTGTTGATCAATTTGGAAGAAATTGAAAGAAATAAATTTGAAAGAAATTTTTGTTGCCTCTGATAAAAATAAAATAAAATGAAATAATAATAATAATGCCATGTTAGAAATATTTGGAGGTAGGAATTATAGAATTGTAGAAAGTTTGGTATTGAAATTTGATTATATTAATTTGGAAATTTGGTAGTAATTTGAAAAATTTTGAAGTAGATAAAATAAATTTATTTCTTTTTCATGTTGTTAAACTTGAATAAATTGGTAAAATTTTTTTTTAATTTGGTTGATTTGAAATTCTATTTAAATTTTGGTAGGTCAAGTCAATAATTTTTTTGATGAATTTCAGTGGGATTTAAATAAGAATAATAGAGTTGACTTTTCTAAATAAAAATAACTTGTAGATGGAAAGTCCTTGAAATAATTTTATTAAAGCTGTTGCATGGAAATAATTATAATAGAATCGTAGATTACTGGTCAAGTGAAAGAGTATTATTAAATTGTGCTTTGTTGAGAATATCTGTGGAGTTAATAATAATGATGGAATTTTATCGGTATGATTACTTAATTGATAAGAAATGTGTAGACTCGGTAGTTGATTTATTCATTGAAAATGGAATTATTGTAAAACGATCCTTGTGCCTGTACCGTTACCGTTAATGAAGTAATTTATAGAGAGGAATGCTCTGTGATACAGTTTTATTTTTGATTGCGCTTAAAAATAGTAAAATCACTTTCTGTATCTGTAACGCTCTGTCTTTCACTATCAGTAACCACTTGTTGATCTGTCATGCTGTTAGCGCGCCTTCTTTTAAATTTCGTTTTGATCTCTCTGTATAGTATTTCTGTTTTTTTTTTTGAGTAAAACTTTTGCAATTTAAATTCTCTAACAAGTAAATTTTTGGGCAACAGTATTTCAACTGTTTTATGAGTATTGAGAAACTTTGAAGAGAACTTAGTAATATTTTCGTGATCAATTAGTAATTTAGTAATGGAATTAGAATTTTTTTCTCAAAACTTTGATTAGTATTTGAAAATTTTGATAGTAATGATTGGAAATTAAATGATTATGAGAGATGGAGAATATTAATTGGAGTTGAGAACTGATGAATTTTAGTTTTGAAATCTGAGTATGGACGCATGTTCAGATTTTGTTTTGTTCAAATAAGACTTCAGATTTCTGCTGGGAGTGGCCAATCTCAGTATTAATCTGTAGTTCTCTCTTTTGTAGTTGGTAGTTTCCTTTTTCCATTTTTGTCAGCTACTCGATTATTTGGTATCTTCCACCTCTGATCATCATTGATTTTTGCAAAAGAAAAGGTTTTATTGATGTTTTCCACCTTACATGATCTTTAAAAAATTAGTTAAAGTAACTTGAATACTATTGGTAACTTTCTAAATTAAAATCAAATTAAGTTGCTTATTTTAGAAATTATAAGAAAAATTGTACAAGGTATGTTCTTTAAGTAAGTTCTTTTTGGTTTTGGAGATAGATTCGAAGTTTTTTTTGGGATTAATATTTTAGTATGTAACGTTTCACTTACTGAAGAGGGGGAGTATATGTAACGGTATGAAATATCATGATTCATTTATCTTGTTTTTCAACCAAAAACGTTTAATAAATTTTCCATTACTTGATAAAATTGTTTTTCGAATTACTCGAAAAACAACTTTATCATTGTTCTTGCAATTACAAGCTTATTCTTTTAGTAGATTTCTCTCTATATTTTTCCTCCTTTTTCATTACTTTGTATGTTGCTCGGTCGCTCTCTTTCTTGAACAAAATTCTGCTTGATCGACAGTTGCTTAGGAGTGGGGATAGCCTTGTACCTTTCGCTCCTCTATTAATTTCAATTCACTTCGAATCCAGCTCCCAACCAGTTCAGATTGACATTTTCTTTCTTCTATAAGATTTGTTGAAAGTTCTTTGAAGTACAGGATGTAGTCACATTAATTAAATTCTCATTCTTTTACATAGTAGCTTCATCCTGATTTTTTTTTTTTTTTTTTTAATTTTTGATTGATATGTGAATTTACTAAGTTATTGGATTCTTCTCTCAAATTTTACCAATCTCCAAATCCGCTGTATCAGGTAAAGACATATTCCTTGTTATTAACTTGGTTTACTAAATTTCATTGTAAAATTAAATTAATATGATCTTCTTTTGGATATTCTAAAGTTTTGAAATAATCTTTTCTTTTCATTATAAACTCTTGGTACCTTTTTCTCTTAAATTTGTTAAATTTTCTAAAGATGCTTTATTATCCTTTTCATTTAAAAAAATTATAAGAAGCTTCTCTTCATTAAAAAATTGAATTTTCGATAACTCAACTTGTTTGTAACATTTATTCACTTAAATGCTGTTTTACAAATCAATACTGTATCTTTACAATAAGTATTTTGTATTTATTTCTATTCAGCGGTCGATGTATCAACCTCGATGTATCAACCTCGATGTATCAACCTCGATGTATCAACCTCGATGTATCAACCTCGATGTATCAACCACGATGTATCAACCTCGATGTATCAACCTGGATGTATCCACCTCGCTGAAATTAACCAGTAAACCAATACTGTAGCATGGACTTCGCAGATGGACCGAGGGTATCTCGTTAAAAACCCCAAGGAAACCCGGACTTCTGCACATCAGGATTACAAAGAAAAACCTCAGAAGGATCAGATTCAAATTTCCATCGAAACCAATATTTTATCAACCAAGTGAAGTGCAATTGAAAGGCAATAGTGATACATAGTGTGAAAGTTTATGGGGGGCCCTCATCACACCAGGTATTTATGTATACTAACATATTTAAGAATTTAAGTAACCGATTGTAACCATATTTCTGAAAATAATGTAATTTGTATTTCCGGTAGCCAATTACTATAATCTTTTGATTTTATTTATTCTGGTTTTTAGAAATAAACCAAGGGATGTCGCTACTATAACTTTTCGTTATTAATTTATAATCACCTCTGTCACAATTCTAAAGATGAGATCCTTTTCTTTCGTGGTGGTTTAATTTTGAATTCTCTTACTTTCACGATCCCCTTGTATTATGTCGGGTGTGTAATTTTGATGATTTCAGAATTTATTATATTAACCTATAAATATTTTAAGTTTTGATATCTTCTTTTTGCCCATCTGAAATAATATAAGGTCAGGTATAAATCTATACAAGGATCAAATAATTTAATTTAAAGTTTCTTCCCACCACAATTGCGTTACAAAATACAGTGTTGAGTAGAGGTCTGCGAAAGTATCCTCTACTGCATCGAACTGTACTCTGTAAGTGTACGTCGAAAATGTTCCAGTGGATGAGATATTTGGCCCTGAGGAAATTACAAAAAATGTGAGCGCATGTGAAAGATGTAATGATAAATTAGTACATTCGTGACGTCACGATTAAGGGAAACGGTCTGCCGCCTCCTATTCGTTCAATTGAATTTTACGGTAGAATAATCCACGTTAAAACTGTCGGTTGGCACGCTCCTCTTTCCTTGCATGAACACCTTACATGTCATACATTATTCACCATATCGCCATCTTAACCATACAGCAACGAACGCTAGAATATATTGGGGAGGTTATAAAAACTTTAAGATAATTATGGAGGTATACTTAATTAAACTTCCTAGTTCTAATAATGGCTGTGCAAAATTATTCAATCCATTTTTAATAATGTATGGGGAATTCATTCTTCTCTCGGAGGAATAATATTAAGCTTGATTATTTCTTCCTGATTAAAACTGAGCTGGCAATGAACTAAAGTGCATGGACTGCATACTACAGAAAATTTTTGTATTCTCTTAGAGATTATAATAAAATTATACCATTTACAGAAGAATTGTATCACAGTGTATGCCATTAACCACTCTATTATTGATCTATATACATAATCACATTACATATGGCCCTTGAATACTCATATTTATTGAACCATTCACAAAGCTGATTAACCAAATACCATTGCAAGAATTATGTGAGCTTGTCATGTGTAGCACCCTCCGCCTACTCACGGCAATTCCATCCTTTTTTCATTATGAAAATATTTTGTTTTGTTATCGACATCTAGTTATATGCTGGTATTTAATTATATCATAGTACAAATTTCTGGTTTATTGTTTACACTACTTATCATAAGGACTCTACAAAATGGGATCCTGAATTCTTCGTAGTGTATTTTTCTCGATCAGAGATAGTGAGATATAAATAATATTAAGGAAGTTGAATCAACACAGTTGAATATTCTGGTATGAGTGTTATGACTCAATCTTTTAGAATTTAAATCTGAAATCGTATATTTCGAAGTTTCTCATAAACAATCTTTCCAATCATTCTAGGAAATTTTCTATGATTTTTTATAAAAAAATTTATGGATGTTGGATTTTAGAGTGAAAGATATCAGGAGAAGTGATTATTATACTGTAAAATCCTGGATGATCTAGTGATTATCATGATCAGAGCTGTATAATTTTCAATGAGAAAAATTATAAGGGGTAAATTCTACAGGGTAGAATTCAGGTATCAATATTCCCTAGAGGTTCAATTCCATTTGTTCCAGGATGACACTCTACCGAGCGGTGAGAAATCGTTGGAGGGCTTTTCGATCACATTGGAGAAGGTGGACAGACATCAGGCGGGAGTATATCAGTGCACTGCTTCCAACGGCGTCGGGGAGCCTATCACTGTCGACATGCAGCTGCATATTCTGTGTAAGCTCCTTAACGAATTATTGCATTCCAAATATTAATGAAGATTCTTGAATAAGTAGGAAGTCCTGTGAATAATCATACTACTTCATTCAGATTTTGTTTTACATTATGGTAGACTATGCTTTTTCAATCCATTCTATCTCCAGAAAGCTTTGAATTACTGACGCTGATGAATGATTATTCATACTGGGACATTTACATGTCCTTATTTCTCTGATGAAATCTACAGTCAGACTGATTATCCAGTCTCCAAAGTATGAACTATCACGAATGTTTGGTTTTCTTCTTGATTTTCGTACAGTAGAGAACAATGGGGGATGGAAAATTTAATTGTGCATTTTTGGAATAAAGAATTTAAATTTGAATTTGAAAAATTAATAGTAGCTATTTAATTCTAGCAGTATAACAGTAGTGAAGGACACTGAGGCTCAAAATGCACCTAAATAGCAGTACTGAATTTTAATTAGTTCAAGTATTAATAAAGTATCAGTTCTACCTCTATTTTCAGATTCCATTATTCCAAGTAGGTTCTATTAAATTTATTAATAAACTGAACCAATATAATAAATAATAAGCAGTACAAGCTGCTTATTAAATTCATACTCTAAATTATCGGTAGAGATCCTGAAGTGAAATAATAAGAAATGATAAATAGCTTTACGTGGGTAACATAGCTATAATGAGTTGGTTATAGCCTAGCAGATAATCCTGATCAATCAATGATACAAATATATTCCATGTAACTTTCGCTCACTACGTCAGAATTGAAATAGAGTAGGCTACGCGATCCTGAATAGGCCTATCAGTCTAGAGGTCTTAGTACAGTAGGCTGCGCTCAGGTATAGGCAGGCCTACCAATCCAAGGAGTGAGTGAAATCATTTTATGAATTCTAGTAAGATATCTTGAACAAAGTAGTACCTCGAGGAATATAGAATTGGTTCCATATTCATTGATATCGATGTGTTCGCTTTGTTTTTCTAACCCTCCCAAACGTCTGATTTTGAAGAAGTTGCGTCCACTGTCGATTTGTTATCGTTATATCACGTCTTGGTGGCAGTCAGTGATCTCTGATTCTATCGGGAGTTGATTTTTCTCTCTATCTCCTGTTATTCTTCCTGCAGATCCCCCCGAAGTGGATGTTGAGAGAAGCTGGGTGCACACAGGGGAGGGCTACGAAGCTCAACTTGTCTGTATTGTCCATGGAGATCCTCATCCCAATGTAAGTATGAAGAATATGTATTCCTGTAACCTTCCTATATTCCTGTTGGGAGTAAATTTGTTCAAGCTCAAAGAATTCAATATATAAAGAATTTTTCGACTATTCAAAAATGTGATTCATCAATTAATTATATCAATCAATCATACATGAGTTAATATTAGTTTGATAAATTTAACGATTATACTTTAAACTTCAAATTAAAGTGAAGTTCAGAGTATGGTAGAATATAATTTGTCTTTCCCCTGCAAATGAAAATTTCATCGGTTCATTATCTTCACAACTAAACATCGAATTCGTGATATTTATTCAGTTATAATAATTCACAGAATAACAATACTACTAATGTATTCTTAGAAAATATATTCATGAACACATGAAATATGTTATATTATCATACTTCTATAGTTCCCCAAGTCTGCTATTATTGTTCGTGGAAAACCACGACAATCAAGAATTTATGAATTGTGAGCAGCTTTCAGATAATTCAAAGTTGAAGTTACATGAACTTTGACTTGATAAATTTAATGAAGCGATCAAACACCCAATTGGAAATCACAAATTTCTCTGTTCACTTTCGCTCAACGTTTCTATGTAATATTAGTTTCGAGGAAAAAACTTTTCTGAAACAAACTTTACAATCCACATTTCTCATTGAATTTGAAAACTAAAAAATATTGGAGGAAATGCGAGTTCTGGTTAGCCTAAATTTCCGTAATCCATATCATGTGAGAAGGTAGCCTACTGAGCAAAAGATCTATCGTTTAAATCCTCAGATCCTCCTAATCGTGGCAGCAGAACAATGTTGTCGATATTGTTTTAAGAGTGAACGGTCATTTTCACGAAAGTTGAGTGAAATAGAAGCCTACTTCCAATTCACGGAATACGGAAGAGCTCAATTATGAGGATCTGATTTCATTCTTTCCATGGGATTGTGCTCTCGTATTTCCACAGGGAATCGAATTAATATTTTACAAAACTTCCAATAATGTTCCAAAGAATGAATCAAACACTGCAGACTATCTCATTACATTGTAATCAAGGAGATTTCAATAACTCTTGGAAATAATAGAAGCTCAGATAAAAATTGATATTTCACTTTGAAAAAGGAAGTTTTCAGCTTACTGACGTAATGTATGGATTTATATAGATTCAATCTTGAAGCTTAAAAAGCCAATAAGCATTTTTAAATCACTGCTCTCACTCCTTGTCAACTTGGCATACTTATTCATTTTTAATTTTCTGAAACATTGGAGAAACGTTTATCATGATTTTCTCAACAGACGGTGTGGTATCAGGACAGTTTTCCAATGGAGCCAAACGATAGAAGGACCATGGAGACAAGAGGCAATAAGCACACTCTCACCATCAAAAACGTTCAGAGTTCAGATTTTGGAAACTACAGCTGCATCGCTGAAAATTCTTTAGGAAGAGCCAAAAAATACATGGAGGTCTCTGGTGAGTGCAAAATATTATTTTGAAATCAGTTAACAACATATTGCATGATGGTTGTATATTGCATGAACTTCCTTCTATATTACCGTCATCATTTATACAGAGTGTTAATGGATTTATTAAATCTTCTTCTCTTACCTTTGATAACTAAAATGAGTTAGCGAAGAACTGTTCTGTTAGTGCGCTTGCTTCCTCTACTTGTGCTCTATCACACCCTCTCCTAATCCTTCCTAAAAATTCCAAGGATCCAAAGCCTTCCTATGACATGAAAAGAGATGGAAGAACTTTTAATCCTCTACTTCTTCCTCTTCTTCGCCATGTAACATGTATGAATTACCTTCCAATATTGTAATGTGTTCTCACATTTAATTTATTTATTTCATATTGTAATGTTTTTCATTGATGTAATTAAATGCTATTTAATAATGATGTATCTTATTTGTGTTGGAATAAAAAAATGGAATTGAAATTTCTACAAAGTGTTCTAGTAGGATAAACCGCCGTAACTCGTGGATAGGTTTACTGACATAAAAATCTAGAAAAAAGTTTCCAGTAGAAATGGATTAACAAATATTGTCTATGAAGATGGATAAAAATAATTATCGAAATTTCTTACCTTCCAATAATTCCAAGAAATCCAATATTCCTTTGGCGGCTTCAGAAGAAAAAAATCTGATAATTTACTATGCAAATTTAGCTGATAAATTCAATGGAAACAATTGGAAGATTTGTAACTTTCATGATTATTGAGATAGTGCTGTTCAACCTGAAGGAGTATACGTGATTGTTGACCGGTATTTTCAATCGATGTTGTATAGTTATACATAGTTAAATTTTGAAGTGAAAATTAATGTTCAGTCACTTTTTGTCTGGAGAAAATCGAATCCATGATAGTAGAATTTTGATGAAACTGGAACTGCAATTGAATCAATTTATTCCATGAATTTTTATGACGTCAATCGAAACAATGAAATTCGGAGAAAGCTATAGAGCATCATTTCTCTCTTCAAGAGGAAAATCGCTTATCAGACCAACTGAGTGCCCTCGAGTTCAGAAAGGATTCATTAGCTTCTATTTCTGCAGATGGAAATTCACAATATCTTATTGTTACTGGCTCTTCCGGAAGCAAGAAAAAATTTCAATCATGATAATTCTTTGAAAGTAGGAAGAGGTATAAGGCTTTATTAAGCATGATTCTCCAATTAGTAGGTGGCACAATATAAAATGTAATGATCAAAGAGCTTGATAAATTCAAATTTTTTCACCTCCTGCCTCATCATTCTTCTTGAAAATTATTACTGTAATCCGAATCAACGTTGAGTATTAGAATCATTATGAGAGCTAGGACTGCTCATGTTAACTGGGAATTGGGATTAATTTTTCAACCAAACCAATTAATGACAATCATTAATTTATAATTACTGTGAAACAAGAACTATTCTTGCTGATCTACACCAAGCATTACATATGTTTCACGCAATCTTTTGGTTGTCATAACTTTGTCGATGAACTGATATGGGATTACTATTTGCTTCATATTGTGAGAGAGTAATAATAATAATTCAGAAGAGCGATGAACGTTTTTTGAAGTGAAATATGATCAGAGGGAGAACTGGATAGGAACTGCTGGATTCAATAATATTGTGAGGAGCTATTTACATGCCTGCAACAGTTTATATTCAAATAATTTACACAGGACTAAATCAATAAATAATCTCAGTAGCTTTGAAATGAGTTTATTTTTCTTTACAACTAGCTTCGGATTTTGAAGTCATTTTCATGTGAAATTGGAGAAAATAACTGAATTGAAATTCAACAAGATAAATGAAGTGATCATCCATTGATTTACTGTACATTGGTAGCCATGTGCATTAGTATCAAAGTTTACAGCACAAGGTATACAGTAAAAGCTGTATATTCAATATCAATTTTGTAGATATTCTGAGTTGAAAAGTTGTGGGAAGCTTCGATTTTATAATTTCTGTGCTCACCTCTATTCAGTGAGAATGATACTATAATCAGCCCCGCATTGCTCATTGGAGGTAAATGTGACCCTCACAAATAATTGGCTGCGTCTTCAGTTGGCATCACTGAAATGGATGTATCAGTTGCTTCCTATTTCATTGTCTATTCGACAAATATGCACCAAGGTAGGCTTACCCTTGAAATGACTTTATTTTTCCTTTCAACTGGTCTCCAACTTTAAAGTCATTTCCAAATGAAATTGAAAGAAAATAACTCAATTGGAATTGAACAGTTTAAAATTGGATACAGATTCTCAGTAAAGTGTTGTAGGCATAATGATACAAGTGTGGTACATAGCCTATTGTATTATTTGGAATTTCAAAAATTATATTTCATTGATAATAGTGGAGTATTCACTTTAAATAGATATAAATCGAACTCATAAATTGATAGATTTGATAAAAAATTGAAATGCAAGTATTTAGGCTACTGAGAATTAAATTGGTATTATTGAACCTACGCGAGCTAGAATGTAACAAATGAATTATTCCTACGCGAATAATGCAAGTTTGAACTACTTGTTATAGTCCGGCCAAGCAAAGAAGAGCCTCTGGCAAGATGGGAAAATCACTCCAGCTCGGTCAATATTGGTTCAAAAATTATCGATTTGGTGTCAATTGCAGGAAACATTCTGATCTACAATTTGAGACCAAATCAATAATTTTTGAATCAATATTGACCGAGCTGGAGTCATTTACCCATCTTGCCAGAGGCTCTTCTTTGCTCGGCCAGACTATACGATTGAGGAGCTGAAAAAATATGATAGAGAGAGCTCATATGGGGTGATCGCTTCCTCAGGAAGGAAAAATACGGATATGATATTCCTTATCAATTTCTTGAGTATGAATTAGTTAAATTTTGATTAAAGCTCGAGAATGATTCAGTAGCGATTATAGTCATATCCAGACACATGAATTGACGTATGAGGAATAATTAAATACGAACCTGTCAGCTATCAGCTTCAATAAGGCAACAGGACTGCCGGTCATTTTGGACCAATGTCACTGAGCACAATGCTCGGCTACCATGGAAACCTGTATCAATAAAATGGAGCCCGGTTGTGGAAATAAAAAGATCATCCGCAACAATGATCCCTCAAATTCTGCACGTTCCTATTCACCTGGGATACGGTCTTTTCGCAGGTATTCTATTGTTAATTTTTCATCATGATACTTGGAATATGGTATAGGACTATCTATATACATAGTATCTGGATATGAAATCCTTGGAACTGACCTCCAAACACTAGAAATGAAATACCACGCAAATATTATTCAGAACTGAAAGTCTCGGAATAAAAAAAAGAGAATAATTTATAATTTTTAAAAGAGAAATTTATCCAAGTCTGAGTGAATATTCGCCTCACAGTTGTTCAATATATATTATTCAATGTTTTTGGTACTGTATTTAGTAGCAAGCCTTATAAGAATAATGTATTGTTTTTGTAGACAAAGTTTACTAATTTTAAATGATGATGAGCTAATAGTAGTTTATGCAACGGTTGTATAATGGGAGCCTTTATAGCATGAGGTGAGATGTAAGTTAGAGCCACGAGCGAAGCGAGTGCTCTAAATATCTCACAAATGCTATAAAGGCCTAATACAACCGTTGCATACACTATTTTATCTACGACCACCAGTGTAGTTATCAGTATCAGACCAGTATCAAGCTATAGACCACCAGTATCAAGCTATCTGTAAGTGTACGCTATTATAAAAATCAACATACCGTCGTTTATTTAACTTCTTTTGTCTTCATCCTACTTGAACTGTCATGATAATCAACTTATTACTTGTTAAATATGTTAAAAATAACATATCAGTCAGAACCACAAAACGCATTTGACAAGCAACAAAATCGTGAGTGTTGTTGTAAAAGTGAAAGTTATTAACATATTGACTAACAAAGTTATAAGTATATTAAACTATTTAAACTCTGGACTATTCAAATTAGTTAAATATTCAAATACACGAATTGAAATATTGACGAAAAAATACTGGTAGGCTACTCAATCCCAATCGCAGTTTTGATTTTGAGGTTAGTTGAACACTGTTTACTTTTTATCACCTGATTTCGAAACGAAACAAGGAATGTATCATAAAGTGGAATTTGGACTGTATTGTAAAGTTCCTCCTGTATCAAAAAACGTTCATTACAACACGGTTCTAAGATTCCATTTTGAAATGGTAGTCATTTCGATTTCAATTGTAAAACTGAAATAGGAATTTTTCAATACGCCCGTAGATAAAAATCTTTTTCCCCACACTGGTATGAAATGATCTGTTTTACATGCATCATACGGAGGCCGAAAACGCTCGTTTTCAGGCGAGGTCGCCAGCAACTCGCCGGGAAAATGCCTTTTTCGGCCCTAGGGCGGTAAAATAACCTTGAATGTAAGCTGACTGAAGGTCGTTGTCGATTTAAGGGTTGGTCGATCAATAGGTAGCATCCCGGTTTGATTGAACATCAAATGTCAGCTGTTTTGCAAGTCGATGTCGACTTATTGGTATTTCGATGTAAAGGTAGTCTCTCATCTGTTATTTTGATTGGTGAGATCCCTTGTCAAGAGAACTGAACGTTGAAAGTTTTCACATCAATCAGTAGTTGAACAATAAAGGAAAACTGCTTCAATAACTGATACTTCAACTTTGATAAGATTAAAAATGTTTGTATTGATTGACTATTGAATAATGATGAACGTGAAATCCATGTTTGAACAAAATTATTGTTGTCAGACTAGCAGGTTAGCCAGCGCCATCTAGCGGGTGATAATGCAACTAGACTTTCTGTTAGCCAATATCAGTCGAAAATTAACAACTTTGAATTGATATTGTATAATTTAGGATGATCGTACAAAAATTATCTTGGGCTCAAACGTTTCTGGACTAAGAAAATCGAATACACTGATAGTTATAAAGTGATATTCAGTCAGTAAATCAATAAACTATTGACGCAAAGTTTCAATAGCAAGCAGATGTTACCCATTCCAAATTCAGTATAGGCGAAGATAGCATAATAAGGTTACTGGTCTAGCTGTTCTTGGAACTGATTAACTAATTTTTTATCTTGTTTTCTTCGCATTGATGTGTGTGCCGAAAAATAAAGTTCGACACCACGGGTCGAAAATGTAATATTCCGTCTCTCAATCTTTTCTAGTCCTCGGCCTACGGCCTTGGACTTGAAACCGATTTCGAGCCGGTAAACGCACATTTTCGGCCCTAGGTACGAAATATACTATTAAAATACATTTAGCTCGGTAGTAATCACGGTAGCACAAAAATAGGACGTGAAAAAGTTAGTACTCAACAACCTTTTCTTCAGGGACAACGAGATGAAATCGTCAGAGTAACATTTCTGGATAAGTAGTTATTGTTATTATTGGCACTGTCTGTAGGCGCTTACAATAAGTACTCGTTAAAAACTCACTCTCATCATTCTTTAATAGTTATAACGATGTGTTTACGCGAGTTTAAATTACTCCTGATCATTCTCAGTATATTTTATTAGAATAGAATGCACATGCAAGTCGGTGGCAGTTCACTGTTAGAAACATTTAAGAACACCCCAAGAAGAATTACTTTGACGGGTCAAGAGGATTTATTAAACTGCATTCAAGAGTTAGGGAAGATAAGGTAGGGACGACTGAAGATGGAAGATGGGGTCTGCCTGGAATTCAAGGGGTGGAAAAAGTGATTAGCGAAACAGCAGTAGTACTAAATTTAGTCGCAAGGCTTGACGCACGCAAATCCTTGGGGCGGACTTCAGAAAGCGGCTAGCGCCAAGGACAGCATTAGTCTCCAGTAGCTTGAGCAAATCTTCTAAATCCTATCTCATACTAATGAAGAAATAATGCTTCAATCTGGCTTCACCGTCGATTTATGCGAGGCCCCTGTCACAATGTTAGTTAGTTTGTTTCGCCAGTCCGCTCTAGGCACAATGGACAAGGTGTTAATAATAGTGGCGTTACATAAACTTACAGAGTTGACTATTGTATACTTTATATGATGAATTGTAGACCTTTGGATAAATTGATAAGAAGTGCAGTATGTTGAATTTTTGATTTATGGAAAGATATTCAAATAGATAGAACAGTCAAGGTAAATTAAGAATTATAACATCAACGAAGATTTTATACGGTGTTCATCCACCAATATAACTTCAATATTGGTTCGGTAGGTTTGAATTACCCATATCAGAATCCCCCCCTTCCATCATAAATCAGATTAATTTCTCACCATGAATTAATTTTCTAGCTCCACCACTATAAGCGTAATTTCTGATTTGCTTCTATTCGATACTATGTATATAAATGCATGTATGTATATAATATAATTTGGATTCCATCTTCAATGATAAAGAAACCTACTTCCACGAATATTGATGTTTACAATTACAGAGAGTTGGTTGGCAACTACACATTAGTGAGTTCAATAATATTATTTTCAACTCAGTAGCATGAAGATACGAAATGTGAGTGCGTAGTGCTTAGTACCATAGTTTCAAGTATTAATTGATGTATGAATTTTGAATAGGTGCACTGGAAAATTTTCCAAAATGAATACAGTATTACAAATTTTCCGGTAGGCCTATATCCTAACATTCCATGCTTCATCCAGGTAATGGACTCCAAAACACTGAAGAATCACCATTAGGCTGAATTTCTCAAGCCTCTTTAAACCCCCCCCCCTCTTCCACGAGTCGGATCAAATTGCTCTCCCACAATGAATTAATTTTCTGGCTACACCACTATGAGCATAATTTCTTATTATAATATGAATTAGTCCTGTAGGCGTGAACGAACATTTTTCAGTAATGAGAATTCAGGTTGGAAAAATAATGATTTCTTCTCCCTCAGGTAAACCAAGTCCAGCAAGATTCCGCAGTGATCCCTACAGTCGCTCAAGAACCAGCTATAATATCAGTTGGCAATTGGAGAGCTACGCACCTCTAGAAGAAGTTAGACTACTATACAGGAAAATGAAGGTAATGCCATAATTTCTCATGTTGGAAAATTATAAGATGATCACTGCTCGGAAACATGTATCCGATTGAAATAAAATAGCCTATAGCCGCGTATCGACAGTCCGAGGCATGTGCTACGAATGCCACGCTGTACAGTCTGTTGACACAAAACAAGAGTACTACTACTAGTCTGCTAACTACCGCGTATTGACAGTCCGAGGCATGTGCCACACATGCATCGGACTGTTGATACCGGGTTTGCTAGCAGCGAGGCAAACGCTGCACACATTTCGCAGCGAGCAGTGCCTGTTGCCTCGCAACGCACAACAAACAATTCTACAAACTAACCTCAAAATTGTACCCCATTCCTATGCATTTTTGTGATTAAGAATTCTATTTGGATGCAGAAGGTTCTAATAGGCAATAATAAGCATTGCCTTGAATTTTGATCTACTAATTGAGCACAAACTAACCTCCATTTATCAATTATCAATTCAAAATCAGTCCAAATTATCAATTGTCAGAGCTTAGTTGCTTTGTCTCCCGCTTGATGGCGCTAGTCAATTTGTTTGCGTGCTCGCATTTTTCGTTACAAAAAATGCAGATTTTTTGTTATAATTATATACTATATACTATACTATAATTATAATTATTTTCGATTATTGCAGATTATATTCACACATATGCCTCAGCCATAAGTTTATACTTTTTTTGCGTCACCAGACTGTACTGCAAGGCATTCGTGGCACATGCCTCGGACTGTCGATACGCGGCTTAAATTGAAATTGAGAGCATATAAATTCCATTCACTAATAAAATACCATGATTCATCAGATATCATGATTGCACCAATGAACCAGAGAACTGAGATGTTAGTTACTAACAAATGTTATTAATTATAGTCGGCGCAATCTAAGTTGACGAAAACCCCCTCCACCCGATAAATAGCTACGTTGTCATTTTTCGTGAAATTGAAACTTTTCCTAACGCAAACACATTCAACTGAATGTTAATAGTGACAGCGTAGCTTCGGAAAAATCACGCGGCGTGTTGTGAAACTCACTATTTTTATGATAAACCAGCTGTTCGCAGCTCGAATATCCAAGTCGATTAGCTTCAATAACGCCAATCTTTAACATACAATGATTCATGCATATACCGCTCTCCTTACTTTGAAACTCTTGAGAGGCCAAATTACGATCTTCTGACTATTTTCGACATTTGGAAAAATAATTTCGATTGGTTTTGAACAACTTTCTCGCTTTCACCACCCACTTATCTTCTCAAACAAAAACGTTTCTAGATCATCGAAAATTTCATGTTTTCTGTTCGAGTAGACTCGACATTGACAAACATACTCATTAATTGAAACATAATGGTTGGATATAGAAAATTCAATAAACATTAGAAAGCTCGAATTGTCCTTGTCATTTTGATATAAAAAACTTTATTTTCACTACAACCCATGATTGCGAGAGGCAGGGGCGAGGCGTGACTTTTTGGCTCGGTCATCTCTAGGAAAATTTTAGTTCCGCACCCCCATCTATCTCACACCCTCCCTCCCAAAAGATGATAATATTCCATTTTAGACGATCATTTATCAAGCTTTATTATAGTAGTCCAATAACTAAAAAATAATACACGATGAAGAACACTAAAAACTGCTAGAAATTAATAAATAATTGGATAAATTGAATGCGGAAATTCAAATCAGTAGGCTAATTGAAATAGGAATTAAGAATTGAAATAAACTCCAAGAAACCAAATATAATTGGTTTTAATTTATACTTAATTTGACGACTATCTAGCCAAACGAGGAACGATATTGATTTTTTTCAAAATTATTCCTTATCTTAGTTATTTAACCATATCTTTCATTGTACAAGAGGCCAAATTATAGTACAATACAATAAACATCATGATATGATTGAAGTTTGCAACTCTGTTCAGAGCGCAGAGTGCAGGGAATTTGTTGTTAGAGACGGTGGAATCGCAGAAAATAGCAATGTTTTCGTCCCTATACTCCGTCCATCATTTGCTGGAGGGAGTGGGTGAGTGGCCGCAGAAGAGTGGTGGTAACGAACGCGAAACAGCATTACTGGAATCGCTTACTGAGCATATTGAACGAATGGAACTGATGATGGAGTAGTCCACTAGGCCACTCCATTCGAACTTGGCGCGCTAGCAAAGAACTTTGATTTCTTCGCTTTTTTGTATTTATTTTTAATATTTTCAATTTGATAATTCCTATAGATTATATATCAATTTCTGTCTAGTGATCGGTGAATCCAAAGATGACCGGACGCCTCGCCTCTGGCGAGAGGTAATATACAAAAAAGGAATATTTTCGCGATTTTAAAATTTTTTCAAAAAAAAATCAAATTTCCTCTGAATCTTTCTACCCAGAAACTTTTTTAATACTACTGGCATATCAAGGATAAAATTCTACGTCTAGATATGGGGTTTAATCACAAATTTCAAGATGTTCCATTTTCACACAACATCTGGCAACGCAGCTATTTCTCGGGTGGAGGTGGTTTTCGTCAACTTAGATTGCGCGGACTATAATTAAATGGATTTGAAGTGATTGTGCTGAAACGTATGATCGGTAGTTCACAAACTTTTTTTTTGTTTTTTCGGCACATGAAGATACCGGAAATTATTTTTGTATACCGGTCGAGGAACACTGCGTATCAACATAATAGAAAGATCAGCACTTTTTCAGTTTAGATTAATAGCTTGGATAATTCGGGAATCAAGTTCTCTTAATATAAAATGATAGTATACAGACTTATGTATACACTAGTGAGACTATGTACTGCAAACAAGTAAAACGGGAAACATTAGTATACTGTCTTTACTAACGACAGGCATTCTCCCAAAGAAGGAAATAATCATTTATAATTCATTCAACATCTGATTTATCTCACATAAAGAAGATTGTCGTTTATTATATCAATTTACTTCTCCGCCTAGCCAGGGGGCGGAGCCCTGTATACGTAGCCCTGTATACCTATACATAGAGAGTTTGCTGAATCAGTTTACTATTTTCTGTTGAAGCTACAGAATCTCTATTAAAGGTACATAAATCTAACTCAACACATATGATTCCTATTCTTAACTTACTCAAGGCATGTACTTGATTTGATATTTCGGTTTGATAGAAGCTAAGTTCGCTCAATCTGTACTACTGAGTCTTGAGGATTCCAGATTGGTTTATTTTCAGTCTGCTGACTTAGCACTGTCTTTCATCTGAAAGATTCCGGAATGGTGCATGTTAAGTTTGCTCAATCAGTAATTTACTGAACTTCCCCTTGTGGATTCCGGAGTGTTGCATGTTCAGTTTGCTAAATCGGTACTGGATTTTCTCTTGAAGATTCGTGAATATGATGCACGAGATAATTTGGTTTCACAGAGAAATGTTTCCATCGCTGACTTTATGTTTCGCACAGATGAACGACACACACCAGCAGCCGGGAAAATGGCACGACGTGGTGCTGAAGCCCGTGCTGAGCGAGGAGACGTTCACACACCTCATGTCATACAACATCGACCATCTGAGCGCACAGTCTGTCTACGAGACCATAGTACAAGCCAAAAACAAATATGGCTGGAATGCCGTATCCGATCTGTACCAGTTCTACACGAGCGAGGCTGATGATGAATTGCATGGTAAGATTTAGATTGTCACTTGTTTTGTTGAATGCTATTCATAGACATTGAATAACCGATCTCTCCAATAATAAGCCTATTCGAACAGACTCTGTTGACTCAATTCAAGATAAACTCTCAAGTGGGCCAGAACAATCGTTTCTGCCTGAAGAGATCAAGATAATATTGATCTAGTTCAAATACATTCAATATTCAATTTGCCATTTTAAAAAGATTACAATACAAACAAAGATTACTGTAAATACAAAGTAAAGCAAAATTATAACATAATATAATGAATAATGATAAATCTTTGTTTGGATTGACATGGAGTTGAAATTTATTGATCTAAATAACACATAAGCGCAATAATTATAACAGGAAGGACTCCATTTTCATGAATAAGCAGAAGAAATGTCTCAGAGCGCTCAAGTAGAATCCACAGCAGAATGGAAAGAAGTTGGAGTATGTTGGAAAAATACATTAGCCCATACATCATTTACTGAAATAGAATACATTATTCAACTTCTCACATTTATTTTAAAAATCAATATATTGCTTCACGTGCACCAATTTAGACAAAATTCAAAAGAATTGAATTTATCCATTGAAATAGAAATATTTAGAACGCTCACATTGCAAATAAACTCAATGAAGAATGAATAGTGCTTGAAATGAAATGATTTTCTGTGAAAATCCCTTGTTCATATTTTTTCAAACACTCACTGAATGCATTTAGTTTCAAACCCTATCATTGAATATTGCTTGTCTCTCATTATTCTTATATGCATTCGAGGCGCTATCATTACCATGATGATGATTTTCGGAGTGTGACTCTGTAATATTAGTATTATAATTATTGTGACCAAACTCATAAAACGACAAATTTTGGTGGAATTTCATGTTTGTCTCATCCGAATATTTCATCAAATGAAACCTTTCCATTTCGCACAACTGATTCAGAATATATTGAATTTATACAGAGTGTTCCAGGAGGAATGTGCAATACTTGTTTTGTCAATTTCTCAGCTAATTTTACATAGGAATTGATTATTTTAGACCTCACTAAAGCCTCTAAAAAATTAGAAAAATTGATATATTTTGAAAAATCTCAATTTTCCGCCATTGTTATCTCGGTAACAAAGCGTTTTTGGGGGTTGGTCCCATAAAACGTTTTGGTCTACTTGG
This sequence comes from Sogatella furcifera, assembly GCA_017141385.1. Classification (NCBI taxonomy): domain Eukaryota; kingdom Metazoa; phylum Arthropoda; class Insecta; order Hemiptera; family Delphacidae; genus Sogatella; species Sogatella furcifera. The sequence continues at coordinate 33,111,033 of CM029547.1, forward strand.
TGTAAGTAATCAGCCTGAGAAGTATTGCATATTCCTCCTGAAACACCCTGTATTAACATTCCGACTACCTCGGCTTTCTGTTGCAGATTATCCATCAGATCCCCACATGAAAGACATGGAACTTGCTGCAGCGTCTGGGAGTCTAACATACAGGTTCAACTTCGAAATAGCTGTTGGTATTCTGTCGGTCTTGATGACAATCGTGGTTACATCATCGTAAGCTTGAAGTATGACATAATTCCTATATTTTCACATGATAATGAAATCACGTCCTCATATATTTTTCATTGGATCAATCTACGTTTTTAGAAATCGAAAACTTCGAAATAACCGGAAACCTTTCAAACTCTCCCTCTATTTCTACTTGATTAATGATTGGATTACAACTGTCATAAATTATTACTCCTTCCAAAATGTACTTTATCCTTATAGTTAGTAACAGATGGATGAAGAAGTTTTATTTTCGGATTGAGAGGTTAGTAGATTTTATAATATTTTTACAAATATTATTTATTATTAATGCTACTGATTCGATGAATCATCAAAATCAAGCAGATTCCATAGTTGAAAATAAGAAATAAAAATACAGTACTAGATAAAAAGAATTTTACAGATACATTATCAAATAAATTCTGATTGACATTCAAATTATACATCATTTCCATGTATTAGAATTCCTTTTCCATGTGCTGATATATATCGTATTCAATGCTCGTTTCAACTACTTCTTACTTTCTTAATTGTTTTATTCTTCACTGTTTTCTCGATCCAAAGAGCCATTGTGCAGAATATTCTTCATGTATTGTGATTTTCGAAATTTAAGGCAACTTCCACTTCCAAGGGATGAAATATATAATGATCTCTTCATGACTTCAATTATTCAATTATGGAAGAAGATTGGGCATTTCAATCGAAACTGAGTTTTAGAATTTTTATGTAAGATGAATAATAATTGTTCATTTTTAATCACTTCTATTTCCAGAACAGACTGAAAAAACTTCGATGCATACATTTTTCATCGATGATAAGAAGCCAATTTCTCAAAGAGTAACTAACCATCGATGATGGCTATGGACCAAGTCATTAGCACATTTTGAATGAGGCTGCTGGACTTCAAAATACTCTTAATAAATATTTCTTGCTTTAATCGAAAATTCACGTTGAAAATTGAATCGTCTTAAAGCAGCTCGACAAGAAATAGGAGGAAGGGGAGAAGGACTGTGCAGATAGGAAAATTGTGGAGAAGAAATCAAATGAGAAAGAGGGAAGATGATAAGAAAGAAAGAGTTTGATAAAGAGAGAGTTGCAGGAAGAGAGAGCGTAAGAGAGTAGAGAGGAAGATAGTATAAGAGAGAGAGAGTGAGTGAGTGAATGACAGTGGGAGGGACCATGAGTGTGGTGGGTGAGTGAGAGGGTGTGGAATAAACCCTTTGCTGCCAAGAGTAGGGACGATCGGTCGCTTGCAATCTCCCGCTCTGCGGTTTCAGGGGGGAGGCTCAGTGGGGGCATGGCTTTTATTAAAAAGCTCTTTTTTAGCATGAAAGCGGTGTGCGTGCTGATTACTCCCGCTCTGTTTGAGAAGCATCGCTCCTTTCCTCTGAAAAATATTTCGGATTTATAAGCATTAAGGCAGACGTCATGGCTCCTTTATCTTCACCTGCGAGGGAGATCGGCGCCGGAATGCTGCAAAGAATGAAGAAGAAAACGACTGCAGGAAAAAGATGGAAAGAAATATCCTGCTCGGCATCTTTCCTGATTGAACATCAACGTGACCGTTATTCCATTTCTGAAACTTCTCGTCTGAAACAACAGTATATTTCATCCCCTTCTCCCCTCCCCTGGAAAACACCATCAACTGCAAAAACGCACCTACCTCTCCACAGCTGCAACTCAATAGCTGTGACAGCAAACAAACTTCAAGCTATTCAATATTGCGGAGGCTCAAGCGTACTCCAGGAATGAATATAGCCTACATTGTTACCATGCCCTATGCTGCGACATCCTTCTTGATGAACGACTTGTCGTTAGCTTCTCGATAGTGTAATATCAAATAAAATAAGAACATCTCTCACCTTATTGGTTTCCCATGTGATGCAATACTTTTCCTTCTGACTGATTGTTTCCCATTCACAGTATTATAGTTGACAGTAAGATATTCCACAAGAATTCCACGTGTATTTCTCAACCCTCTCGTATAAGCTTCAAGAGCAGGTTATTTCTTGATATTGAGAGAGTTTATTATTGATTCATTGTATTTTTCCAACAATATCCATTTTCGTTTCGAGATTCTATAAGCAACATTGAAGATTGAACTGATATTATGTAGGAATATCTTAATATTATTGGTTGATTTTAACGTTATCAATAGTTAATTCATATTTGAGTAATTGATTTCAGGAGTTGATATTATTATCGGTTAAATGATTTCAAAATCGATGAATAAGAAATTCAAATAGGGATCAATAATGTATTAATGTATGGATATTCTCGTATTAGATAATCAAACATAGAACTATTATTGATAATAATCATCAAGATTTCATGAAAAGTCGAGGATGACTGGAAGTTCCAATTATACTTCAAGTGATTATACAAGTGATTGTAAGTGATCACTTAAATCACTTCAAGTGATTATACCGATCATACTTAACGTATAGTTCCGATTATACGCACAAAATTGAAAAAATGCTACTACTATGATTTTCAATTTCCAATTATCAAGGATTATTGAAAGTTGATAACAATTAATTTTTTGGTATTAAGATTCAATTCCGAACTTTTGAAATCCAATCGAAAGTGTCAAAGAAACTGGCTTTCGATTTCAATGCTCGATTTGACATTGAATCACATGAGAAGCTCACTGTTTAAATATTGATTCACAATGCATACAGTTGCACAGTGGCGCCGACTCCATCAAAATATTGGGGGGGGCAGAGTCCACCTTGAAGATTAATAGTGGGGGGGATGGTATGTCAGGCGATGATGGGGGGAGGGGGTTGTGAAAATACGCAAGAATACACAAGCAGTTTAGACTGCATCTTTGCATGTGATTTCGTTCTAAATTCTGAAGTATATAGATAATCTGATCCATTCAACTATTTTGAATTTCCTATATTATTACCCTATTCAAATTGGCAATATTATAATCGTGATTCTAGGTAGTGAATGGATCAAGTTTCTCCTTCAATTTTGAACACGAGAAAATATTTAGAAATAAAAATTAATAGTTAAGTTACTGAATTTCCTTAATGTGTAGGTTGAAGGCACATTTACATCTGACTTACACATAATTTTATCTATTTTACTCCTATCAGGAACTTCAGTTTTCAATTAGAATTTTTACCATTTTCACTTATAACGACTATAAAAAAATTGTACAAAAGCTACGAAACATGAATAGATCATAGATGTGTTATGTGCCCGACCACTCTCACCTCTCATGAGTCAACTTAAAACTTGAGTAATTCTGGCTATAAATGTTAGTTCCATTATTATGTACTTCGTTTTGTTTATCTAGATTCTGTATTTGATTATGTAGGCTACTTATATAGACTATGTATTATATTTTCAAAGAAAGAAGAGTGGGAGAACTCTCATAAACTATAACTATACTTTTAAAAAAAATCAAGAATGAATTGAAGAATTTCTTGCAAAATGTTGCAATTGATGACTCATGTCCGGCTATAACAATCTAAGCCCAGATGCCTAGTTGGGTATTGCAAATAATAAACAGGAGACTTATTGTCTATTTTCATGGTTTGTGGACATTGTGGAAGTAGCCTAGTCTTTCAAAAAAATTGCAGTAGGCCTATATAATTTCACTCTATAATAGTCCAGTTTCCAGATGGATGTGGATACGTGAAGATGAGTATAATAAAAATAGCTAGACAGGTCCATTGTTTAAAATTGGTTTCAATTTGGGCTTTTTGGAATTGATGATGGCAAAAAATATTCTTCCAATAGACCTACTTATTGATAATTGATAGCCTACTCAAAAAATTGATGAAATTTTCTCTAGTAACCTATGAACATTGGGGGGGGGGCAAAATACACGCATTGCCCCCCCTGAGTGATTATTGAGGGGGCAGAAAGTGCCTTGCCCCCCCGAAGTCGGCGCCTCTGCAGTTGCATTTTTCCACTTGAAACATTTTTTAGTCCTTTTGTCCACTTCTATGTTCCAGAGGTGAGCCTGAGATGCCACTGAGTCTGGAGGGAGATACATCACGAGGAGTGGAAGATTCAAGAAGAGTGATAATAATTATGTTTAATTAGAACTTTCTCTATTTATGTTAATAAGACTTTGAAAAGTTTGTTCACCTTTGTAATTTGTATACCTATTATTTGTTTTGTAAAACGATTGTCCCAATTTTGTTTATGTAAATAGATATTGGATAAAATGGGTTTTTGAAGTGATTTGCTATTCATTCACCCATCATAGTCCCTTATCACCAGTGTTACGTAATATAAAGGATGATTTCCATTATGCAGCGCACGAATATTTATTGGAACATTTGCTTATCTACATCTATGCTGGAGAAATAGAAGAAAGTGAATTTTCTTGATAGCTTTAGACTATGGTCCAGAATGCGAAAGTATTGAATAGCTTCTTTGGTATTCGAGAAAATTTTTTTGTACACTTGATAGAAAGTAGCCAGTTTCGATCTACTTGACAGGCTTTGAAAGCCTTCATTTTCCGCACTAGCGCGGAATAAACAGCTGATATTTGGGCCTTATAGCCGTACAATATAGGAAAAATCAGCTGTCAGCAAAATTTTCCGTTGACTTAGCAGCGCATTCCATGCAAATTGGTCGACTGAACAGGTAAGTCGACTATTTCGAATATTTTCCAACTGATTGCACCAGACGATTTAGCATATGATTTTCTTCAAACAAACATTTTTGTTCCGTATAATTCCACACTTAACCTTTTGTTTTGATTGGGAATTGATTTTAGCGACTGATAACCATAGTTGGAATTAGAATCCTGAATTTATTTTAAAATAGGCCTAAATAAAATGGAAATTACAAATATGGAATTCAGCAAGTTGAATTCGTATGTCGTATATATAAAAACGTTTTCATCTTATTATGATAAGCCTAGTTAAGTGTACCAAAAACACAAATACACAACACGTTTCGAAAACATTCGCGACGTCGCGAATACTCACCTATCCAGCCTCAGCTGATCGCTTCGGCTGTTAAGCTCCGTATTCTTGACGTCGCAAAACGACGTTTTCAAAACTAGTGGTGTGCTATACAATTTTCATTCTCACCAACTATCAATATTAAAATTAGACACTCTCCTAAAAATTAAACAATGGAATTTATAGGCTACAGTGAGTTTAATCCGTTAACATATCCGCCTATCTTGTGATACAATCAACTTTTATAAGTAAAAAAGGAACGTTGAAGCAGAACTTACGGCCATTTCAAAGGATTTTTTATTAAATTCAACCGCCCTAAAATGAATTCATCTAGCAAACCAATGCAATGACGTCATTTAATGATGAATGAATTCAATTATTTTGTTACAACTATTTCTTAGACTATTCGTATGAAATTATAATAATTTTGTTGGGTTATATACCCGACACTAAGCTTATGTATGACCAAAAAAAAAAATGTAAAAAATAATGTAGTTTATCATGGCGCGAACTTGCCTATTGCACAAATAACAATCGAGTTCAACCATATAACAGTGCTTCATCTTATCTGAAGGAAGCCCAAATTCACCCGGCTCTCATAACGCCAACTCACGAGTTTTGAATTCAACTGGCTTTTCTGCAAGAATCAAGAATTTTATTCGTCATAAATACTTACATGAAGTACATAGACATCGTCAGGTATAAACAATGTGAGCTGATAACAAAGTTTATTAATATCTCCTACTGAATTTATATCTGTATATCAGCTTAGATCAGGCCATCCACCAATCAAACGAGAATATTCACTGTTTATTAATTTACCGTACGGGAAGATTTGATTGAATTATGGAATTATTCAGAACGTTTGTTATCGTCAGGATTTTGGATGGATATTTTTGGATATCAATTTAATTATTAATCCATGATAAGTCTGTCGTCCAGCCGCCGACAAGGCAACAACGATGTATTTCCGTCTAACAATCTCACAGAATAACAACTATGAAAATACGTCGTTGAGGCCAGGATTTTGAATGTAACCTATTTCTGGCGCCTGAAGACTCGAATTTATGTACTTGAGTTAGCCACATGCTTCCTGCATTAAAGATGTTCACCGTTATGAAGACACCTGAACAGTACTTCAGATTTGTAGCTGTCAATCTTCATTTGATGTGTTCAAGTTATACAGGAGAATGACTGACGACTGTGCTAAAATCCAAGTGTCGATTTCCGAAATCTACCCGTTACAACAATAAACACGCGCAGCTCTGGAAATCGTACTGCTCTCCAACCAGGATTTTAGAATAGGGGAATTCCTGAAACCCCGTTAGAAATAGCAATTAATAATGCAAATCACCCATGCAATTTTCAGAGGCGTAGCTTTTTGTACAGCCACAGGTATATTGGTACAGCTCAAATTGGTAGGTTGAAATGCTGTTAGGCAGGTTGCATACACGTCCCCGGGGAGAAAATGTTTTCGCCGTCACCTGCTCCGTCACAGGCTACTAAGCGCAGTTTTCAAATCACAGTACTGACAAGCTATTATTACCCCGTCAACTGTGATCACTGCAGCTCCTGCATTGCGACCAGAATATTTTTTTGCAAATCAAATCAACGGCAGGGTACGCATGATTGGTTCTTTTATTGTTTAGAGCAGTTTTTAGAACAACTATGATATCATGAGAGTGATTATTTTTATAACTAATTCAAATGGATTATAACTGAAAGGAATAAACGATAAAATAGGAAATTCTCAAAGTTTCCAAGATACTAAGATAAGTTTCTAAGATAATACTTCTTAATTATTTTTAACGAATTTCTACTTTTAAAATGCCATTGCTTTTATTACATTGCTTTAATCCTAGAATGGTGGATCTTTGTAATTGATGTAAAAGGTAGTATTTTCGGGTGATTAAAAGAATATTCATGGAATAAATTGTGAAGAAACGTAACAAATTGTTAATTATAAATAATAATTAATATAGTCGATATGATAAACTATGTTGAATATGGAATCCGTAATAATGATATCTGTATATAAAAGCGAAAGGGCACTGATTCATTCATTCATTCATTCCACTGGCGGCTTGTGCCCACGAAATAGGTGAAGTGCCAGTATCTTTTACTGTACAGCACTTCACCTGTTTCGTGGGCACAAGCCGCCAGTGATTCATTCATCACCAGAACTGAAAATCCACTGAACCGCATGCGTTCAAATTTGGCAGGCATGTTCAGTTTGACGTTTAGACGCGCACTGAAAACGGATTTTAGAAACTTTCTAGGGATACGCAAAATATTAAAGTTTTTCTATAGTTTTTCAGCGTTTTCTCAATTTTTTCGAGAACCAATTGGTAGAAAATGTTGATATTTGGTAGGCAGGTTCAGATAAGGTCTAGAAATGTTGTGTTGATATTTTTTTGAAATCCGTTCAAGATTACGCCAGTAACCAGGTTTTCAAAATTGTATATGTATTGCGGGTTGCATATCTTCCGCCTTGATTCGACCAATCCTAACTGTAAATTCAATGGTTCAGAGAGATTATAGATGAACTAATTGGGAAGATATTGAATCAAGTTTCAAACTATGTCCAATACACTTTCTAAGGTTGCGCTCAATATTAGCTTTTTACTATTTTTGGAGTTTTTCTTAGATTTTCCGAGAACCAATTGGCAGAAAATGTTGAAATTAGGTGAACAGGTCCAGATTAGGTCTAGAAATGCTGTGTTCAATGAATTTCAAATCCCTTCTGAACGGAATTTGCAGGCGAGCGAAGCGAGCCTGTTTGTCTCAGCTGACACTGACAGAGGTTATGCAGGCGAGCGAAGCGAGCCTGTTTGACTCACTGACACTGCTGATACTGTCGGGGGTCCAGGGGGCGGAGCCCCCTGGCTAGGCGGAGAAGTAAATTGATTTAATAAACGACAATCTTCTTTATGTGAGATAAATCAGATGTTGAATGAATTATAAATGATCATTTCCTTCTTTGGGAGAATGCCTGTCGTTAGTAAAGACAGTATACTAATGTTTCCCGTTTTACTAGTCGTTTCCTGTCTCTAGGAGAATAGAAATTGTTGCGTTACTCTAACATTAACTGCATGTTATTCAGAGGTGTACTGTGCGCCTTCATTTAGTTGTGAAGACTGGCTTATTATTGAGAGGATCAACGTGCTAATCACACGTTACCTCTTTCTTAGTTGATGTTTATTTGCTTGCTATATTGTCTGTCCCGGTGGTAGGGGGCATCCGACTTGGTCGGTGCTGGTTTGGGGACTGTGGGTTCTATTTAAAAATTTATGGCTCTTGAATTATTTAAAATTGGGTAACCCTGAACAATACCCCTTTATGAGTATACATTTGTGAAATTTACACACTCACTTCTAGAGCAACCCTTCCGATAACTTCGTCAGAAAACACTGGCGGCTCGTGCCCACGAAACAGGTGAAGTTGTTGTATCTTTTACTGTACAGCATTTACTTTTACTTCACCATTTTTGTGGGCACGAGCCGCCAGTGTCAGAAAATCAGACAGACTGAAAGAATCAAAACTAAGGCCTCAGACAGGTAACTCTCCTTCTCAACACGTAACACAGCTTTTATATGGCGTTTGAGGAGAATTCACGTAGGTCTGTATCATGATTATATCACGATAGAAATAAATAAGAGTCCATTCTAATTTTCTTATTCTGCTGTTGACTTCTTCAATAATTTTGTAAATTCAACTACTAAAATTGCCTACTTTTCAATTTGGTAATGAGAACTACTGTTTCATTATGATTGCTTCTAATGCCTTCATTTCTCAACAAGGTAATATTACGAGAGATTCAATGGAATGTTAAGATTGAATACAACTATGACTATGCTTTGCTTCCGAAGTAATTTTTTCAGTGTTCCTATGGAACAAATTTGTATTGAATTTATAATGGATCTTCATTTATTTTCATTCATAAAGCGATAAGTGATTTCTCTTCAATCATGTGCATCCCATGAAGTTCCATGCTGCATGGCGGCTCGTACCCACAAAACAGGTGAAGTGCCCGTATCTCTTACTGTACAGCACTTCACCTGTTTCGTGGGCACGAGCCGCCAGTGTAGTTGCAGTCATTAGACATGAAGACTAAATCATGGTCGATCCCAGCACAGTCAAGCCAAAGTCTACAGTTCAAGATAATAATACATAGAATAATAATTCTAGATGATACTAGGTGATGATAATGATGTTCAATGTGTTATGCCTTGCTCGTTTTTGATCCTACGAGTCATAAATATTGTAATTAAGCTGTTCCCTTCCAAGATATATCATATTTGTTTAGAGCTGGATTCTGAAATGAAATAAAAAATAGCATGAGTTCTGGGATATAACTTAGGGGAATATTTCATTACGTTTGTTCATGAAAAGCATGGGAGGTGTAAAAGTGGAGATTGAAATGTCACTAGACGTCTGACAAGAGACTTCATTTCAACCTCTGGCATTTATATGAATCCGCAATAATCCGACAAGCTCGGGGCATTCTCCCGCTTAGCTCATCTAATATCAGTTTAAAAACGTTCCGCGTTTACTCAGAAGACGTTATAATCCATAGGAGAGTGAGATTTTCTGTGAGATGAAAAGATTTCTCTCGAAATCACTTACAAAGGAGTAGGTGGGGAATGGTGTGGAATTGAGGTTCAGTTCTTAATAGAAAAGGAGAGAATTCAACTTTAAAAAAAGTGAATATGCAAGGGAGAACAGATTATTCAAGACCTTTTCTTCGTATTTTCTCATTTTATACTGCTTGTTTCTTAGAGAAATGAACTTGTATCATTGGATACTGATCTGATTTCTTTCCATATATTAACTCAGTTCCAATCTCCAGTTTCCATACATTAATAGGCCATAGATATCATCAATAGAGATTATTTAGCTAGCATTAAGAATAACTAGAGAATAGGGATTATTTAGCTTGCATTGATTTAGCAGTAGATAATCAGCTAAGCATTGAATTAACTAAGTGTTTGCTCCGCAGGACTCGAACTCATTACAATGAATACTTTGGAAATCTGGATATCCTAAAATTATGAAGTACAGGCGGTTTTAAACATGGACTTATAAGAGCAGAGAGATATCACACAGAAAGAGCATAAAGAAGGGCACAAGATATCACCATGCTAACTTTGAATTTGGAACACAATACACTATCACCTAAGCTTGTTTCCAGATCTCAGAAAAGGTTCGATTGCTATGCCACCTGTACGCCAATATGCATTGAAACATCTATGCACGAGGTTGCTCTCTGCACTGAAATACAAGTTCATGTGACGTAGCAGACGTGTGCATACACGCGTGACGGGGTGAATGCAAAAGAAGTACGCATGCATATTCGACGCCAGTTTTTCGCTTTTTCTCCAGGATATCGAATAACTTTGGTGGCTGGCGTGGAGAAGAGAACTCAAAGGTTGAGCTGCACCTTTACGCCGCTACTCGTTCAAAGCCTGCGATAAGTGGGTGCAAAACTGCTCGAGTGTCAGGCCAAGTGCGGCGAGTGAGGCGAGACTGTGAGGGATTGCGAGCGGGACGAACAGCCGATAAATTATGTAATCGTGTTCACATGTTTGAGGTGCAACGGCGCGGCAAATAGGCACGCTGCTTGCGAAAACTTTCTTTACGTCATCTCTTCAGCCGAGTTTTTCCAGCCTCCATTTTATTCATTTGTTTCCTCCTTCCGCTTATCCTCTGTGTTCCTGTTCCTTCCAATGTCTTCGTTTTCTTCCATTGCATCAATTTTATTTTCACACTTTTTCTCTTGCTCTTAACTCGCAATTCTTTCTCCTTCTAATTCCCAATTTCGAACTTTTTAGCCTGCTCATATTCTTTCACAAACTCCCTTCATGGTTTCTTCTCCATATTTCCACTGGCGGCTTGTGTCCACAAAACAGGTGAAGTGGTGTACAATGAAAGATACGGGCACCTCACCTGTTTTGTGGGTATACGAGCCACCGGTGCATATTTCCCATTCTATCATGCTTCCTCCTCAAATTCAAAACTCATCTTGAAGAAAAGCGTTTAAGCTCTTCAATTTCTACTAGTTCTTCAAGTTCTTCTATTTATAATGATGAATAATTATTCTCATCATAACATCATAACCATCTATCTATCTATTAAATTCAACCTTTGTCCACAGTCCAATCCCTTCTTTTCTATCGCTCTTCTTTCGCATTCAATAATACCTATTAGTATAGGAAGAATCCGAATGAATGTCTCTACAAAACAACAAATTCAAGAGGATCTGTAGATTACATTACAAGGAAATTTACTATGAAATGTGGAATATTAAGCCACTATTTGGATTTGGTTTTCTTCCAATTTCAAATAGCAACTCATTTCATACTTTTGATAGTTTTCCCGCCTTAAAAGCGGCTGGTTGATTCGTATTATGTTCAATATTGTGCACTTATTTACGTTCATGTTCAATATTGGATTAATATCCATTTCTACATCCCATCATCACTTCGCTTGATACAATACTTCTCATTGTATTCTTTCAGGACTACTACCATCATCTTTGCTAGCATTTCCTTGTCAATTTCCACTCAACACCATCCATCGGCATCATTCACTCTCGGCCCAATTCTCCAGCTCCGCATGCGTGAACCCATCCCAATACATGCCTCTTTCCCCTTCTTTTTGTCTCTACGTTTTCCTATCTCCTCGAACTGCTCTCACATCAACACGCACAATAACCTTTTCTCCTCTCTTAAAAAGTGAACCACTACAAAACCAACAGACGCATTCTTCATCCTTCGTGTTAAGTCGTCTTCTTTGTTACATGATTCTCAAGCTGTTGTCTCCAACCAACCACCACTATCACTGTTATCATCATAAGCCAGTAGGTTCTACTAGGCCACTGACTGGGTGCTGTTCTCTTGTACATTGTTGAAAACTCATTTTAATCAGGAAAAAGAAAAGAAAAAAAACCTGTTTGCTGTCCCTGGAATATCAATATTGTTTGACCTGGATTTGCTTGATATCATACAAATAGTGCTTCCAAATAGACTCGAGAGTCATTCAAAATTGTATTAATCTTGGTTCATAACTGTATAAAAATATACCTAAGATGCAAACATTAGTGTTGCATGCTAAGTTTTGTAAGTAGAGCCTATATTACGAAAATTATTATAATATTAGATTCCAATCACTGTTACTGAATCTCTATTCCTTCTGATCATTTTCGTTCCACGGGGAATTGGTCTAGCACATTAATTGATTGATCGATCAATCAATAAATTTATGAATAATGCTGGATAAAACAGTAAATAATGTTACTGTTACTCAAGGAAGACCTATTCTTGTTCCAAGAGAGACTGTCTTTCTTTTGGTGTCAAACGCCATTACCCTAATTGAATAATAGGTGTCTGGCACTCACTATTTGGACAGTGGAGGTAACAACTGCAGTGAGAACAATCCAACAGCCTCATCACAGAATTTGTTCGTCGCTCAAAGATTCACAAGATATGGGATTATGTAGGCTAGTAGGACTGTCCAAGAGTTCAAGAGCGTCAATAAGTTTATTATTGAAGTGTGAGTAAGCTTGCTGAGCAGCTCGCATCAGCAGAGGGAAGACGAGCAAATAGCCAGAGTGTTTGTAGAAGCCGCGTCGTTAGTAGTTACTGTTGGTACGCCTGCATCCAGCCCGTCCTTTGTGAACAAATGGTACGGAAATCTGAGACGACTGGCAGCGAGGCTTTGTGTCATAAGAAATGTAAATTAGACGAGCAATTTGCCAGATATAACAACGTTTGTAACACGCTCAGCACGACAACTTGCACCCCCAACACACAGGGCACAGCACCCTGCTGTGCATGCACAGGTGTGAATGTTTGCATGGAAACGAGCGTTTCCTAGCCCGCTTTCATTGTTGGATCGCACCTATATCTTGTAGGCACTTGTCATAGTCAATGCATGTATTCATTCGTATTTGTCCTGGCTTCTGCACAGAATGTGAATCGTGCAATGTTTAATATTGAGAGTGGCATGGCTAGACTAGACCACTTATTCGAAGAAGAAGTAATCAGTGAAGTAAAATATATATCGATTTAAAAGCAATCTTAAACTGTTGAGTCATCTATAAATTTGATTAAACTAAACTCCCATGAATAAAATAATCTAATGAATTTATTCAGCCAGTATGCATAATATAACAAGAGGAAATTGTCAGTTCATGATTTTCCCCCGTAATAATTATTGAAACAATACGTTGGAAATAGTTAATTTGATAAACGTAAAATGAATAAAAAATTGATACATTTTCAGAATTTGGAGTCTTGAATCGAAGATAGGCGTATAGAGTTTTTATATGTGAGTAGATTGATTAAGTAGTTTGTCCCAAATCACTGCAACTATTAATAATAGGCCTAGTTATCTATAAAAATACTCATAATTTCACAGCAGTTTCGTAATGGAGAGTTGGCATTAACCCTCAATAACCAAACTTTTTTCACTGATGAATATTATTATTCTCTAGAAGTCTTCAAGATGGTTCCACAGTAAATCTGTCAGGAGGAAAGTTGTAGAGCGTCAAATCATCCTCTAACATTTGATGCGATTAACAGTAGTTTTTCAAGTGAATTCCAAAATTAAACATAGTGTTGGTGTCACTTGTCAGTAATTGCAATTTATAATACTTCATTTACTGGACTCTCATTCCTATGTGTTATTCCGGTGCCAAATATTGCTGAGATTACGATGATTTTCCGCTTTGGGGATTCAGCACTAATTCTCTGCTGCAAAGATTCAACACTGATTTTCCGCTGCGAAGATTCGACACCGATTTTATGCTGTGGAGATTGGGCGCCCCTATATGTCGAAGCCCTTGAGGATTCCTATGAAAAATTTATCTGGAGAATAATCTGGATGATTTATGATGAATGAGAAAGAACCTTGATAGGTTTTTTAATTAGAGAGTTTATCTCACTGCGGTATATCCTACCCTTAATATTCATCCGAAATAGAAATTAATCACAAAGTAGAAGATAGGCCTATATATTAGGCCTATAGCGGTTCAAGAGACGAAATCAATGTTTCCAGTTGCTAGATAGCCTGATCTGCATAATTAATCTAGATAAGCATCAATGGTTGCTCCAGAAACCTACTGAATCACCTAAGACCTTTAAGAGCACTCATCATGAGAACATTTTCGGAATAGTTTCCTATAGTTTTCCAATTTATTTTTTATTAACGTTCTTAACCTGTTCTCTATCATTAAACCAACTTTCTGGAGTTTCATATCAATTTTATTTTGATTTTATAATTTATCTGTGTTATGTAAATGGAGTTTTTCTGGTACTCCTCACATACTGTAACATTAAAATAAATAAATAACATGTTCAGCATGATCACTATCACGATCACTATTACAAGAAACTAACAGCTAATCTTGACATCAAGCCCTATCAAAACAACACCTACTATTAATATCAGTTTAAATACAGTCATATTCTATTATCCTGATAGGTGTACTACTGACTAGGTGACTAGCTGACTAGGGGACTACTCGACGTTAGTAGTCTTATTTAAATAATCATATTTAAAAAATTGTATTATTTGCTATACATGAATAAAGTTATTCTATCCTATTCTATTCTGCAGTCTAAGCTTCTTACCCCAGTCTAAGCTTCTTATCATTACACCAGTATCCCATCAAGGCCAACTAAAATATTCTAGTTAGCTCAAAGCATCCTTTGATAAGAATGAGTTTGTTCAAAGAATAATGTAGTGCATGGAAGCTTTTTCAATTTCCGGTCTCAAATTGACAGTTTGCTATCAAAATTTTAGTCGGCGATTAAAATGCAAGAATTTTTATAGCTTGTTATAAGAGATGGAGTCGAGTTCATAAGTGTCGAGAATCAAGGGTGATATCAATCATGATCAGTGATCACATCCAGATCAAGATATTACCTGGAGGCTCTGCGCCAGACAAATTCTGGTCCTTTATTGCTCATTGGATCACTCTATTATTCAGCTCAACTATACAAGGGGCCCCGCCATCTCCATTCCCGCCAATAATTATTCTCTCATAACTTATGATAGGCCTATGCTGGTGCTAATTGATCTCAAAGCTCAAATTTATTAGCAGAATAATATATATACAGCATCATTTCTAGCAGACTGGAGTGTGAGATCATTTCTGAGCTCCCGTTCAGCCTCAAGCTATTTTCACGAAGCATCATGATGTTTTTCAATGATGCTAATGGAGTAGCAGTGTACCTGCTACTTCCCTGAGAATGAAATATATAAAATTTCCAAAAATAGTATATCATGATTGATGTATGGGGAATAACAGACAAATATGACAGTGGAAATGTTCACTGAAAAAGTTTCTAGAAAAAAGTTGAGAGGCCACCTAGATTGAAAAGTATCTCTCTCACAGAGATAAAAAAAATTATGGATGGAAGATGAATCTTCACTTTACCTGTAGCTGTAGGTGTACTGAACAATCAATAAAGATTATTATTCCAACGATATGCTTTTATATACAATTCTGGTACAGTGATAAACGAATAATATTCATCTCCATTTCGATTTTTTGAATGTTTCTGGTCATAGTTAGTTTTTTAATTAAATAGAAAATAAAATTTGAAGTGAGAATTTGGATGTGTATTAGTAAATCAGGGGATCAGCAAATTCTGAAATATTCCGCTATTATCAATCATAATTTTTAAAAGAATGTGTTCATCAGATGTATTCAGTATTCATGTATAATAAGTGATGAGTATGGATTCTTAATTTTTTCGAATTGGTGAAATATTTTCAAGTTTCCAACTACGGTACTCCTCTTTGGTGTACTTTTTCTAGAGCATTTTAAGAATTGTTTATTTTAATAATGTTATTTCCTTTCTGTTTTCCTGGTATCGTTGAAGTTTGCTGTTAAGAATCAATGAGATGCTGATGATAAGATGCTGTTTAAGCATTATATAGGCTACTGTATAAGAGTGAGTTCAACTCGAAAATAAGTTTTAAACCTGTGAAACCTGTGAATTGTTTAATATTGATGACAATACATTATCATAATGATGATAATACATCAAGTCCAGATATCGATCAGCAGCTAGTGTTCAATCAATAAGATATCAACGAATACTGGAATTGGAGCACAGCTTTGTTCTGCATTAAAACTTCCCTTCATTCCTTCTCCCTTAATCTCTCGAAAGGAATAAAAAAAATGACCCGACCCTCGATACAAAAGAGTTGAAAATACGAGTCATCAACGCAGAGCGATTTCCTGCGCTGTAATAAAACGTTTACTGCAAATTGAACTTTTTCAAACGTTTTAAATTCAATAGCTACTCACTCTTCTTGACTTTTCATCGTTGGAGAATCCATTACGGCTGATGGCCTTGTACCTCTGCTGCCATTCTGCCTGGAACATGCTTGTAAACCTGTATTATGACTGAACCGAGTACAGTAGTTAGTCCGACAGGACAATACTCTAAGTACCCAATGCTTTCAGAAATCACTTTTCTAGTGCCCGAATTCAAGTTTATCATTAATCGATCACGAGAAAAAAATAAGTTGAATAGAACTCAGTTTTTTCTGTTCCAAGAACAAATCTATATCTATAAAAGCGAAATGGCACTGACTGACTGACTGATTTATTCATTCATTCATTCATCACCAGAACTAAAAATCCACTAAACCGAATGCGTTCAAATTTGGCAGGCAAGTTCAGTTGGACGTTTAGACGCGCGCTAGAAACGGATTTTAGAAACTTTCTAGGGATACGCAAAATATTAAAGTTTTTCTATAGTTTTTCAGCGTTTTCTCAATTTTTTCGAGAACCAATCGGTAAAAAATGTTGATATTTGGTAGGCAGGTTCAGATAAGGTCGAGAAATGTTGTGTTGAAATATTTTTGAATTCTGTTCAAGATTACGCCACTTATCAGTACTTTTTGAATAGTAGATGTTTTGCGGGTTGCATATCTTCCGCCTTCATACGACCAATTCTTACTGTAAATTCAATGGTTCAGCGAGATTATAGATGAACTAATTTGGAAGATATTGAATCAAGTTTTGAACTAAGTCCGATATACTTCCCAAGATTACGCTCAATATTAGCGATTTACTATTTTCCGAGAATAAATAGGTAGAAAATGTTGAAATTTGATAAACAGGTCCAGATTAGGTCTAGAAATGCTGTGTTTAATGAATTCTGAATCCCTTCTGAGCCGAATTTGCAGGCGAGCGAAGCGAGCCTGTTTGTCTTAGCTTACACTGACAGAGGTTATGCAGGCGAGCGAAGCGAGCCTGTTTGACTCACTGACACTGCTGACACTCTCGAGGGTCCAGGGGGCGGAGCCCCCTGGCAAGGCGGAGAAGGCGAGCGAAGCGAGCCTGCCGGCTAGTCGCAAATAAAATTGACTTTCATATTTTTTCTTATCAGATGATAACAAATGATAACTAGCTCGTATTATTCATATTAAATGATAATTCATGCTCGTTGAATGATGAATATCACAATTTACCCCGATTTGAATATAGGAATGCGATTTCAGCAACAAAATATAGTTTGTTGATCATTAATGATCGGAAGCAAGTATTGAAATGGGTGAATAGGAATCAAATTCTTATTTTATAGGATGGGCTTGGGAACTGCGTTTCTTAGAATTAGTAGATAAGTTCTTCTAGTAGTTCTACTAGTATTTGAGAAAGTAGGTTTCATCCAAATGCCACCAATATCCAATCTCATTAACTTGGGGAAAAACGTCTTTCCCTCAGAAATACATAAAATGGTTAATGTTTCTAGGTCAATATATTAGATGTTCAATTGAATGAATAATGTAGAATTTGGAAAAAAGGAAACCAAATTAAAAACAAAATTCTCCAATCTTGAGAATTAAATTCCTGAAATAGTGTATAAAATTTAAATTTTCTTCACATATTATTTGACATGCGTGTTCGCTTCTGTGAAACTTACTTGATATTATGTTAGATTATCATTGGTGGATTTGTATGATTTGAATTTACACAGTCAACTTGCGTGCGTATCAGTACTTCAATTAAATAGAATTCCATGTTCCATGCGAGTTGAAGCTTATGAATGTGCACTACATTGAAGTGCATTGGATCATTGGATGTATAGAAAGTTCTCTGCTGACAGGGGTGACCATGTAAGCACGCAAGTCGTCAATGAAAGCTATAATAGCTATAATAGTAGTTATCATGATCTCAAACAATGAACTATGATAGGCTATTTATTTTTCTTTCAAATTTTTCTCTTCGCTTGCGTTTTGTTGGTTTCGGAAAAGAATTCGAATCATCCAAGAAATCTGAATCCATCTAATGAAGAAATTATTCTTTGTATTATATTAAGTGAATGGAATTTAATGCTTGTACTCTTTCATCACGAGCAAGTGAATGCCCAATGCTTCAATCTTTCCCCAATGAGGGCGCATGCCTTAGAGTCTCTAGTGTTTAAGCTTTATAAAAACGTGTTCAAATCCCAAGGTCTATCTCTTTTTGAGTAGTTGTTAAGGTGATATAGTGGTAGTTATCCATATTAAATGAAAAGACAAGATGTTGTCAAACCACTGATTTATTAGGAAAAAATCGAGATACCGGTTTCGGTTGTTACACCATTATCAATCTCTGGTAAAGTGTTCAATCTCTGAATCTCAGTTTAGCAGAGACTAATAATGATGTAACAACCGAAACCGGTATCTCGATTTTTTGATAAATCAGTGGTTTGACAACGTCTTATCTTTTCATTTAACAAGGTCCATCTGATGAGTAGCTTATTGAACTATCCATATATTCTACACACTGGCGGCCCGTGCCCACGAAACATGTGAAGTTCCCGTATCTTTTACTGTACAGCACTTCACCTGTTTCGTGGGCACGAGCCGCCAGTGATTCTACATAGTTTATACTTTATTGAGATTAACTGAATAAAAAACAATCCTATTGTCATCGTGTTGCGGGATAGAGTGTTTTTCATGAATTGCTATCTATGAAAAAGCACAATATCGTATCACATTTGAAATCTATCAAACTAACCCAGCACAAGTATCATTGAAAGTGAACTAATGTGTTTGTTTGCTAGAAAAATAAACTTCCCCTATGGAACACATTGGTGATCTCAATATTCCCTATTAATAAAAATAGACATGGAAAGGAACCCTGGAACCATTTCCACTCCTTGATATCTCAGATGATATCATATCTCTTTCATATCATACTTCAGAGTGAGATATCTGATATTCAGAATATCTCTCCTATGTTACTGATCAGGCCTGAACCGTATCAATCATTTGAGAAATATTCAAGATCGGATGGTTTCCATTTGAGTTAGCTCGAAAGCAGAATAGAGTCCAAAGAAATGTTCCAATGATGTTTGCCAAAGAACGAGGGTTGTCGGTTGTGATCTGGGTATCACTTCTAATCTAGCTTGAAGGGCTGCGATGTGACCTGGTGAAGTGGGGGATCAGATGAAGAATCAGTGTGAACCAGCCTTGCGAGTGATGTGATGAAGCGATGACCCATGATGGTGTGACGATGCTAAGCGAACGTGGAAATGTTGATAGGCGAGGGGAGATCCAGCCCTTGAAAGGATTCCACGACAGACAGAGTGGTTGTGGAGCTTTAGCGATTACGCGCACGATCGCTTGTGTCCGGTCGACGCGACGCTTTTAACACTTGCTAACGACCATTGGCTTGTGCCAGGCCAGGACAACTCTATTTCAGACATTACAATCACAAAACAGTTTCAGAATAGTATTACAGTTATTTTGAAAATAAAAGCAAGAGTTGAATATCAGAGTGAAGGCTGATAATGACTGATAAATCATTGATAATCCGTTCTCATACGAAACATTTTTTTCAGTTATTTGTCTCATTAAAAAAAATATTTGTGAATATAATTTCCTAATTTGGTGATATGCCATTCTTGATATGAGACTTTTGAGCTCATTAAATCAATATTATGAATTGGTAAATTAATATCATGTTGTGGTAGTTAGTCATATCTAGAAACTAGACTCAGACTTTTGAATGACGTGAATGAGGTATGAATGAGGTAAATGAATACTGAGATAACGGTTTCGGTTGTTACTCACTTAACATTCTCTCGTACATCTCTGATCAACCTCATACAATATTTTCAGATCATCATCATACATTATTTTTCTTGAGGATTGCTAATTCTTCCTTTCACATAAATAAGGATCACGATTCCACCTAGGCCTTCCTGTCATCATGGAACAAGACTTCAATATTCAACTTATTAGTGCTCTCATTGGATGGAAATCAATCTTCAAAAAAGACAACACATGCGCATCCAGGGTATACATGAAATCATCGTTTAATTATGAATAATTTTATTTCTAAATCATAAATGATCAACAATAATCGCTCTTTGCACATGATCACATCAAATTAGCAATTGTTTCCATCAACAGTTCAACAAGTAGAGAACAATCGTCAGTGATTAGCAAACAGAATCGATGACTAAATGAAGGTGGAACAGAATTGTTCAACACAATGGATGCACTACGATTGATGTCGGATTGGATGATAAACAATTCAATTAAAGTCTCATCGAAATTCATTGCGTTCACCATCCATCCACAGCAGGAATGAAACTGTGTCTTTGTAGTGATGGGTGATGGAGGGTTAGCCGACGAGCCCATGATTTCTCCATGATATTATTAACAAGGCTCGTTTCGAAAGGTCGGGACTCTTGAATGATAATCACCCAGAAAGCAGAGGGGACGCTATGCTCTCATTCTCTTCAATAATCATCATCATTATCATTCAGACCGGAGTCTTTGCGACTCATTTTTATTCTCTCTTTTTGTTCCTTCCCTTCTTATCTCTGTCACACTCGAAGAGAATTCCTCTATCAACGTCTTCCCAACATTCCAAAGTTTGAAGTCATCTGTTGGAGCGAAAGTGATAATGAAGTTTTCCAGCTCGAGTGGGCTATTAAAGATTTTAATTATCTCGGTAAAATTTAACAAAACACTTGTCTGAGGAAAGAAGGAATGTCCGTGGAAGTCGTACGATGAATAAGTTAGCCCTTTCCTCCACTAACTTTCCCCTAAACTGCTTTTGACCGGGGAAGAAGTTCTGTTCCAACACCAGTATGCGCAAACACCATTACAAGAAGTCAAACCACCGACCTCCGACGCTGCCTTGCAGATAGGCGGCTTTTTGTCAAGAAATCAAATCCTTCTCTTTGCTTCCCCAACCCTTGAGCAATTAGAACGCGGATGTTTGTGACTGGATGAGTATCAATTTTAGATGAGGAAGTTGGCTTTCCTTGATTTGTGACTATTTGTTGGAATAGTGATTCGGCATGAGAAATTTTTTGCTGTCTAATTGTAGTTTCAAAACAACCACATAAAAAACAATGTTCTCAGTAAAGCCTAACAACTACCTTGAGGCCACAGTCAATAAAATAAAATAAGTCATTCGTTTTTTTATTATTATTGATGTAGTTGTGAGTTTTAAAAAATGGGAACTCAATTATCCAATTTGATCACTATATACTATGACAATATTATAGTGACAACACTACAAGAGCTTTGAATTTCTGTTTATTGGTTCAAAAACGATTACCCAAGCTTCAAGCGTTATTAATATTTTCAAAAAGTAATATTTACTACTAGTTCGTCATAGGAAGCTCAATTAATAGATAAGAAAAAATTTCTTATTTCTCCTGTTAAATGATTCATCATTTTTGCTCTGAATAGCATTCGGAAATTCGAAAATGGAGAAATCCTTCTGAGAATGGAGAAAATTGAGAAATGCATATAGTGTTGTATCAGATCAATGGGCGAGAAATGATGTTTTCTTTTTCGACCTCTCAACTAAACAGTATAGCAAGGATTTGATTCACTATTGCAATAGAGTTGATACTTAAGATGAAACAGAAAATGCAAAGAAACTTATCTTCATTATTTCATCAATTTTTTCTATCATTGTAATGTTCATTATCGTTGCTATGATAGAAACATCACATTATTGCTTGCAACTGAATAAAATGGTGATTTGTCAGGATTCAATGATAAATAACTGAGATATGACTATTTTAATTTTAATTTGAACCTTTCACATTCAATATGGTAGTTTGGAAAAACTTAATGTGTAATACGGCCTGCGGCTCGTGCGTAAGTGTTTCTCTTGATGCAGCAAAATCACTCTTTGCGTACTGATACACAAATAACTGTATTGTACTGTATGAAGGAGGCAAAATGGTTTTTTTACCTGATGTCTTTATTAATAAAATTATTTATTTATTTGCATTCATTCAATATTTCTCAACATGCTAACAAACAATGGAAGCTTGTTGTGGAAATACACAAAAATTTTGCCTAAATTTCATCCAATAGGCTTATTTTTTCGCAATTTTTCAAGTTTATATTGATTTTCCTTTATAATTTGCTACTGAATAACTATTTTAAACAATCAGAGCACATTTGAGACCAAAAAAGGTACGTCAAATGCTGTATTTACAAAGTTGAACCACTCATAGAGGAAATGACTCCAGCTCGGTCAATATTGTTTGAAAATTATTGATTTTGTCTCAATCGTAGGAAACATTCTGACCTTCAATTTGAGCCCAATCAATATTTTTTTAACCAATATTGACCAAGCTGGAGTCATTTTCTCATCTTGCCTTATTTTATCAAAATAAACACTCACTTGAGAAAACATTCACTTGAAGGTTGTTGCTCATATTTTATATTCTCATTTCTTAACATTACATGGTAATAGAATGAGCCACTTTCACCATCAGCTAGGTTTAGCTAGGTTTAAAATACAGGGGTCAAATTTTCGAATCTACGCTTCAAAAACTTTTGGACAAAAAGAAAGCTCGCTCCGCTCAATTTGCGGCTGCCTCCGCATGCGCTTCCCTAGTAAATATTGGTTTACCAAGAAATTAATGGAGTACAACAAACGTTCAATGGTTATTGATATTGATTTCAAGTCATGTATATGAAAACGACTATAAAAGTCCAGTAAATAAACATGATGAAGGATGAAAATAATTATTCCCATGGAAATCACCAATGAATGTAGACCAATCATTCAATGAGCAAATTGATAATATCCACAAATGGATCAAATAATTGGTCATGGAGATGTAGCATACTAGTCATTTTATAGATGTGAGCCATTTCATAGATTAATGAGAATTCTACGATAACACTTTTATCTGCTTTCAAAAGTTCTCTTTCTATTGACATGAGTTGAAGGCAAGTGAACCATGCAGACCTATTGTTTTATTAAATACCCGTAACGATATTTCCGGATGGTTCCCACGATTGTGGGCGAGTATTTGCTTGGGAACAGAATCACACAAATTGAAATATGAATTTCCGAGCAAATATTACACACACACAGCGAATCACTCTTAGTTACACAGGAAAGTAATTGGCAATCAGTTTTATTAAGGGGAGGAAACATAGGCTATAGCAGTCGTTCGGTACACGTTTTCCATGAAAACTTGAATAGCGATTGTGTTGTGTTTATTCCGAGCTCTAGGTTCCGTTCTCTATGCTGGCTATGGCTATACTAAAAGCAATAATGCAGATTAAGCCGTTTGCGCTGCGCTGGATAGGACAGAGCGTGGCCGGGCCGCCACTCGTAATACTTGCAGTAACGACTCGGAACAAGGCGGTGTAAAGATTGAAAGTTCCAGTATTGGCGATATAAAAGTTGGTGCTACGGATGCAGTTTCCACCGAGTTATAAGGTTTGCCAACTTTCGAAGTGTCGTATCAGATTGTCAGTGGAGCGTATTCCAACATTGTAACAACCACCATGGATCGTCGTTGTCTTTAAACGTTGAAAGTTTCCATTCAAATGCCATGTAGACTATTATCTACGAAAGTTTCATGGCCGTAAATCAGTGGTTTTGTACAACTAGCACAGCGCATGTGGCATGAGTCAGCGTTTTTATAGGAAATTTTTGGAGCACTTCAATAGAAAAGTTGGCGTAGATCTTGAAAACATCGTTTATCTTTCCACAGAAGTTCACTTTGAGGGCCATGATTAACGTATTCACTGTTCTAAATGTTATGTACTTGACATGTAGTAGCCTATCCAGTATATCAACTTTATTACGGGTAGGCCTACTATAATATGTTCTATAATGTTTGATGAATGTTGATATGTACAGATGAATGAATATTTTTAAAGTTAGGATATGATACTGATAGGAGCTATTTAGTATAGTAATAATTAGTAGATACTCCAATCTATATCCACAAAACACTGTCGGCTCGTGCCCACGAAACAGGTGAAGTGCTGTACAGTAGAAGATACGAGCACTTCACCTGTTTCGTGGGCACGAGCCGCCAGTGCTATAAAAGCGAAATGGCACTGATTCATTTATTACTGACTGGTGACTGATTCATCACCAGAACTAAAAATCCACTGAATCGAATGCGTTCAAATTTGACAGGCATGTTCGGCTAGACGGTAAGACTCGCACTTTTTTAAGAGAGGATTTTTGTAACATTCCAAATATTAACATTTTTCTAATAGTTGTTCTGCGTTTTCTCAGATTTTTTAAAAACAAATGGGCAGAAAATGATGAAATTTTGTGGAGAGGTTAAGAAATTTTGTGCTCTAGAATTTTTGAAATTCTTTCGAAATAACGCCAGTAATAAGTTTTACAAAATTGTAGATGTATTGCGGGTTGCATATCTTTCGCCTTGATTCGACCAATCCTTACTGTAAATTCAATGGTTCAGCAAGATTATTACATGAACTAATTTGGAAGATATTGAATCAAGTTTCTAACTATGTGGGTTATACTTCCCAAGTTTACGCTCAATTTATTCATTTATTAACTTGTACAAAGGCAAAGTTAGGACTCAATGGTCCTCTCTTACACTCAACCTTTGAATTGAAACTCAATATTAAAGTTTTACTAGAGTTTTTCAAGAACCAATTGGCAGAAAATGTTCAAATTTGGTGAACAGGTCCAGATTGGGTATAGAAATGCTGTCGTCAATAAAATTTAAAACCCTTCCGAGGTTACGCCTGTAATAAGGTTTTTCCAATATTTGGAATCTGCACTTTTGTGTATCCCACGGAAACTACTGAGCTAGATTCAAATCATATACCCAGTTTGCGCTGAGGAAATAAAACAACTAATTTAGACCGATTACCCATAAGAACCCTGTTAAGTGATATAATGTTCGAGGCAAATCCATTTGAATGGAATTTGCAGGCGAGCGAAGTGAGCCTGCTTGTTTCAGCGACACTGACAGAGGTTTTGCAAGCAAGCGAAGCGAGCCTGTTTAACACACTTACACTGCTGATTCTGTCGACAGCGGTGGGCGGAGAAGGCGAGCGAAGTGTATAATGATGTATCTCAAATCAATACAGAGTTAATTTAATTACCTGATCTACTAACTTTATAATAAACGTTGATGAAGAATTGATAAAAAGTGGTGGAACCTAATTTAGAATATTTTCCTCAATCAACCAAATTTAATCTGTAATTTGAGCGAGAATGACAACGAATGATGAGCTAATCTGAATTCATTCCTCAGATAAGCGTTCGTTTCCCACATTCTAAAGCTACCTCTCTGGTACTTGTGCAGAATTGAACTCAGTACTGTGAATTCCAGGCTGATAAAATGTTCAAAGGTCGACATTCATCCATTTGTTGGGCTAGATGAGGAAAGCACCGATTGGAACTCGGCTGCTTTTCAGATCAGTAGACACAAAGCTGAGCTCATGTACCACTGACAGCGATTTGACGATGTAAACATGATCGCGCTCGTAACATCGGAAATATTTCTGTGATCTTGGTAAATAGTCAATCGAACAATTTTGAGCGCTCCAAATCCAATTTAGGGTGATAATATTTCCAACTTGTCGGATCGTTTCAATGCATGATCAATAACGTACGTCCAACAGGTGAACGTGTGCACAAAACTCAATCTAGCTGGCAATGTGCATCTGCCAATAATTGAGGACTTGAGCAAATAAAATAAGCTTTTTTGAGCACTCCTCACTAGAAATATCCGGTTTGCCCTCCCATATAGAAAATTAAATGTTTGAATATGGAATATTCACTATTAAAACTGTTTTTTTTTCTTCGATCAAAGGAACCCTAGTGAATAATTTCAATAATTAAATGTAACATCATTGTGAACAGAAATAAATGTGACTAGAAAAACTGCAGAATACTGGATTATAATTTATATTTGTGAATAATTGGAGATATTCATGAGCTATACAATAATATTTTGCTAGATAAAACTTTATTCTCGTTGATTATTATAGCTGAACATTGCAGCAATAGGAATATTTGTCTCAACCGAAAAGCAATGCACTTGATGAACGACAACTTATTTTGAATTTCGCAAAATGCGATTAAATAAAGGGCATTGAGCATAGGAGTGAAGACATGAGAAATAATCATGTATATCATGAAAATTTATCATCGTGCCTCATGAGCTACAACAAAGTTTCATTACTGTCTAATTGAGTTGACAGGAATATACATCTGACTTATAGATTGTTGTTTTGTGTAGGAAGAGACCCGCTCAGGAGCATGCAATTAATAGATTCAAAAGATTCGAATACATTTGATAGATTCAATTAATTCAGATTCGAAGTTTTTAATCATGTCAATCACATCAAGTAGGGCCACATGAGGGATTCTGGCTTGAAAAAATCAACAATAACTACATTTAGATCATCAGCAATCAGCATTACCCCCTATACTATTTCCAAATTTCAACATTGCTGTAAGAATTTCGAGATTTTATTGTTATTCCAATGTTGATTTGCTAACTCAAAGTATTATACTGCTATTCAATTATTGTATAATTAAACATGGAATGCTATTTTTCCATTGCAGTGAGCCTTCGCCAACTATTATATTACTGAATTTACTATTCTATTGAATACATGGAGTGATTATTTTCGCGGCCAATTGCGAACCTTACCTATGTTGCGTCATGACCACTGAATGTATTCAATAAAACATACGGAGAGTTCTCCTTCGTACGATTCAACTCTATTTTGCATTTCAGGACATAATCATATTCTTCTCTCAGTTACTCAATGTTTTCCTGATAATGATGCTCACGTGTAATTTGTGGATGAGTATGTTTTTATGACAGTCGGAACCGACGGCTTTCCGTCTCCTCTGGAAGATGGGTTTGCCATATGCCTATAATTATTTGATCATGATGATGTCAAAGAATTGGGTTTCCTGTCAATAATTTCAATTGGAACTTGATTATCACAACAGCGTTTCATTAATTACTCCAACGAGCCACCCTTATTCGAGAGACAATTCAATAATCAATCAAGCATTTCTCATTCTCAACTCTTTTTCTAGTATCTCCACTTTCATTTTCTGCATTCAAAATATCATGATAATTTACATGCCCAATTCAATTATTTGGTCATTAGAATTTCCAGCTTATCATTGCTATTTCAAATCATGTTCTTTGCAGGTAAGCAAGAAGAGCTATTTTGAATAACAATTAACTGAGGAATAATGTTAATAATTTAAGAATGATTTAGCATAATCATCTATCATATTGGTCAATATTTCTAGTTGCAGGAGTACTTTGACTATTTGTAACAATAAACTGATTTTATAGCAATAAACTGAAATTCGAATTAATTATTACTATAATTATTATCCAGCAGTTGGTGAGCTGCAAAATCTGACAATTCTTCCATAATCATACCCAGTTGCATCGAATACCTGAAAAATGGAATAGAATTGGATATTTTATATATTATAATGTCGCAGCAACGAACCTTTTGATGTATCACGCTTGTGATCTGGAGATAATGGTATGTTGTCAGCCCAAATTGATGCTGATAATGGATTCATTTGCACAATGGCTTGTACCAACATTATATTGCTGGAGCTGCTAACGAGATGATGTGATCCGACAGTTAGATGGAATGATCACTCAGCAGAGGAAAGCAATGAATAGACTGGTGAGAGCTGAGGAGGCATCTTGAATCACCGCTCATTGATCATCAGCGCAGCACATCACTAGTGAGATCTGTTGTTCTATGATAAAATCAGCAAACGCTGATCCTAGACTTTTGTCTTTACAACTTGTAAAATCGAACATATCCACAATATGAATATCAACTAAGATAGTATCGGCAATCAATGCTTTACTCAAATTTGTCTATATCTAAGTCTATGTACA
This sequence comes from Sogatella furcifera, assembly GCA_017141385.1. NCBI lineage: Eukaryota > Metazoa > Arthropoda > Insecta > Hemiptera > Delphacidae > Sogatella > Sogatella furcifera. The sequence goes on from CM029547.1 coordinate 33,139,354, forward strand.
GAAAACCATATTCTTAAATTCCATAGGATAAACGGTAAAGCATGCTTGACATCTGTGGTTATCATTTGATCAATGCTGTCACTACTATTGAAGCACAGTTCTATTGAAAACACATCACGATATTCGGACATCCGGGTTTTTTTGTCCTTTTAAATTCTATGGATTGAACACAAGCAAACTATATAGATAAGAAAATCAACAGACACATGAAGTGTCTCTGTGCGAATCATAATATATGTATGTCAAGCTCTGTTCAATCTATTGGGACGACAAAAACCGTACGGTAAAAAATCATGTACCGTACGGTAAAAAAAATCACTGCAAAAATGTGAATAAGGCCCAAGGCCTTATAATTAGATAGGCCTTAATTAGATAGCTCCCATCCTACCTCGACCACAGCCTGTCGCAGAATGTCATCAATATAGAAGTTGAGAATATACACAATGATACAGCTAAGTGTATGGACTATAGAGTATAGTTTACCAATTAATAAAACGCTTTCTCATAATTTTTCTGGATAAGATTTTCCAATCTTTCGAAATATTTATTTTATAGCTTTATATTAGAATTGCCATTCTGTTGGATCATGCGTCAGCGGGACGCTTGTGGTAGGTAGGCCAGAATAGTTAGGAAAATCAATAAGAGAGCAGCCATCATGTTTCTTAAGTTAACCATGTACGGCTAAGCTTGCAGTGCGTCTCGCACAATCTATCTAACGTCATGGCCTTGGTTGCAACATGACCTTTCCATAAATCATAAGAAAAGCTGAGTAGTAGTCCTATCCGTCCAGTTGCTTTGTTCATCGCTCAGGACCGCGCCCTAACCACTATCAACCCTCTTCATCCACGGCCTTTTGCTAATTGATTACAGACATATGTTCGTTCTGATCCACCACCGCACAAAACCCCTAAGTCCTATATACTCAATGTGACAGTATATCTATATCGAGCAACCATCATCGCTTGTCCTCTGTCGACATTCCCTCCAGCAAAGCAACGCCAATAACAAAAGTATTAAATCACTCCTCCCTCTCACCCCATCAACCATCAAACGACGACTGCCTTCCACTCCATCGACCTCTTTGCGCCCCCTTCTAAGAGGGTATATGATATAAATGATGTACTCACCAAAGTCGAAGTCCGTCGGAAAGTTGTTTGATCTCCTAAATTCGATAGACAAAATTTGTGAGTTTCAATTTGGCATATGTATGCACATTTGTAAAAAATTATGGATGATACTTGTTGAATGAGACTATGAGTATTTCAGTCCTTAATACATCTATCGGCATTACATTTCATATTAATTATTCACCAAGAGAAAATCATAGCTTGTGTCAAGACGTATTCTTAATATCTTGCTAGGGAAATATCCTGATGGAAGACCAAGTTCATTTGCTCGTATTATTTTCACTGGAATTTTATAAAATATTTTTCTTGGATGTTAATGATTTCTCTCCATTTTTGAAATATAGCCTATGCATCTACTTCTTTTACAAAAATCAATTATTGGATAAATGAGAGTCCAGTGCCAAATAGTGACATCAGACACTACAAATTACAATTCACAGACATTTTTACAAAATGCAATAATTGTAAGAAACATGCTAAAACACTTCCTCACACACAGACAGACAGAATTTCTAATGGAAATAAATTCTAATTGTCATGACAGGAATATCGTCTCTTGAATGGTCCACTATAGTTACGTTCATTGCTTTCCAACAAGCAAATCCTTCCCTCGAAAAATCAAGTTTGACGTATTAAAATGACTCTCCATATCATATCAATTCAATAAACGAGTAAATTTGATGTTATAATTCAATTGATAATAGGATGTGATTAGGGTATGTAAGATGAATTATGTAATTATAAATAAATAAGAATGAAATAAATGTGCTATACAATTGTTATTCTCTCACAGTACTCACAATTTTTTATATATTAATATTTATATAGCCTAAGTTTCAAATGTTCAAAACTGCGTTTTGTTTATTTTTTAAGACATGTATTTAATGACAAACTTGATACTATTTGAATCAAACCTCCACATACGATCACCTATAGTGCATTGAGCAGAGTTATTTGATTCGACGCTTACGCTAGCACAAGCACATAATACCCAACGAGAGAAGAGAGATAGTCTGTTAAGTGAGGCCCCATCAACCAATCTGGGAAATTGTTCGTCAGAACAAGCTGTGAATAATGAGCGATCGTTTAGAGCCGTTTTAAAGCTTTGTTCAACTGAAGATAATAATTATCGCTGGTGTAGGGGAGGAAGAAAGACTGTTGCAGTACGAAAGGGAAGAAATTAAAGTGGTGGCTCGTATTAACAGTTACGTTGGAGCAATGGAACGCGTCAAATATTTCACGTAATAGTCTGACAAATAATAGCGAGGGCGGGAGAAACGTCGAAAAGTTGATTTCAACCGCAGCCGTTTTAAAGTCGGGCCTCCTTGTTCCTGAGAGAAAATCTTGGCACGTCGCAAATCTTTCTCTTCTAGCCTCTCCCTCACATAAATGTACTTTCTCTAGCTGACAATATACTTCTCTCTCTCCAGTTCGGCCGAGAGACGAATCACCAATGAGCTGCCTTCAGCGTTCAACGGCCAATAAGTGGCACCGCCACCAGGAATTTCACAATTAAAACTTTATCTTGCCTTAGCTTTGCCCTTTCTGAGCTTTCGCCGCACCACATCAACCAGATGCAATTTTCCAGCATTCAACTCTCACCCGTACATAACGCAATACAACAGTGTTCCGATCTTTCAATTTGTGATAATTTATTTCAGAGTGAATTTTCCTGTAGTTCAGAGAACAGAATGCCGGCAGAGACCTATTTCTGTCTATATGTGGAAAGCAGCTAATCATAGAATACGAGTGTTGTTAAGTCATGTCTAATAATAAGTAACAATGAAATGTGAACTTTAAAGCTCTATTGAACTCTTTGTTGAACTGAGGAGCAGTTGAATCCTCAAGTGTGGAGAAAAAGTTAAATAGTCACGGGAAAGAGTGGGTGTCATGGTTCAACTGTTGGTGAAAGCTACAGTAGGGGTGAAATCATAACTCTACATGTATCCACAGGCTACATTTATTCAAGATTTTATGTCCAATACAAATCAGTGTTAGTCTTGTGAATATTGACATTAAGTTGTAGAGTTGTACCGTATGAAAAATTCCTAATTCATGGATGAGGATGACAATGTGATCAATGATCAAAATCACAAAGATCAATAAGTAGTCCACAGTATTTTCTATTGTGGTAGTAGAGTGTATCAATATTCAAACAGTATCCACATTAGTGGATTGGGTGGATCGTTGGAGGAGTGATAAAGCGCCGGTCTGATAACCAGGTGGACCCTGGTTCAAGTCCCAAGCGGGGAACAATTTTTGACCACAGCACAATCACATAAATACAGCCACCCCGTCTTTCGGAGGAGACGATAAGCCGTCGGTCCCAACTACCTAAAAGTAGTCGTCATCTCTCATCAATATCATTACCCACGCACAAGCCTATGAGCTCATGTGGGCTTCACCCTCATAACAAAACAAAACATTAGTTCAATAACACGCATTATAGAGTGTATTTTCAATAATATTTCAAAAATTGAGGGTGTTATTTATCATAATTTCATCAATAATATTCTAACCTTCAGATGGTCTCCTGATATTCCATTCTCATGAAATACTTGTTTCTAAACAAATAGAGCTCACCCTATCATAAACTCTAATATTCTAGAACTTGATACTTGCAGTTTAAACAATAAAAGATGAAGTCATGATTCGAGGAATAATATAATTATAAGCCCAATTGAGACATTTTTATCATAATCTAGCTTGATAAAGAATCTATGAAGTTGAACATGGCTAGTAGAAACTATATAGATCTAGAAGAAACTTACATATTATAAAAAAATATACACATATTTATCTATTGCGGATGATGCCCACTTAAGCATTTTAGCTTGTGCGTGGGTAATGGATCTTGAGTGCTAAGGCAATTGATGAGGTGAAAAACGGCCATGCCACTGGGACTCGAACCCAGACCTGCGGCAGTGCTAGCGGACTGAAGGTTGTGACGCCCTAGCCCACTGCGCCACCGAGGCCGGCCAAGATCTTCTAATAAGCGAAGACGATGAACTCAATTGAGTAGCATAGGATGAATATTGAATAATTCTATACACATAATAAATCAATTGGAAAATCACTTTCAAGAGATTACTGTCGTAGCCTAGATGTTAATTTCTGAATCAGCCTGATCCCCTCAATAATTGATAATAGCATAGGAATATGAACTTTCCCCTTGGAAAAGACACTCACTAAGAATTTCAACATAGAATCGAACGCTGTGTATTCTCAACGAATTCAAATGGCGAAGTCAATCGCTTTCCTATGGCGTTTTATTTTAAAGTGGCAACGCAGTCGTGGTCGACTGTTTGCACAGACTTCCACCAGTGATTTCCGTTTATTAGCTCTGCTCCGCCAACTCCCATCGGCTATTTGAACGTTTTCAGGACGTGGTCGGAATCAAGTAGCAGGACTTAGGTTCGTCCGTGAATCTTTAAACGAACCAGTTCCATTATGATTCGATACGCACGGCCTGTATTAATTGAACACTATGCAACGGAAAGAGGACTCATCAAGCCGTAAGTAAACGGCAGGGCAAAGTAAACCGCCCAATTCAACATTCATAAATATTTGTGCACATACTTCGAATTGACTTTCAACTAAATTCCTTTCCAACAAATATTGGTAGAGGAAGCATTAGGGAATTGACGAAAGACATGATAATACTGTATCTATTCTATATGGAGCCTTAATTACTTATGAGAGCGTCTCGTGTTACTAAAAACAAATGGAAAACTCCTATAAAATAAGTGCAGTTTGAAAGGACAAAATGTATGCCGTATGTGAGTTGATCATGCATTGTGAATATAATTATAAAATGGGGTAAATTTGAATTGATTTGAATATATTGTAGAGTAACCTCTGAGAAAAAAGAAGACATGGTTTTTGATCAAGAATGCTGTTGAAGTGAATTTTTCTTTCAAGAATACAAAACATAGGATTTTGAAATACTGTCCGATTTGATCTTCAGTAACCTATGTTTTTAACTGAATTTTATGGCTTGAAAATTTAAAGTGTATGGTAATTTGATATTTCTAAATATTCTATCTTTTCCTTTGTGATATTTTGATTTCCCAAATAACATTCGAAATTCGAAATTATTTTCAATTTTGGAGTGTGAAAATTTGTGAATAATTGTGATAAGTTTTGTGATCAAATCTTTTGAACATAACTTCTACTATAATTATTAATCTAAACTTGGGAAAAAGATGATTTGGACTTCAGACAATGTCTGTGTTTTAGCCCTTTATTGTGATTAGTCGAATAAATGAATGAGTGGGCTATATGCACTCACAAGCATCAACTGTCTGTTAATTTTTTTGGATGTTCTTTTGAAATCGGATCAACCTATCTATACATGATAGAAATCAGCCTCTATACTATTTGAATTTTTTCAATATTATCGGACGTTAATTCTCTATGCGAAACTTCAAGTATAATTGGATCCAAAGCTTTGAATAAATTTCGAGTTCATCACTCTAGTTTGCTCCAGTTGTGGGACACAAAGTTCATCCACTCTCTGGGCTATTAATTGAAGTTACTCGACCAGTCATGCAAAAGTAATATAATTTTGTGTAAGCAGTTCACGAAAGAGACACAGCTTAATTATATTCAAATTGTAGTACAGCAATGCTTTCAATGGAAACTCATGATTTAATGAACGTCGGAGCAAATTAAAACGTTTGAACTGAGACCACCACTACAATTTTCGCTTGCTTTATTATTTCCTAACCTACTTCACCCACCACACAATGATATTGGCGAAATTAGCAGCTGGAAACATTGTGAGCAAGCGTAGGTACAAAGTTGTGCGTGATATTGAATTGAAACACGACAAAGCACAACAATAGAAACCCACATCAATAGAAATTAAATTCCGCGTCCATTTTATTCAACTCCCAATGGAGTTATAGTTCTAACCTACAGCACTTTGACTTCTATTGGGGCAGAAATCAATCTATTACCAGGCTTTACTATAAATTAATAATAATATCATCTTCTGAATAAGAGGAATGGTTCATGGACCCCATATGAACTGGGGTCGGGAAACAAACCTTGACTCTAGAGACAATTTATATGGTAGAACACTTTACTAATATAATATCGTACTATATTACCAAGTGGGAATGGCGATGAGGAATTCTTTAGTCATCATTCAACTATCAAACAAGAGGAATTCAAAACGGACACACTAAGGGAGTTTGTCAGGCGTGGAAATTTTCTCTGATTCTCCTTATGGTAGATATTATCAAAATTATTACTAGGTTAATGATGAAATGAAAAGAGAATATTCTCTATTAGACGGAGTTTGGACTGGGAAGACCTTTCAACCACTCAACCTTACACGATAGTGATCTTCCACAATAATAAAAATGATATGAATATAATATTAAGATTGATAGGAAGATTCTTATCAACAAAATAGAGAATCTCTTCAATGTAATATTTATGGGGATGAATATTTTCATCAAGTATTCCCTGTAGTCTTATCATGAATAATCATCTGGTCAGAAGTTAAGAGATTCTAAGACAGAGTTTCAGTCAAGTACTGAGAGTAAAGAAGAGGGAGATCGGTAAATGAGAATTTTAGATGTCGATTCAGGGTCCAGGGCTTGGATCTGATGCCTTGTCGCGCATCAGACCATGAGTTGCCTCTCGGCGAAACGGCGTTTAGGCACAGCTTGTCGTCTGTCCCCTGGAAGTCCAAATCGAAATTGAACCCCTCTTAATTTCTAAAGATAGGATGATTCGCCCTCGAATAAGGACGCACATCCTTTTCCTGTTGACATAATGGGGAAACTTGTAATTAGAGTCGTGGTTGGTATTTAACAACGGATTGGGCTCATCCATCTTATACTACCCACAGTGGTTTTCCTATTTGCTCTTCCTCAAACTGGAAGATAATAATTGTCTGTGCGTGGATTGGTGTATTTCTGTAGCACAAATTAGTATGTCATGATTGTAGTGTGTAACATCACGCAATGACGTAAGTCATTATAATATCGTTTATGGTTATGGTTACGATTATCATCCTCTTTCAATGAACATTTATGTGTCCAAACTCCTCTTTTTCATGAACATGATTCAAAATAATAATGCGTTAAAATAATGATAACAATTAGCTAAAATAAATTTATTATCTTATCACCCCATTGATGAATAATTATCATGTTTCTAATGATTATTTGTTCAATTTCTAGAATAATAATTCATAGTATTATTATTTCAGTTTAAATTTCAAGAAGTAACATTTTTTGTTTATTGGAATTGATTGATCCAATTCCTTTTTAATAATCGACGATTTTGAACTTGATTATATAGATAAATAATATTCGGTTTCACAAGAGATAAATTTTAGCATTTGTTGAGTTGATTTCCGTACATGGATTACTCAAGTATAATCTCAGAATGGAATATATCTAAGAATGAAAAGTATCTTTCTTGCATTTTCAATAGTAATACTAAAGGCGTTAGATCTCTCTAAACTGAACTGAAAAACATAATGCTCGTGGTACTGTAGCTGTTGAATTTCTCTAATTGATTTCAAATGCAACTCAAATTCTTTACTGTAGGCCTATGTCTATAATTACTACTCTACTGTATGTCTATGTCCATAGAAGAAGTGAAACTTCTCAGTAGATTTTCTGATGCAATCTTCGATAAAATTTTCACCAACAATCATTATCATGAGGTCTGCTCTGAGTGATGGAGCTGAGTTGAAGGAACAGTACAGACATCAGACAGTGTTTACAACGAAATTATATCAAACGCTTATAGTCCGGGAAGAAGTGAAACAGTGAGTATACTGAGAGACGAGCAAATGTGACACACCGTGACACAGCATCGCTCTTAATTTGGAAAGTTGACAATCAACATCAAGTGAGTGAAGGTTGGAGAAAGAACAAGTAGAAGGAGAGAAGACTGAAAATAATAAGGTGATGAAGAAAATTAGATCAATTCAGTCTGAGAGTGTGTGTAAAGAATTACGCATCTGTGTGTCAGTGAAAGAGAAATGGTACGAGAAAGGAGTGAAGATTAGTGAACATGATGAGTCTCATGGGAACTTTTACTCTCATCTAAATTCTGCATCCAATGGTCGTCTATCCTTCTATTATCGTTCATTTTGTTTCTCTCCCAGTAATCTCACTCTTCATCATTCTTCTGCTTCTGCTTTTAATCCATGATAGATCACCAATTTTGGCTCAAAATGTATCTAATTATGGATCCGAACTGCCTGCAATATTGAGCTTATCATGGCAGATATTGGAATTCGTGGAATGGAACTTGCAAAAACTGTTCCGATTCAATCACATAATTCACTGTACAAATAGATTAGAGTAAATTACATATGAAAACTATCAGTGAGTTTTATCGATTGAATTGAAAAAACTATAGTCCAGGTTCCTATTTCGATTGCAAGATTTAGCTTACAACTCGACTGTCCAACTCGGATGTAGCCTACTATTATTATAACATATCAAGATTCAAATATCTTGTTCGTTTGAACCTTGAAAATGGTTTCTTATAATATTAATCTTATCCTGTTAATCTATCAATAGATTATTAATCTCATAAGTCACCAAATACTACAGCTATTTAAATTTATTAATTTGATTTTATTCCCATAAGCCTTTAACAATATTAGAATATCACAATTTACTATGCCGTAGTTGATTGCACTCCAGTTTCAAGAGCCTGCACTGCACCCAGAGTACTTTACCAGTCTGGGTAATAAATTTGAGACTGCATTCACAAACGATTAATGGAATGAGATCAAAATGCACATGAGTAACCGACGGGCTTTGGCAGGTTGTTGCATTATGCATTAGCAGAAGAAAAAAGTGCACGTGAGAATTTTCTACTCACGCTCTCCACCATTGTCAGGGAACTCGTTTCAGCACACCAATTTCACCAACGTAATGAATCCAACATGACAGACGGTATAACGAGTTTCATCTCCGCTCTGTTAATAAGTGGATGCTGAAAGAATAAACGATCCACTTTTGATGTAAATTGGAAACGTTGGTTCTAGAAAAAAATACTTCATTTGGGTTTCGAATAAGCAATATCCAGTAGCAGTATGCCTTCGAGCCGTTATTAAATGATGTAACTGAAAGACAGACTGTCTGTTCGTACTTTCAAGAATAATCTCAGTTCTTTACTATAGAAATCGTTATTTCAACTCCAATTCATGATACTGTGTGATAGGAAAGAGAAGATGTACATTACATCAGCTATAATTGAAATCTGAATTTATTGCAGATAATAGCGTTCCTTCCATTCCCATGAGTATTCAACAAGAGAAAAACATCAGTAATGTATCTAACTTGAGAATTCAGAGTTGAAGCTGAAGTTGAATTTGTCTGAGAATGTGTAGTTTCAAGGAATCAGGGAATTCTTTATTATTTGTGATTAAAATTACGTAGGATATGGTAGAAATATCATTATTCTTCGTTTGTGATACTTTATTCAATTTCTTTATTACAAATAAGCAAAACATTGTACAAAAATGACAATATATATGATTAAATATGATCTATTGAATGATGTTTATTCTTATTGGGTCTATGTTCTTCCAATTCCATGTAATTGTTTGATTTCCCTTCCCAATAATATATCTCCTGTCATATTTTCCTATCAATTCTTCTCCTGTTCTATATTATCCCATAATATTGACTCATTCAATATATTTGCAGTTGATGATGGAATTTTCACTTCATTCACTTACCTCATCCTGTCAGCTGAAACTTAAAAAAAAATTATGAAAACGACCTATGAATTGAGGTGTTGATCGATGTGTATTGACAAATAATTCACATGAGGGACAATCATTCAAAACCTAACAAAAAATGGTTTTGAAGAAAATGTATCACGCGAAGCAAAGAAGAAGTTAAGATGTAAGTTATCTGAGAGAATTCGTATTGGAGTAACAAAATGGCAATGAGACCAACTTCCATTTTCTGGGAATGGATCCATCAATATAGCTAACCTAGGAGATTAATCTTTTCCGTTATAGGTGAAGCTGAAGAGCTTTACTAGTTGCCCTTAAAAATAATTGTAATTAACGTAAAGGCCTATACTGTTTCACGTGATAACTTGTGACGATGAGTCACTTCTTGGAATGGCCATTGAATATAGTGTACTCTGTATCAAAGGTTCAAAGCCATGGGCTGGGATCTAGTAAGAGATAAGATTTAGTTGGTCTGTGTAAGCTACAATGAGAGTATTAGTCGCCTTTGTTTTGGACAAAGTCCATGTTCAGTGCACTATAATGTCTATAATGTACAGAGTAAGAGAGTATATGTACAGAGCTGGGACCGAGATATTGTTGCAACATGCGGAACATCGGTTATTTGTTACATGTAACAACATCAGCTCTCCAACAAAGGAATAACACCAGCCTTTAACTTGGCCTTAGAACTCAGAAAAATTTCCCACATTAGATGAATAATATGAGAAACCAGGACTAATTAGAAATTATCACGCCTACTGTGATATGCTCATCAGCTTAAGCATTTATAAATTGGCTATTATATTATTATATATATAGGCCTCAGAACTCAGAGAAATTTTCCACATGAGATTAAATATGAGAAACCAGGATATATATAGGCCCTATACGGCTACGGTACCAAATTTTCACTAAAATTAATGAAAAACACATTGAAGAATTATTTAACAATAATTATTTGACAAGACTCATACATAGATTTCACTTTACATAGAATTTCTAGAATTCAAAATTTATGTGAGAATATAGATTGAATCATGATCATAATATAGTTTTAATCTATAAGTATAATTATTGATGTTGAGAAGATTGCTCTTTTCTCTTGCAGCTTGCGAAGAAAATATTGCTTTGGCTTGGGTGAATACTGAATATAACGGAGTTATCATATTTTATAGGCTACTATTGTATAGTAGTAATTATTGGAATTTGGAGAATTTCAAATTTATGCAAAAATTCGGAATTGAATGTTAATAATAATAAGGATAGTTTTAATCTATTATCATGATAATTGATGTTGAAATAGCGCCAGTATAATAAGATTGATTATATTATTATAATCATAATCAATCAATTACAATATAATCAATCTTACATACTGGCAATCTTTTCAACATCAATTATCATAATCATAGATTGAAACTATGTATATTATTAGTATTATTCAATTCAGATTTTCGCATAAATTTTAAATTCTACAGATTTCAATAATTTTCCTCTATTATCATAAAAAACACCAGATTTTGATTGGAATAACCAGAGTTTGGATAGAGATAATGGAAACTAAACGGAATGGATCATGCATCCACTCAGTTTGTAATAATTAATTGATAAAGATTTTTCCAAACGCACATTAATAACTTCAAGATATATGATAACAGAACGCAGAAAATTCATGACGCGTTCTCAATTCATAACATTCAATCGATTCTCATTTGAATACAAAATTTCGTAGAAGCTACATTTTTCTTTCACTATCACTGTGTCTCAACCACTCCTATCGTTCATGAATAATGAAGGATTAAAAATGTCTAGTGATAGTACTAGTGAATCCTTTATTCTATTTATCAGCTTCCATTACTCCAAATTGTTCCATCTCACACTGCTGGCTGGAATTTCATAGATTTTTTATTGAAACTCGTGTACCAAAGACTAATAAAAAATGTGACCTTTGAAACTGAAATACGACGAATCAACACTGAAATGAAAGTTACTCAACGAATAAATTATTCAAATCTGAAAATGACAAGTCCTGCACTAGCAGGTACCAGTAGGTACAGTGCAGAGCAATATGATCAAGTTTGATGATTGATTTCGATTTATGTATAATTTTGACCTTCTGTGTATAAATAATCATGTTAATGATATAGCCTAAAGCACATTTTCTAAATTTCTATTAGTAATAGAATCACTTTGCATATGATATCCTAACAAGATGAATGACGGAAAATTGAGTATGTGATTTTGTTCTCAAGATTCAAATTCTTGTCATCAACATTTTACTTACCTTCTATTGTAATATGGCCATGATTTATATAATCATGATATACTTGTTCTAAACGTATAACGGAACGGGTTTATGTGGGTGTGAAATTTGCCAAATTGTTGTCTTCACAGGGAAAGTGTCCATATAAATCATGCTGTAGTCACAGAAGAATGGAGGTGTCAAATCAGAGAATAAACATTTTTGGTGATGATTTCCTGCGAATGTTTTCCCTGTAAATGCCTCTATAGAACACGTTCTCGGAATATATAAATTTGGTGGCAGCTGAGCTCCTTATATAAATTTATTCTAGAACACCGTCGAGAGGAAATTGTTCTCTCATGTTTCCATTTTGTTATTTCCAGTTATTTCTGCTCCGCCAAACTTCCCATCATCCGGCAGCGACGTCTTCTCAATACCTTGCTTATTCTATTTCTTGCTTTGATCCGTTCTGCCCAAGACAGCGCTTCGAATTTCCGTCAGGGCTTTGCATCTTAGAAGATAAATAAGCAATGCAGATGGATGAAAATGAGTCTATGCAAATAGATTTCTGTATTGTCAGGCCTCCCTCACCAATTGGCAAATTTGGCTAGCGAATCTTCCAGTTTTCTAAATGAATATCAATAATTATTATAATAGTATGAAACCTTATCCACTGATATCAAACGTACTACATTCAAAAGACAAATTCTCATTCCCATAGTAGTTAGAGACTATATTCTTATAATCATAACACTTCTTACTAGGCTATTCTAAATTATCATTAATATGATGCAGCAGCATCTATCGTGTAGCATAACTCATGCTGTACATGTGAAGAGACGTTTATGTTGCGTACATGACATAGACCTATACATAATACATACAGCGAACAACAAACCAACTCAATCCTTGCCATCTATCAAGGGAGTCGAAATACAGCTTTCTATTCAAAACCACGTCATACTTATAGGCTAACTATTCAATGAATTGTGTTTCTTCCATGAAAACGTGATTTCGAGAATCTTCAACTCAAATTTTAAATGTAATCATATTTTAGTATTTAGTACATAAATTTTTTGTTCAGCCTCATTGGATAATTGTTATAAGATTGAGAATGAGATTGTGACTGTTACTGTCAACGGTCACTGTTCATAACCATCACTTGAATGATAATCTTCAGAGTCCTCATAGCTTCTTTCATTCCAGGCCGAATTCTCGTCCAGAGAGGATTTGATACTGAAATAACTCTGATCTTTCTCTCAAAGAAGCGTTTTTTGCTACTTCAAATTTTTCGTAATAGTCGAAGGCAGCTTTCCAAGCCGAAGATCGAAGGAAGAATTCATTTGGAGTTCTTTTTCAAGAGGAAAAGCAATGTTTTCTCAGTTACCTGTGGGGAGAGCAGCTTCGTTTGACAAGCGACTTGCTGAGTGAATTCCAGGCTCCGAGAAGCAAGCTTTGAGCTATGGCTATCATTCGTCAAGTAAACAAGAAAAAGGACCACAGGCGGGAGGTTGAGGTGAGTGGACCAATGACGTGCAACAAGATAAAATCCTCGATTCATCTAGACATCTGGACGTTTCGATTGAGAACGAGAAATTTCATTGGTGTAGCGGAAATATTTCCTCGAGATTCTGAAAAGTTCTTCAAGATCAAATGTTGATTCCATACTCCGCTGGAAAGTCTCTCATATTCATACTCAACTCACCCTGAATGTGAAATTCCTACTATCATAATAATTGATTTTTACAACAATGCCTGCAATAATTTCAAGATAATGTGGAGCGTAACATTTAATTCCATTGAGCATTGTGTATGATTAGATAATCATACTCATAGAGTGCAACAAGCTTGAGCACAACTGTTCCTCTATCAATCGATACTAGCCAAAGAAAGATACACTTTTGTCAAATCAACAGAATTATTTTTGGTACACTTGATAGAAAGTAGCCAGTTTCGATCTACTTGACAGGCTTTGGAAGCATTCATTTTCCGCACTAGTGTGGAATAAACGGCTGATATTTGGGCCTTATAGCCGTACAAGTTAGGAAAAATCAGCTGTCAACAAAATTTTCCGTTGACTTAGCAGCGCATTCCATGCAAGTTGGTCGACTGAACAGGTATTAAGTCGACTATTTCAAATATTTCCTAACTGATTGCACCAGACGATTTAGCATATGATTTTCTTCAAACAAAAATTTATGTTACATATAATTTCACACCTAACCTTTTGTTTTGATTGGGAATTGATTTTAGCGACTGATAACCCTTGTTGAAATTAGAATCCTGAATTTATTTTTAAAAATATAAAACGGAAATTACCAAAATGGTCGTATTTATAAAAACGTTTTCATCTTATTCTAATAAGCCTTTTTATAAAGTGTACCAAAAACACAAATACACGACACGTTTCGAAAACGTTCGCGACGTCGTGAATACTCACCTTTCCACCCTTCGCTTCGGCTGTAAAGCTCCGTATTCTTGACGTCGCAAAACGACGTTTTCAAAACTAGTGGTGTAATATACTATTTCACTCATAAGTTATCACAAAAAAATCAAAGACTCTAACATACAAAATTCAACATGTTTCTCGAAATGTGAATTCTATCAATTTATTAATTGATTTAGATTGATTATGATCGATAATTATCAGGATACGCATTTTTTATCGTAATGAAATAATGGGTTCCATTGAGGATAGCGATATAATTGATGAGTTTTCATCGTAAACATATATAAAAGCCTTTGAATATATTTTACCGCTGATAGTGAGAAATTGATATTTCAAATTCCTAAATCAACTGTGGATATACCCGCAAAACTTTGAAGAATCGAGAAGAACAGACCTTGATAGAAAAAACTAATGATATTGCTAAAGCTCTCAGCCTGCTATAATCACAACACACAGAAAAACTTGTATTTTCTTCGCTTTTAAAAACTTCCACTTGATACTTCTAATAAATTATCACTCAGTATAATTTTTCAAGTATAAATTTGGAATTCAACTATAAGAGACAAAAGCCATTTTTTATCCATCAATAGAGACAAAAGCCATTAGTTCATCAATTCCAATATCGGTAGACAGTGAATGTGCCCCAATACTGAACAGTCAAGACTTAATTGGAAACTTCACTTGATAATAATTATGAAGAGTGAATAGCAAGTATTTAATCAATGAAAAAGTGTTTCCGAGAAACAATGTTTCAAAAATGTGTCAATTTTCTCAGCGAGCTTCCATTGTTCAACTTTCTTCCAAACTCATTAAACTTCTATAAGATGGACGGACCTTCACTCTATATAATGCACGTCTTCTCAAATGAAAATCTTTCCAGGGAGAAGAAGTAATTGATTACTTTTCAAAATCACGTCTGTGGAAAGTAGATAAATTCTCTAGGCTATTTCCAAGTTGTGTTACTCATACCCATTTGGAGTAAGCTGGAAATAATCATTATCACATTATGTGTCATTTCATCAACAATAGACATAACATTTTGGAAGAAATCTCATATTTAGCGAGTGTTTGTGCGTATCACAATAATTTTCTATTACAAAATTGTTCTTTGAAATTGCATGAATGGAATGCTATATCGCCTATATCGCACAATTCAAACACATAATAATTCTATTCTTATTTCTATTCAATTCTGGGATGTTGATACTTCCAATAGAAATCGCTTCTCTAATTACTGTAATCCATAATATCAGTATACTTATCAATATTATTGAAGAAGCTCGATTGTCTCCACTCCACTTCACTTTTCAATTTAGTTTAACGGGTGTCTTCGAAATCGAATCCTCTTCAACTTTCATCCTTCATATATTCAAATTTATGATTGCATATCCAGTTATAATCCTTAATTGTTGAAAATTTTTATTTTCTAGCATATTTTCCCATCATCTCAATAACAGTAGAAGTTACGAGCCTGGAGAGTTACTGGTTTCATTGAATGGCTCAGATAATTTTACATATGATTTTTCTGTCATTCATATCTCGGTAACAGTGTTTTCCCAACACTCGATCACAAAACATCTCATTCCAGAACTCGGAACGATTCGCAAAACAGTTGATTCCAGAACGCCGTGCGCAAAACACTTGCTTTGCGCACGGCCCAAATTCCATTTTGTGCTTTGCGCACGGCCCAAATTCCAATTACAAATTCATTGAACTCGGAACGTCTGAGAGCCGATTTCACCAGAATCCAATAACGTTAGATTCATCATAACAATAACATTTATGGCGAAAACTGTTATTAGGCGCTAAAATTTATTGTATCAAATACAAATTTTGTTAGAGCGTAATTTGACTAAATCTTTCTTTTGAGGATTATCTGCCCAATTTAGTCCAGTTGATTACAGTAATCATCTGTCGACTCGTCGCCTGTCGTTGAGGAATAGAAATGGCGGAGTTTTGATTATTAGTCGAAAGTTAACTGCTCTGTGTTGATATTGATAACTTATTTACAATTGTTTCGAAATAATAATATAATGAGAATGTTTGCTTTGATTATCTGTTGCATAATGATACAAATCAAACTTATTTGAAACGTTTTTTTGGACAAAATTATATACTCTGGTGATAGTACTGCGTTTAGCTGAAAAGAAATTGGCCGTTGTACTGCTTTTAGCTGGGAATCGCACCAAAAGTAGCGAGAAGAATCAAACTTTAACAACTTCTTACATAATCAAAATTGATCGTACAAATTTTATCAATAAATTAAACGTTTCTGGACTGCTAAAATCGATTATACTGGTAGTTAGATTACGCAGAAATGTAATAATTAATCCATTAATGCCATTAATTTATGATGCAAAGTTTCAATGTTGGCCTACGGTACTCCAAATGCTCTTAATCTATTGTTAGGCTAATCTCTCGTTGGTCTGGCATTACACGATAATAATTATAGTTCTATGTCATACATCTATTATCAAATATATTATAATATGTTCTCTATAGGAGAACATATGACACATATAATATGATCATTGATAATAGTTGGTCAATTACACGATAATATTTTATCATCACAGATGTTCGGTAATAAAAATATGTCATAGAACTATTATCATATAGCCTAATACCCGCTATTCAAAATGCGTCAATTATTATTGTTTTAGAAATTTTATGATATAGAGTGTTGGGAAAAATATTGTATGCAACTGGTGGGCAAAAGGTTTGCCAAACTCGATAGATGGCCGAACTCAGCTTCGCTTCGTTCGGCCATTCTCTATCTCGTTTGGCAATCACCGGTTTTGCGCACAAGTTGCACAAATATCTATTTCGTGTTTTGCCCCATGGAACTTTTTTGTACTTGGTGTATGGGTGGGGGATCAGCCTCGTAAGTATTGCACATTCATTCTGAAACACCATGTAATGAAACACCATAATCATTCATATTCAAATTCAAGTAATTTTATTTCCCAATGCATTAATGATAACTTCCATTCCAATAATGCAACTCCTATTTTAATCTCACAAATCTCCAATAAATGCAACTCATAATTAAAATCGAATCATCACGAGAGGAGAACAGCAAATAAATTTCACTGTTTTAACACATCACTCTTTGAGCTATAATGATAAAATAGCACTGTGCAACATCATCAGTAAATTAGTTTGCAATGTCTGCTAGAGAATATTCCTGATAATGAACTATGGATAAGAATAGAATAACACTTGTTAATAATTATCGATATCACTTGAATATTATCGACCTGCTGAGTTTCGCTATTAAATCGCTTTCGACTCCAGTTTCCTGTGGACTGTGAAAAAAGAGTATGTTAATCAAATGACGAATTAAATTATGGATCAATCTGGAATCGGAACAAAATAGAAGGTTTTAGAGTTATCTCACAGTAGGTGACAGGTATGACTCCTCATGAAAGCACACGTGTACTTTGAGCAATCAACAAACATTCGCAAATGGAACTATTCAGAGGTCAATGACAAGGCGAAGGGATGAGAGGGTCTCGCGGTAGTGTGGTCACGTATAATCGCAATCTCCTTATATGGTGGCAGAATGGCTCCCTTGAGAAGTCACTGTGAACGCCAGAAGCTGCAAAGGGACGGGACTCGCAAGCATCATGCTTGAATGGTTCATGATTGATGTTTGTCGCGACTAAATTCCTCAAAAATAGCTCAATAATAATGCTTCACAAGGCTTGGTTCACACTAATAGTATTGTAGATATGAAAAAAAACGTATAACGTGAGCCAAAATTTGAAAAAGACAAAGTAAGGGCATAACCATTTTCACCATAATTATCTCAGGCTTGACAGGAAAGCTTTAGGCAAAATAATTTTCTCAATAATCAAAACTAATTTGAATCCTTGAAAATACAAACGCTTCAGCCATATTATTTTGTTTTAAATTAGGAATTGATTGCTGTTGAAAAATATTTTCTTTTTTTTATATTCGATATAAACCACTGTTATTACGAGTGGCAGAAGTCAAACCCCAATTAAGATATAATCTTCCATCTGGTATTTCACTTTTTGGATTAAGAAAGTAAAATAATAATAAGAGTAGAAGACATAATTTTCCTGAATTATCAAAAACGTTTTGAAAGATTTGTGAAATTCGAACCTTCTAAAACTTTATCTAATAGATAATTTTTGTTATACTGTCATTTTTTATCAATTATTATCTTAATTTCTGTGTTGTGAATGATATACAGTATTATGGAAAGTGTTCGAGGTCAATTCTTGTGTCTATTTCATTATACGAATTTCTACTCGATTGCTTTTTGCGTCTCTTAGCCGTTGTTGTCATCAAAGGTAAAGCGTCAAAAAAACTTGATGTTTTCCATTTTGTGGAGAGTAGTGTCATAATTCGTCTCGCAGAATTTGAGTGGCAATCCATAAAATGAAACATTAATGAAGTGACGTGTTTAATACAAGAGCTGTGGCTTTCATTTGTCGCTTTCATTTCTGTTGCACACAGAAGCGAATATGAATTTTTCCTCTGACAATCTGCTCCTTCCAACATGAATTCCATCATACTGTCTCTCCTTTTTTTATTTTTTCTCTCACCTTATCTCTATGAAATTTCTTTTTTCTGTTTGGATTATATTTATGAGGGCATACAGCATAAACTATACTAGGGGTGAGTTCATTTGGAATGTGAGTGGCTACAACAAGCCGCAATTCGCCACAAGCTCATTACTAAAATTATTCAAAGGCGAAAACATTCCTCTCTCATTCTCTCTCACTCACCATCTCCTTCTCGAACTCCTGTTGCATTCAGACATTCCACCCTCTTCCTCACTACTCAATAAACACACTCCTCTTTCCTCCTTCATTTTTTCTCTCATTTTCGCATATAAAGAGAAGAAAGCATGGCGCAAACAGAGGTGCGCAACCCAGTCCCACACATCCAACACATTATTATATGGGAGCTCGTTCTGTTTTTCCAAATGAATAAATTCCATTCTCGCTTTGAACTTTCGCCTCTGTTAAAGCAAAGTGAATTAGTCATACATGGAAATGGCAAGTGGAGGTGAATGCAAAATGCATGAAAACACAGAATGTGCAAACGACAAAGATCAAAAACTGGCACGATTCAACTACTAAGTTTTGAGAAATTAGATCATTATAACTAGATAGAGTAGAAGGTACTGAAACCATAAATGTTGCTATCCGTTCTAACGAGAAGTTTTCGTGGAGAGCTATCTTATTAAAAAACACTCTAAATTTGTAAAAATAATTTACAGGGCTTGATTTGCATTCAGATTATATGCTAGTGGTCAATAAATTCAGAAACTGATCAATAACATAACACTCTTATTCTTATTAACGTCTACATTTTTCCGCACAATATTGTAGGCTGGGCGAAT
Source organism: Sogatella furcifera (assembly GCA_017141385.1). Taxonomy (NCBI): domain Eukaryota; kingdom Metazoa; phylum Arthropoda; class Insecta; order Hemiptera; family Delphacidae; genus Sogatella; species Sogatella furcifera. Next base: position 33,159,280 of record CM029547.1, read on the forward strand.
AGAAATAATGATCATAAACGTTATTCGCGAGTTTTCAAAAGTTTGCATTACAAAACTTTGCAAATCACGTTGTAGGCATAAAACCGCATAATCCAAACTGAAACAAGGCTCAAGCTTTAAAAAAAATTTTGGGACATAATAGTATTTATATTTTGCTATTCGATTATTTGAAATACTGAATGGTTCGTAATTTTTGGAATGTCCAAGATTATGAAGAATATTGAGATAAAAACACTATGATGCGCATAGTAGCCTGGAAAAGACTTTGAGAATTTTCGACATTTTAATAAACTATCAAACTAAAACCGAAATCAGTTCAAATAGAATATTATTGATTAACGATATTGGAATTGGATGGAAGTTCTAAATCAAGAGAACTGCTACAAGCCTGAGAAGAGGAAAAATTGATAGGATTCTGGTTTTGCAGACACCACCTTACAATTCGAAAATTGAGTTTTCAACAACGAAATTCAAGAACTAAGTTATATTCCCATGAATAGCTTTTCAACAATCTCTAAGGCTGAGGCCGCACTGCCGGTGGGTAGAGCCTGGAGGGTGGAGGGTAGTTGGTAAATCTATAGAACATACACACCATCCACAGTAATACATTGTATGAATGATATGACGTCATTCTGTTTTTTTGAGGTTATGTTGACCATATTTGAGAATTACAAGATGGCGGCTGGCTGAACACATATAGTGGTGCCGCGAATAGAAAAGCCTTTCAGCCAACCTAACGCTTTTACACTAAATTATAGTTCCAAGAGGCTGAATCAACAAAGCACACATTGCAACTGCTAATATGATTTTGTAGTCTTCGCCATGACCTACCGTACATGACCTACCATGGGTGGCTCGTTGGAGGAGTGATAAAGCGCCGGTCTGATAACCAGGTAGACCCTGGTTCAAGTCCCAAGCGGGGAACAATTTTTGACCACAGCACAATCACATAAATACGGCCACCCCGTCTTTCGGAGGAGACGATAAGCCGTCGGTCCCGACTACCTAAAAGTAGTCGTCATCTATCATTCATATCATTACCCACGCACAAGCCTATGAGCTCATGTGGGCTTCATCCTCATAACAAAACAAAACAAAACAAAACATAATCTACAGAACAGGGCCGTGTCTCATAAATCAGCTGACTACAAAAACATTCTTTCAAGACATTTCTTATAATTATGTACTGAGCTTTACGGTAACCTCAAATAGGTAGATTGTTAGCAGTTTGTTGGAATATTGGATGGTTTTAAAACAATCATAATATGAATAAATGTATGAATGAATATTAGTACCTAGCCTATTATGGTCTACTGCAAAATAATGGTAATTATATTTTTATTTAATTTCAATTCTTTCCCAGTTTGTTTTCATAACAATCTGTTGGTCATGAGCGGTGTTAAGCCACAAAAACTAAACATGAATTTTTACAAATCAAAGTATAATTTTCACCACCAGAGAGCACAGACCCATAGAGCATCCAAGCACACCACAGAGTACCATACAGTAATAATATTATGAAATATTGTGTTGCAGGGAAATCATAATCATATTGATTCCACAAATAGAAATATATTTAACTAGCCGGCAGGCTCGCTTCGCTCGCCTTCTCCGCCTAGCCAGGGGGCTCCGCCCCCTGGACCCCCGACAGTATAGGCAGTGTAAGTGAGTCAAACAGGCTCGCTACGCTCACCTGCAAAACCTCTGTCAGTGACAGCTGAGACAAACAGGCTCGCTTCGCTCGCCTGCAAATTCCGTTCAGAAGGGATTCGAAATTTATTTCAGCATTTCTACACCCGATCTGGACCTGTTCACCCAATTTCAACATTTTCTGCCAATTTGTTCTAGAAAAATCTAAGAAAAACTCCGAAAATTCCAAAAAATAGTAAAACGCTAATATTAAGCGTAACCTTGGGAAGTATATCGGGAGTATATATAGTTTGAAACTTGATTCAATGATTCAAACTTGATCTTCCAAATTAGTTCATCTAAAAACTCGCTGAACCATTGAATTTACAGTTAGAATTGGTCGTATCAAGGCGGAAGATATGCAACCCGCAACACATCTACAATTTTGAAAACCTGATTATCTTGAACGGATTGCAAAAATATTTTAACACAACATTTCTAGACCTTATCTGAACCTGTCCACCAAATATAAATATTTTCTACCGATTGGTTCTCGAAAAAATGAAGAAAACGTTGAAAAACTATTGAAAAACTAAAATATTTGGCGTATCCTTGAAAAGTTTTTGAAATCCGTTCTTAGCGCGCGTCTAAACGTTCAACTGAACATGCCTGCCAAATTTGAACGCATTCGGTTCAGTGGATTTTTAGTTCTGGTGATGAATCAGTCAGTGCCATTTCGCTTTTATACATAGAGATTCAAGAATATACAGTATTATATATTTTATTAAATATATTTAATAATATTTCAATTGTGACAGATGGTGAGAGTAGAACAATTTTCATTTGGACTGCTGGCAGCAGTGAATGGCATCCATGTTGCCAAAGGCTCTTCTGTTCGCGGCTCCACTATACCATTCATACGATGTATTACTGTGGATTGTGTGTATGTTCTATAGATTTACCAACTACCCTCCACCCACCAGGCTCTACCCACCGGCAGTGCGGCCTCAGCCTCATACTCCACTCTAATCATACAAAGAGAAAAGACTTTGTCACTTTGATAAGGTAATACATAGAACTTTTCCTTGTTGACTTTACTCACAAGTCGATTCATTCAAAGGTAAATTCATTCATGTGGAAATGTATCAGTCAGATATTCCAAAAGCAGAGTATTCTCTCAATTATCTTGAATGCAATCATGGTTTCACTACTAGAGTACGAATCGTGTTTGTTTAGATGAAGCAATATCATAATAATTGGAAACTGCAAACTAGCTCTCACTTAATATCGATTCAGTTCAAAGTTCTATCGTAGCATCGTAGGGTACGATGGAGTGGATACTACTGTAATATTTAAATTTTACTGTAATATTGTAGAATTGATATCTTTTGTAGTAGAAAGTAGAGAGAAAATTTTATTTCACGAAAAATTCTATCTTTAGTCTAAAAAGTGTAGTTCTACAGAAAAACGAATGTGGATTATCATATAAAATGTGAATTCTGATATTGACATTGTCAATTTGACAAAAACCGCGAAGATTGGTTACAATATTAATTTATTGAAGCTTGAATCAGATAAAGAATTTTAACAATATTAAATTGTTGAATCGATTTCTTTAATACCATGTGTATAATATAATGATACGATACCATTATTATTATTATTATTATTATTATTATTATTATTATTATTATTATTATTAAATAATATTAATTAATAATATATAAATTATTAATAATATATTAGAAAATCTTTCTTGTAAAGACAGCAAGATACATAATACGATCCAGAAAAGACCGTTCGGTCACAATTTTAATAAAATAGTATCTCATTGTACTTACTAGATTATGAATAGACTATCAATATGAATTTTTCATTAATTTTTGGTACCTAACATTGAAAGTATGGGATGTTACATAGCAGCCTAGAAAATGTAAGTTGCGTTATAAAAAGAATAGACGTACCGTATACATAGGCTATTTTCATGTATTATCAATATGAAGACTTGATAGTATAAGTTATGGGTGACAATGAAGAGATCTCAATATTTTAGAAATAGAAAATGAAACAGCTGTCCATTTCTATTTCTATCGATGATTATTTGAACTATCACTTTCACGCTGACAAAAAATAAAGATGCTGAGTGTGTAAATATTCTGTCAATGAATATACGTAGTTCAAATGCCAATTTCGATCAGTTTATTTGCTGTCTGAATGAATTGGAAACTGACCTTCACATAATAATATTAACGGAAACCTGGTTAACTGTAGATATGCCGTTCATTTACAACATTCCTGGATGTACAGCAATAAATAAGTACTCTAAACAGAATAAATGTGATAGATTATGTATGTACATAAAAGATTGTATAAAATTCAATGAAGTTGAACTTGATATTTCTGATGCTAATGTGATAAGTGCTGATTTAAAAATAGATGATTGTATTTTAAAAGTGATTGGGGTTTATAGATCACCAGGTAATCATAACATTGATAACTTTCTCAATAGTCTAAGTAAAGAAATCAATAACATTTCTAATGGAAAAAATGTATGTGTGGCTGGAGATATGAATAATAAATACTTATTCATCTAGTGTTCCTGTTCAAGATTACCTGCATATCTTCAATAGTAATGGTTATAAATCCTCCATACATGACGATACCAGAGTATCATTAACAACTGAATCCTGCGTTAATCACATTTTTTACAAAAAAATCAAGCAATAATTTTATATCCATGAAAGGAGCTATATTTAAGACAACCATAACTGACCAATACTCTGTTGTGTTGAACTTGGCAAAGACTCCTTACAACAATGGAAAGAAACGAAGGAATGCAAGATTCTTAGACACTGTGTCTAAGAATCTTACCCAAATCTCAGTAATGGTGATCAAAAATCGCGAAATTAACAAAACATAGCACTAGTGATGAATTTGTGTTTAGTAGCGATTTTGCGATTTTTGATCTATTTGGGTTTTGATTTACTGAGATTTGGGTAAGATTTACACAATCGCCGCCATTTAACTTTTTCTTTAGAATCCGACTCTCTTCAACTACCATTAATAAAAAAAAAACAATTTTATGATTCCTTATCCAGTAATAACCCCTATTGTTGAAAAAATGGCGTTTTATAGCATATTTTTCCAATTATCTCAATAACCGTTAAAGTTACAAACTTGGAACTGGTTTCATTAAATTTCGCAGCTAATTCTACATGGGAATTGATTATTCTAGTTTTCTACTAAAGCCTCTAAAAAATTAGAAAAATTAATATATTTTTAAAAATCTCAATTTTCCGCCATTGTTATCTCGGTAACAAAGCGTATTTGGGGGTCGGTCCCATGAAACTTTTTTGTCTACTTGGTGTAAGGAATCAGCCTGAGAAGTATTGCACATTCCTCCTGAAACACTCTGTATAAAAACCGTGATAGAATACTCAATAAAATATAAACCTGATTTCCCTCCAACATTGAACTCTCTACACAATAATTATAATCTGAGGGATAGTGCTAAAAAATATGTAACATATAATACTAATATTGAATGTATAAGGAGACAGTTGATTTACATAAGTACTAAAGTATTGAACCTTATTCCAGATCACTTTCTCATAAACTCTAAGATCAGTGGAGAAACTAAACTTGATATAAAAGACTGGACCAATAGTAGTTTTTTCTTCAATTTGGATTTATGAGACTCAAGATTTCAGCGCAAACTTTTTTTTGCATTGTTTTATTTAGTTATGATTTTTTTTTCTCTCGGTTAAAAGTGGACTCGCTCACCATTCTTTTTGCTTGTTCTTCCTTCTGTATTCTTTCTTCCTTACTTTTTTTCTCAATGTCTTACCCCTTCTTATTCCTTCCTATTTCTTCATCCTACCTGCCTATTACATGGGAAACCATAGTTGGTTAGGTATTATTTCTTCTCTCTTTTCTCTCCAGCACACCCAACCATGAAGCCTGTGTTTTGTTTAATGTGTCATTGTTATTGTATATTTGTTTTTTGAAATTTATTGTATTTATTTTTGTCTTTTGTGTGTTTTAATAAATTGAAATTGAAATTAAAGAGCACGTCATAATCAAATCATTTTCCCAGCCAATCACCGTGAATTTGTCTGTATTGCCAATAATTAATACAGTAGAAGACTTTCGTAGTCACTTTAATGCCGGGAACTAGCCAATCACAGCTCATATTGATGACAAGAAAAGAGCTATGATTGGCTAATTCGCGTGGAATGAGTTACGTGCGTCCCAGCCCGACCTAAGCCGCGTATCGACAGGGCCAGGCATGTGCCGCGAATGCCTCAAGGTACAGTATGTTCACGCAAAGAAGAGTTTTACTCCAGTCTCCAGCTCGGTCAATATTGGTTCAAACATTATATTGATCTCAATTATAGGAAACATTTCGATCTTCAATTTAAAACCAAATAAAAAATGTTTGAACCAATATCGAGCTGGTCAGCTCGATTCTTCTTTGCGTGAACAGACTGTACCTTGATGCATTCGCGGCACATGCCTCGCACTGTCGATACGCGGCTTTAAAATTCGTCGGAACGTCAGCAGCACTCCTTCTCGGTATTTCCTATAACTAGCGTTTCGGATCAAAAAGCTTTCAGCGCCATCTATCAGTGATTCAACGAACCTCCAAGCTATGAATGAGACCACTAGAGGGCAAAGTAGAATCGGAATCTGGACCATCAACCATCACACCACCGAAACTATAAATCTATCACTGGCGGCTCGTACCCACGAAACAGGTGAAGTGCTTGTATCTTTTACTGTACAGCACTTCACCTGTTTCGTGTGCACGAGCCGCCAGTGAAAACTTTATCAATTGAAATATGATTTGTTTCTATGTGCAATCCAAAAGACATCAATTCATAGACATTAGACACTCATAGATTTCCATAGTTGATATCTGGAATATTCCTGTAGGCCTACCTCAATAATCATAATGGCCTACCATGATGACATGATTAAAAAATATATGAATAGTATTTCACTTCGTTTTCGCTGTATAATATTCTATAGTTTCCCTAGTATGAATAATTTATTTTATTCATTTGTTTTTCAAATAATTATCATGAATACAATGGAAAATAAGCAATGAGCACCATTAAATCACTGAAATTATCTATGTATAGATAATAATTCATATTCAATGGGATTTATGCTCTTATTTCTACTAATTTATCGTGGCAATAATTATTTATCAAGCCAGAGAGTTTGTAGAATAATAAGACTAAACTAAAATTAAATATTACAGAGGAGATTCTGCTGAGCAATTCCCATCTGCTTCAACGCAGAACTCAAGTTCTGTAACGTAAATTTGCTTGCAAAAATCTAATAGAACCTAGCAATTCACACTTGGCGGGAGACTTGATCGAGGTGGTCATTTTTTTCAACTGGCTGAAAATGGTCTGGATGATCTGGCTGAAAAGATCACTATTATAAGATCGTTCAGTTAGAAAATCGAGCTGCTACCCAACTTCTATCTGTCTGTTAGTTCTGTTTATCAGAGTTTGAATTAATTACCCTTGTACACATAGATATGCAGTAATAATAGCTAACGACTAAAAAAACCGTTTATCACTATATAGTATTAACTTTTAAATAAAGAACTTTAAAACTTAGGGCTGTTTAAAATAATTGAAAAATAAATAAAAATCAAACACCTTTTTTTGAAAACTTTAAAATTATAAAAAAAAACACATACATGTTTCGGGAGCTAAGCCCATTCTCAATGTGGATAAAATTTTTATCCACATTAAGAATGGGCTTAGCTCCCGAAACATGTATGTGTTTTTTTATAATTTTAAAGTTTTCAAAAAAAGAGTGTTTGATTTTTATTTATTTTTCAATTATTAACTTTTACTATTAGTAAAAGTAACGAGTAGCCTATAATCAGTATCAGGAACCATCATCCTCAATCCTGATAATTCTGATCTGCTTGAGAAGTTGATGTTGAGAGAACTTTTTTTCAACAAGTGTGACAGAAAATAATACAGTATTCCATGAAATCCGTGATAGATTATACATAGTTTACCGTGAAATTTTTCAAATCTTGAGTCTGGGATGGATATCATTTGAAAGTAATTCCAATTTAAGACTTCAGTTTATAAGAGAACTAGCCGGCAGGCTCGCTTCGCTCGCCTTCTCCGCCTGGACCCCCGACAGTATCAGCAGTGTCAGTGAGTCAAACAGGCTCGCTTCGCTCGCCTGCATGCCCTCTGTCAGTGTAAGCTGAGACAAACAGGCTCGCTTCGCTCGCCTGCAAATTCCGTTCAGAAAGGGATTCCAAACTTATTGAACACAGCATTTCTAGACCTAATTTGGACCTGTTCACCAAATTTCGACATTTTCTACCAATTTATTCTCGAAAAATCAAAAAAAAAACTCTGAAAATTCCGAAAAATAGTAAAACGCTGATATTGAGCGTAACCTTGGGAACTATATCGGACATAGTTTGAAACTTGATTCAATATCTTCCAAATTAGTTTATCTATAATCTCGCTGAACCATTGAATTTACAGTAAGGATTGGTCGTATCAAGGCGGAAGATATGCAACCCGCAAAACATCTACAATTTTGAAAAACCGGATTACTGGCGTAATCTTGAACGGAATTCAAAAATATCTCAACACAACATTTCTAGACCTTATCTGAACCTACCTACCAAACATCAACATTTTCTACCGATTGGTTCTCGAAAAAATTGAGAAAACGCCGAAAAACTATAGAAAAACTTAAATATTTGGCGTATCCTTGAAAAGTTCCAAAAATCAGTTCTTAGCGCGCGTTTAAACGTCCAACTGAACATGCCTGCCAAATTTGAACTCATTCGGTTCAGTGGATTTTCAGTTCTGGTGATGAATCAGTCAGTGCCATTTCGCTTTTATAGATATAGATTATAGATATTGTCAAATTTCAAGATCTTCTGGATGCTCAATACCTGTAAATTTGATAATATTTGGATAGAAATCAGTCGGTAGAGCTGCAAACGTCCGTCCAGAATTTCAAGCAATTCGACAAGAATCAACATTCTGCCATACTTTGATCCAAATTGTCTGAAAATAGAGTGCGATGGCCTACTAATAACAGTTTCAGAGCAGCCTAAACCAAAGCACAGCATATACTGTTTATTTCTTTTGAATAACCGGAATAAATTTAATTATATTTCTCCATGACGTCGAAATAATCAGACAAAATAATTGAATAAATTATATAGATGAAATAATCAATTTTTCCCAGAGGAAAAATAATATAACAATTACTGACCGAATTGAGCAGGAAAGAAATTATATTAAATACAGGTTCAACAATCATGTAAATTTATTAACATATTAAATTGAATATTATATTCATTGAAAATCAAATAATTCAAATAATGAGTATTTGTTTGATAAATTGAAGTATTAATCTTCATAAAATTTGTTATTTCAAAGTTCTTGGTGATATTTAAGTGCAATTAGATTTTTAATAAGGGGTACACGGTGTATGAGGAGAGATATATAGTCCTGCACTCTTTTACATTAATAAGAATTGATGAATTTATGTTTCTCGGAATTCACTAAATTTTCGTATATTGTATAATTTTCGCTCACCAAATTGTTGTGGGGCCCCAATTCACAGTAATAGTTTTCAACACTTCACTTGATGATCGTGATGATGGAATGGCGACGTCCCAGGATTTTGTTTCACGATTCTATTCTTCAATTTTAACTTGCCTCAGATTTATTTTAAGAGCACATGACTACAGAGGAACTTTACATCAAACACTGGATACATTAATTTAACATAAAGAGAGACAATTATTAAACATTAATTTTAAGTAGGACATTGAACCTGGTCCTATTTTAACAATAGTCAAAAGGCAAGTCTTCTCTTCCTTCAAAAATTTGAAATCATCCTTCTGAAAGAAGGATCACGTGATTTGGGAAAGAACCAATCTTGTGCCCAATGAGAAAAAATTCACCAATAGGCATTTTCCCACGCGGTTTTAATATTTAAATTAGGCACAGAGATTCAAAAATCAAAATCAGAGCAAAATTATTTTAATCTGGAAGAATTCTAAATTAGTGCAAAATAAACTAAAAATAAACAAGGGTTAGCAGAAATGAACAAGCTTGACTTAGTTTGAAATAAAAACAGAAAATACAGAGATATCACAGTTGTAGCCGGCACAACCAAATCAACAGCTGACAGATAAGACTTGTCAACATTTTGGCGCAATTTTTCTATAACCTAATTGTTGACAAATAAGGTAAACTATAGTAGGCAAATGACTCTGACAAATAATTAGACTGGAAAATGAGAAAATATTGAGATCATTTGATAATAGAATAAATAAATGGGTTCTACCAAATTGTAAACGTGAGTATATTATTTTCTGTCTCATTCATAATAAGCTTAATCTTAGCTAATAAAATCATAGGCTTTGTTGGCATAGGCTCTGTGTCCTGACAATATAGATAACCTTATTATCCTATTCAAGTTACAATAAATTCATCTTTGATTCACAATTGAATGTCATAAGTTGAACCTATGAATTTTAATGTATAGGTCAACATAATCCTATTTTGGTAAGTTTCATCGTTGAATTCTACCACTTGCTTAAGAATTCCATTGTGGAAAAGTATAAGCTATCAATGAGGATGAGCAAGCAAGAGAAATCATGACGAGTTATAAGTATTTGACTCTCCATTAAAGTCCTTCGCAAAAATAAACAAGATTATAATAATTATTATTACGTTGTTATGATATTTCTGACCTACCGTAGCCTACGAGTACACAGAACGTGCTCTTCTAACTTGTTTTGTAAGATTTATAGCCGATTTTATTCCTTGGAGTAGGACTGAATCTCATTAAATTTTTGGTAGTAAGATGATCAGTCTTACAATATTCTTATAACCGAGAACGAAATTTCTTTGCTACTAATGAGTTTAATAATTTTTTTTTAAATTTTAGCGTTGTGACACATGTGTGAGAACTATTCCTTAGGCGGGTATTACACGATAATAGTTCTAATATCTGGTACCGAGCTTCGCTCTGAAGCTGCGGCTGAACTGTTGAATTACATAAATATGTTATTGTAAAAAATCAAGGAACCTCCTTGTAAAAAATAAATCCAAAATTGATATGATCACCTCTCACAATTTTTTGATAGTTATGAACATGTGTTATTTGCTATGAGCATCTACCGTGCTGCGCTCTGGTGGATTATTGTGTGTACTTTTCTACGCGTTTTAGCATACAAAGCATAGCACTAAATGGGTAAAACGCATTCATAATTAGAATGGAATTATTTGCTGCTTTATGCATTTCTCAGTAATTAGAACATGATATTTAGGATAGGATTGTTAGTGATTGATAGTATTATAGCTCATTATATTAGAAAAATCCTAGTTTTCAATTATTTGAGAGCAGACAACCGCAAACAGATGTATTTGAGAGTCGACAAAAACTTCCAGATAACAGCTGATGAGTTATCTTACATGAAAATAAAAAATTGGCGCAAGCTCACATTTATTTGAAAAATTGAATGATATGAATATTCCTTATTAAAACATAATTAATAGAGTTTTTGCGTTGATAGTAACAGCTTATTAGATTAACTAACATAAAAACTATTCATGTACATTACCTCATGTACAGGTTAGAATGGAGCACTCCATGGTCCTACTTGATTGACAAATTCTTTTGCTCGTAAACAAAACAATAAGATTAGCTTCACCTATAAATATTTATTCAATGCAGTGAACCATTCTTTTTATTGATGAAACTTATGTATGGCAACTGGAAAAGTGTAGAACTTGGAGTTTCCATTGCATGTTTTATTTTTACAATCCGGAACAAAACAAATTCTCCAGGACATTATTTTAGGTTCAGCCCTATCTCCTCCAATGTTAATTTGCTTAATTTTTCGCCGAAATGATCCGCCAATAGCGCCTCGATCGCCAAAAATATCCTTTCCACCCACTTGCACACAGCAAATAGACTTGAATGTAACTCAATTCACTCCAGCTGGATAGCATTGGTCAGCTAACGATAACAGCCATTATAAGCAGTAATTGGGATAATGCCTGAATAAGGAATATTTTATTGTTGTATTAATCCTGCCAGAGAGTTTTCCCGGACATGAGACCTGGTGCAATCTTATTTTTCCATCACGGTTATATTACATTTCAAATTTCAAGAAAATCGTTAGAGGCATTTTCTAGATCCGTGGTTCCACATACAAACATACATACATACAGAAATTACTCGCTTAATATAATAGGATGATCATAGTTGATCATATGGAAAGAGATGAAAATACGAAATCCTATTTCCATCTCCTTAAACTCATACCCGAAATATTCCTATTTAAGCCCTATCGACTGCCATGACCCTCGTTCCTAGCAAAATAGCAGAAGATCCGAAGCATTATTGAGAATAATGGATTTTGCTAGCCGAAGCGCCGTCATGGGCTAGTGATAATTGCAAATCATACATATTATGATGGGCCGAAGCGCCGGTAGGCGCGAGGCCACAGCGAAGAGTGAAGAATATTCACTGTTAGTACCAGAAGAAGAGGAAGTAATGGCCTATTGCAATTTGCACTTGCTGATGACTACGTATAAATACTTGTATTAGGTACCGTACGCAAATATGAATGGCAAGGAAAGTTGTGTGAGTGTACCACACCAGATTTTTGAAACATTGAAGTTCACAACAGAATGTTGATAGAATTTGTACTCCAGTAAGATCTTGATGAAGAAGAGATTCCAACCTCTATTTCACAAGAAGAAACCATTCATACAAGTGAACTGTTGACTTACTGTGCACTTCAAATTATGCACGGTGTACCATATATATAAAAATATATATATTTGTATTTGTTTAATATATATATATATATATATATAAATATATATATAATTTATAAGTCTGGTTTTGTGTCTACTGTCTACCTGATTCTAATATAACAGGATTTTTTTTTTGAAAAACAGCTCTAGAATTAGAAAAATTTAGTCAATCAACTAAAAATATTATTCATCTCTGGGAATGGTCTCCCAGTTGATAAATCATTCTCAGGTATTAAATGAAAAAAACCTTATATGGATAACTACCACAATATCACTTTCACAAATACTCAAAAAGTTTTTTTCAGGAAAGCAACCAAGTTTCCAGGACATAGGAGAAGGATCGGGTGATATTATTATTGATGATAGAATGATGAGTCATTGAATATTTTCTATTAAAGTTTGAGAGTTTATACACATTTGTACAAAATAATCATTAATTTACAATTGCATTGGTACAACTATCTTATCCACACGGAGTGAATAGAGATTGATACTTATTCAATAAATACATTACATTCAGAATTACAAATTCCTTAATGATAAAAATGACAATGACACAGAGACACTCACACATGAATAAAAATTATAAAAATAATTCACATCTCTTAGTGGTCAGATAAAACTATGATATAAGAGAGGTAACGTATTTACAATTATTTGTAATCTATAATAGGTTTTCCAAATATTCAAATTCCAGAGAGACATCGGTGTAGCATTTTAAAATGTAATAACAGTTGTATTACACACATTAACGATTGATTCTTTTTATTTATAATTAGAGTTGAACTATTGATCATGAATGGATATTATTCTTAGATCCAGATAAATCTAACATATTTTTTAAAATTTATTTCAATTTTTCAGTATTATAATAAAAATCAAAATACTATATTGATATCATTCTCATTTGATACAGCATCTCATCATTTGGAATGAGAACTTGAAATGCATGCATTCGTGACGACTAAACCATAAAATTCTAATTCTATTTTTACACTTAGCAGAATCAATGAAATGTACAAGAATCACATTTATGCGAATGCAGAATATCAGAAAGAACTACATGTTATCAAAACAAATTAGTCTATATATTATATATATTTTACCAATTTATTATTACAATGGATTCTATCGAAAGAAGTACAATCATATTTTAATGCTCAGTACCTATTCAAATGAACAAATGGTTTCAAAATGACATCAAGCCATCAACATTCAAAATAAAGAAACTTTCAATAACATAAAATAATGTTGGTAGGATATTGAGAAACTTTACTTGAACTATCAACAACTAAACATGTAGTTGATCAGGATGATTCCAATGTTATTGGATTCCAGCACAAGTTCAATAATTCAGTACTTACTGTACTCTTAATTCCTTTGCATATTATAATATTAAATTTTTTCAGATTAATGAATTTATTGATTTATCAACACCACTCATCATAGATTCTATGCAGAACTTGCATTTCGTTGGAAATGTGATCATTGGGATGGTCTACGAGTATATAAATGAACATTATCCATGGAACTTGCTCTGTATGAGCCAAACAATAATTTTATAATTTTTAGGACAAACCACTCATCATTGAGATCTTCAGGTATATTTTTCTAAAAAAGAGATATTCAAGAGCCATTCATAAAAAATTTTTTGATTGAAAATTATTCTAATCAATATAATTATTTGATTACTATTCATAGATGAAGCTCAACACAAGAATCTTAATCAAATTCTCTACATCAGAACCCAGTTTTTCGTTTTGATATCATATCAACATTGTAGGTAGAGCATCGATGTTGGAAATTGGTATTTGTGGTTATCAGTATAACGCTCGTTCAACAAAACAACTTGATACAAATAAATGCCTTGTTTTCCCTAAAAATGATATGGATATGAATAGTCCCTATCAAGGTCTAAAACGCTTTTCAAAAAGCATTGTAATAATTAGTTTAAATGATAATTCAATTCAAAAAATAAATAATACAGTATTATATACAGAACTTCCAATGGAGATAACTCAATACAATTGACCTATCCAATAATCAATTATACTGATGATTCTATATTATACTGTAATAGCCCCATAACATGTGAACCACTTGAGTAAATTTAGACAATAATATAATATTAAAAGTGTTATATTAATAATAATTTTTATCATTCTAAAATTAAAGTGCATTAGATCAAATGTGTTATTAATTAGAATACCGCATTTAAAATATAAAATTCCACTTTCTGGAATGACATCCAGATTTAGAATGAACTGAACACATCACTCATCTCATGTATTTGTATGAGCCCACCTATAACGGATTATTCTGCTTTTTTTAATTTTGGAGGATAAAAAGGTATATGACACGTTCACATGAAAATAATAATGTTCCTCACAACAATTTATTCATTGTTTGATAGAGGTACCAAATAGTTTGATACACCTTTTGGTATTTTAAATTAAAAAATAATGAAATCCCTGATCAGAAATTACGGAATTTTTCTAGTATCATATCAGCCAAATTGTCGATTTGTTTTTGGGGAATTTTTCATATTTTATATTTCATCGAAATTATTCACACTTATCACTTACAATACGTTCACGTTTTGAAAAACCTCACAAGTTCTCAAACGATCAGTCTTTTGTACATTATAAAAGATATCATAATGATTATTTATACAACAATCACACCAATATCTACAGAATTAACCAAAATGTAAATTGAAAAACTTCTATGAAACACTTGAAAGCTCACTCAACGACATTTTTTTTATACTTGCTATCACATATAGATACTTTTCAGTAGAGTTGGTTCACTACTAGTCAAGACACAATTAGTTCAAATTTGGAACTAATTCCTGAAAGTACAGCACATCACACAAGAAGCGTTCACAACAAGCAATCAATCTTTCCAAATTTTAACAAATGAGGATCTTTGACTAGTCTATGAGACGAAATGAAACACTGCAGCAATAAACAGCATCAAGCTTGGCTGCCAGATGAGTTTTGATGAGCTGGCCGCTACCAATTCCATGTCGACATGGGGCTCTGAAGGGTAATCTGCAACATAAAAATTGAATATTGTTGAATCTGTGTAAATTTTGGCAATTCACTTGAAGAATAACTCCCATAAACATTCTATAAATTGCATTATATTAGATCAATACCTTATAAACAACAAACAATAGCAGAACCGTGTAAAAATATTATTGGGATACTATTAGCTAGTTTTCAAAGTGGTATTATTATTTGCTGTTGTAACAGCATATAATCACTTGCAATATTTTGAAATAGGCTGACAAATCGGAAAATATATAGAAAAAATTGTTAAAATCAAGAATACTCTCGAATTATTGTAAAATAGAAATCCATTCTTCTTTCAATAATTGCATTCAATTGATTATTATCATCAGAAATAATCAATCAGCCGTATTATTGCAGTGGAGTTCATATGCGTCAAATAATAATCAATAGAGTGGAAAACTGGTATGAACAGTAATTGATGCTTCAATATTTTAAATAATGTCGAATCATATTCTATAACTTATAGAATCAATTTGTTATCTATTATTAATTTGTTCATTTTTGTGGCATCTATTAGGCCTGCAATGGACTGATACACCCTTATTAATACTTATAGGGTATTTTTAGAAACTGGAATTTATCACATTTTGATACACAAACATCACTAAAATTCAATTTTTTGTCATTTTCAGCATGAAATGCATGAAATATTCATGAAATATTCTCCAATATTGTTAGTAATATATTTCATAAGTCATCTCATAACTTATCTCTAATAATATAACTTTCTAGATTTTTTCTTCTCGAATGGGAATAAATTTTAGTTCAATCATTCAGAGCTTCATGAGATATAAGAGCATGATCTACATGAATACAATTAATCATGATCTACAGATACGGTAATAGTAATATATCAGAATAACATGCGAAATGAACTTATTGCTTATGTAATGTTATGTGAATATTCACTATCATAAAACAATAAATGAATATCAACAGTGTCGTTGACGTTGATTCCACAGAACTGTTCCACAATAAAGTTTAAGCTCACAGATCTTTTCAATTCAAAACGTTATTATTTTTGGTACAGGACAATAGTTTTGGCTACATAAAATTTATAAATTTAACAAAAATAAAGTGCAGAGTGACTAAAACTGTATTAGTTTCATTACTCTGTATTTAATCCCAGTAGCAATCATGCATGCAATTTTGGATGGATCCAGCAATATCAATCATAGATCTAAGAATAAAACTATATCGAAATATGGATTGGATATAATAAAATAATATCAAGATCATATTTGTTATTCAAACAGTGAATAAATTCACTGATTGTTATTCAACAGTGATTTTCCAAGTACGGTATTGAAGCAGATGATTTACTATTGAAGTTTAGGATACAATAAACTCTCAAGAATTAGTTGAATACGGTATGACATATGATCTTCTCTTTTTATTTGTATAAATTGAAAAGGAAACGTTTTGGGCTGAAAAGCCTGTTGTTCTCTGATGTAGGATGTAAAATAACTAAATAAAAATGAATATTTCCTTTTTGAGGTAGTAAGATGTACATTACCATTACCATAGGTATCTTCACTCGGTCCCCTTGTGTAGAACTGCATCGATTCGGAGACCTCATTCCAGCCATAACGATTTTTCGCTTGAACAATAGCCTCGTAGACAGATCCAGATTCCAGGTTTCTGATGTCGTAAGACATCACATGAGAGAATGTTTCACCATTGGATGGCTTCAGAATTACATCGTGCCAGTTGCCAGGATGATGAGGGGTCTCATTAATCTGCGGAAAAGTAATAATAATCAACATTCATCATGGAGTATGCTCGAAGGTCAGTTATATCAATATAGTAGGCTAATATAGATGAATGCTGGAATTTACATATAGTAGAAACATTTCAAAGAGCATCCGAATACAGATAATTTTGATTAATGTAATGGTAAACATTCCACAGAATATTATAATTTATCACAACAATCAATCATAAGAGCTACTTGAGTAAAGTAATATTAATATATTTATAGCAGTGTAGCCTACAGTATCAAATCTGAACTGGACCCATTTGATTTATTGTGAGAGTGTGTGTGTATGGGGTGTCAGAAGTGGAAGTTTCTGATAAATATTTGAATCGCAAAAAAACTATAAAATATTTGGTAACCTATTATTGAAAAATAATAATAAATTATGAAGAGAAGTGATATATTATTTTCAAGTATTTAATCATTATAATTCATCAATCATGATTATTACTTCACAAAGTATCCAAGATCATTAGAGGAATTCATTCTCTTCATGTAATGTGCGTTCATAAAAATATATTATTATATAATATATTAAGGATTATAGTATATATATATTATACTAGCCGGCAGGCTCGCTTCGCTTGCCTTCTCCGCCTAGCCAGGGGGCTCCGCCCCCTGGACCCCCGCCAGTATAAGCAGTGTCAGTGAGTCAAACAGGCTCGCTTCGCTCGCCTGCATAACCTCTGTCAGTGTAAGCTGAGATAAACAGGCTCGCTTCGCTCGCCAGCTTATTCCGTGCAGAAGGGATTCAAAACTTATTGAACACAGAATTTCTAGACCTAATTTGAACCTGTTCACCAAATTTCGACATTTTCTACCAATTTATTCTCGAAAAATAAAAAAAAACTCTGAAAATTCCGAAAAATAGTAAAACGCTAATATTGAGCGTAACCTTGGGAACTATATCGGACATAGTTTGAAACTTAAGTATAATAGAACCTATAGTCTTGTATGGTGTGGAAAGCTGGCCCTTGAAGGCACAGGATATGAGTAGAGTAAGGGCAGTAGCAATGAAGTGTCATAGAAGGACGGCTGGAAGAACATTGAGAGATAGAGTGAGAAGTGATCGGATCAGGGAGGAAATTGAAATGAAAGATATAAAAGAGGCTATAGATAAGAAACAATTAGGATGGTGGGGTCATATACAAAGGATGGAGAATGAAAGGAAAGTTAAACAATATGCAAATGTGGTGGTTGGTGGTAGGAGGAGAAGAGGACGTCCGAGGTACTGATATGATGCGCACATAAGAAGACTGGGAGAGGAGAGAGGAAAGACCCTAGGACAAATGAGGAGGCTGGCTGAGGATCGGGACGAATGGAGAAGGTGGTCCGAGGCTACCCCGACGCTGCAAGGCATCCCGGGGCAGAGATGAAGAAGAAGAAGAAGTTTGAAACTTGATTCAATATCTTCCAAATTAGTTCATCTATAATCTCGCTGAACTATTGAATTTACAGTAAGGATTGGTCGTATCAAGGCGGAAGATATGCAACCCGCAATACATCTACAATTTTGAAAAACCTGATTACTGGCGTAATCTTGAACGGAATTCAAAAAATATCTTGTGATATCTATAATATCTATATCTTGTAATATCTATAATACACAACATTTTTAGACCTTATCTGAACCTACCTACCAATAATCAACATTTTCTACCGATTGGTTCTCGAAAAAATTGAGAAAATGCCGAAAAACTATGGAAAAACTTAAATATTTGGCGTGTCCTTGAAAAGTTCCTAAAATCCGATCTTAGCGCGCGTCTAAACTTCCAACTGAACATGCCTGCCAAATTTGAACGCATTCGGTTCAGTGGATTCTTAGTTCTGGTGATGAATGAATGAATGAATCAGTCAGTCAGTCAGTGCCATTTCGCTTTTATAGATATAGATTATTATAATATATTAATGAGGATTAGTAGGCCTACATGGTTTTCTAAAACTTGGAAGTGAGAGTTCCTCAATCCTATATTTAATCTGACAGTTAATTTTGAAAAATTGGCAAATGAAGCATTGTGATTTATATTTTCCACAGTGAAGTATTTTTTATACTTGAATTTACCATCAACTTTCTGTACAGCAGCCGAACTTCTTCGAGAGGTGGATAACTTTCCAATTGCCAAGTCAAGTTGTAACTGTCTCTTGATCTACTGTACGGCAGGCTGTTGAACTGTGCAGGGCTTGGTCTTCCTGAAAATTGAGACAACAGAAAATATTATGAATAAAATTTATTCAAATAATATGAATGCAACAAATGGTATGAATAATAATAGGTACAAATGATATGAATACAACATTGAAAATGTCATAACCATTAACTTTCAACATTTCATATCAGTATTTTCACATGATAATAATATAATACTCGTATATCGAGAATTATTATAAAATATTCAAGCTACATTATTATTTCACGAGAAATATAGATAATAATCATGGAAATAAGATGGAATATGTGAATAGTCAGTACTTGAATGTAAAGAGATCTGAAGTGTTACAAGAGTCGGGAAAGTTGAGTGTTATATAATTTAATAGCTACCATGCTTATTATTTCATCATTTTATTTATTTATACTAGTTTTTATTATTTAATAGCTTACCCATACCTTTGTATAGGTAGAGGAGTAGGCTACTTTCTGACTCTGAATCCCAAATCGTATACTCTCATGGAAAAATATTATTCTAATATTAAAGTACTAAATGATGATATCCTTCTGATGAACAGGAAATCTTTCAATCTTATAACTAGTAAGTGAACGGAAATTTTATTCAAGTCTTGAAGTATAGAGTTGATTATTCACCATTCAGCTTTTTTAGAAGCATTAATTAAATATACATTTTCCTTTTCAATGTTCATTTTGTAGTTTTGGGCTAGGTACCCTGAATACATTTATAATGAAAATTAGAAATCACAGGTAGCCTACCCTTAGTGGTATTCTCTCTCTAGTATTAATTTTCACTAGCAGGAATAATAATTTCTATTCATTGAATCAAGCAGAAAAATCGGTTGCAGTTGTATGATTGTCGAGGAATAAAATTAGAACACAGCGAACCTGATAATTCCATGTACTTCTTTGCTTTCCCCAGTGTGTTCTCAGCTACACAACTGTAGTTGCCAAAATCAGAACTTTGAACATTACGGATGGTGAGTGTATGTTTATTTCCTCTTGATTCCATAGTTCTTCTTTCAGTTGGCTCCAGGGGAAAACTGTCTTGGTACCAAAGTGTCTGAAAAAATAAAAATTTCCATCAGTTTCTGGAGAAAATTCAATATTTCTATTGTAAAAATAGGAATTGGAAAATACATCCCTCTATTCAATTTAAAAAGGTCACTTATATTTCTAAAAGGCATAGAGTTACATTAAACCAACTATCTATCTATCAGTTTAAAAGTATTCAGTACCGAGTTAGATCAATTTTTTCTTCTTTTTTTGAGATCGTTGGAGGCATCGTACAAATTATTTTTGAATGATTCTGTGTAGGAAAATCGGGAAAATTCAATGCCCTACACTTCTGCCCTATAAAGGGTTAATACGAAGTGATATTATTGTTTTATAAAAGCGCACGATTGCCTTGTGTTTACCATTTGATATTAGATTACGACTTGCAGTGGCATATAATAATATTAATATAATTGCTAGTTTATTACATTAGTGATAAAGCTACTATTTAATCAATTACATTAATTGTGAATCTGAATGTGTAATGAAAACAGGAGAATATTGATTTTATGATGATCAGTAATCAGTTTGATTATTCTACTATAAATAAACATCACTCAAACTGCAAATAATAATTGCAAGGGATAAAATTTAGCCTCAAACTGAATTTCAATTTCTCATCTCATGCATTCTCTTAGTATTATTTATTTTGTATCTGGATTTGAATGGTGACATTGTGGCAACTAATGCAAAAGAGTGCTTCGACGACTTAAACCCCAGTCATTAAAGACTCCATTTGAAAAGTACAAGTATAAAAACATCTTCACAGTTTTTCCAAGTAGTGCTTGCTTTATAAGGTGGACGTAACCATGTATTTGAATTTGAATGGAAGATTCCATTGGGGTTGAGTGGTAGAAAAGACTTCCTATTCCTAACTTCGCCTAATAAAGAATATTCTCATTTCAATTCATTCCCACAATCTACACACATTACTAGCACATTACAAATGCTTGTATACAATAACTGTCCCATCATCTAATTTTTCGATATGAAATGTAATATTCTGATTGTTTTTGTATTTCTTGTACATTTATTAATAAATTTATTGTTACAATTGTGACTTGATAGCAAGTATTTCAAGCAAAGGTGATGATGAGTGATAGAATGATCATGTTTGCATGGTATATTATGGAAGATGATGAAAGTTTAGATTACAATTTTCACTTTGAGAAATACTACCCACATCAAAGTTTATTCCATTTTGGAAACAATTCTCTTAATAGAATTGAAATGAAATTAGGAAAAATTGGTTACTCTAATAATATGATAAATGACACAAGAAATCAGAGAAAATTCCATTTCCAGGAATGGAATTTTATTCGGGAATTGAAATTGTATTTGCTAGAAATTCACTTTAGCCTAGACTACAGATTAATGAATAGAATTAGTCTCTGACTATACAAGGAGTATGATTCTTCATATCAATGATCATGATTCGATAAATGATGAAATTTAAATCCTCTTCTCAATCATATAAGAAGCATCTCAAATTAGCATAAATGAGTGTAATTCAATTAGCCTAATCATTGCAACAAAGGTTAATATTATCCGAGTAGACCTCGGAAATAGAGAATGAGAGTATCTGGTTTCTTCAAATCATTCATTCATGGAGTATGGAATTTCTACTTTCTCGAATCATTAGTCAAATTTGTTACATGATATTAGCTTATTCCATCAGCTTACATTCGGATGCGGTTCTCCATGAACAATGCAAACCAGTTGTGCTTCATAGCCTTCTCCTGAGTGAACCCAGCTCCTTTCCACTTCAACTTCTGGTGGATCTGTTAAAATAACAAAAGAAATCAATTATTATCTAGAAAGTTTTTAAAAATCGATTATTGTATCATTCTTATCTCGATAATAACAGAGAATAATGATTTTCAGTTCTAAAGATTTAGTCAACTAAAATGAATTTTGAACTAAGAGTAGCCTACATTATAATTATAGGAGAAATATCATATTCTTTAATAGATTATCTATCAACCTACTTATCTAATCAACTTTTTTATTCTCGCCTCTTTGAAAACTAGGAATGATTTCAATAATTGACTGCTTTTCAGCATTTTCATCGAAATTTTTCTATGTGTTGCTGGTATATGAATGGATACCAAATACTTTTTCTTTCTTCATCCTACTAAGCTCTGAATATTATCTTCCACCAGACCTTTATTATTACAATAGGGCTTTATTATTCCGTTCTCAATAATTACTTGGGTGTGAATTAACTGATACACCACTATCAGAATTCTGCCTCTCAAGCACTTTCATGTTCCATCCCGAAGAGAGTTGGTCCCGCAATTTTCTCGACTACTCAGCAAGTACCTCAAAACTTCTTCAGCCAGTGTCAACGATTGAAGTCAAAAGCAGAGAGGAAGATTTACCCGAACACAATGAATTGCAAATTAGCCGCTTTGTCAAGAAGAGAGTGAAGAGAATGAAAAGAATAAATCCACAAACACAACCCTCCAAATAGTCAAGTTCAGACTGTAAAAGGGTTGAACACCGCACTTTGAGCGCGCACATAAGCAGTTAATTAATTGAGAGAGAGCAGCGCCTGTCTTGAGTAAACCGGGTTTAGTTCCCTTCGGATAGGGATCACGTTGAGCATGAAAATCGGAGGGAGGAACGAGCAATTACCCAAGGGGAGAAATATCGACAAGTACCACGGCCGTTCAGTTTTGTTTAGGCAAGGGTCACCGAGAGGTGCTCTTTATGGCATTGGTTATCACGAGTACAAAAATTGGTGGAAATGTTGTTAAAGTTCTGAATTGTCCACCAATTGGGAAATTCAACAATAGAGAGTATTTTTAATAAATGAAGCATAATATTGTACTTCAATATTCAGAAAATTTGCCAGACGGAAGTAAATATATGATAGGGCCTAGTATGTTATATGATAGTATATGTATATCATATACAATATCTCCATCTTCAATAGTAATAGTTATTGTAGTGCGTTTTTAGAAAATAAAATAGCATTAACTTCCAATAATACAAAAAATTCAATGATTTGTAACTTCTGAAAACACAAAGTTAGTCATTGGTTCCTTGTAGAACTCTTGATAATTCAACAAAAAGTCTTTGTATTTGAATATTCTTTGAAAAGGAGAGCTTGTTCAATGCAATATATTAATGAATTTTTTGGACGACCAATCAAGTTTATGGATAGAATATCACTCTAATAATACACTCTTCCAATCAATCAATAGAATTATAGAAATATATAACAATAACTCGGTTATTGGAAAAACACGAGTAATTTCAAAATTTGCGATTGATTGCGTAGAGCTGTCAGAGAGCTAACACAATCTAATAAGCCGTATATTGTATAAGCTGTCTGTATAAGAAAGTTCCTGTATGTACGAAGCAAATATTTAAAAATTGCGAATTTCCAGGCAACTGCAGAAGGGTCAGTTGACCGTATGCACTGTGAAGTCTTTTATCGATTGAAAAGCTGCAGTAATAAATCAGCACCCAACCTAATACTTTCTGAACATTCTCACTTCAAACTTTCTGATAAGCTTATTCTAAGGAGAAGTTTTTCAAACCACACATTGGTTCACTTTTTCCTGATACTATTCAAAGTTCCAAGTTTTCCTGCGCTTTATTTTGTTGAGATGTGAGAGAAAAGAACTCCTCAAGACCACAAGTCACTTACGTCTGCTGCTTTGCTGCGACTTATACGTGACAACTTTATGTAGACAAAACGTCACTGGTAATTTTTGTGGGAATGATTAATTGTACTAATATTTTGTGAAATGAAATGTGTGTCAACAAAAACAGTGTCTTATCGGTGTGCTCAAATGTGGAACATGCAACCAAGGATGAATGTTTGAATTATTTATTTTCATGAGTACTTTGCATACAGAATACTGTAGTTTAAAGGTGCTCAGGTTCCACCATCTTTGACCCTGCAGTACGGACGGACGTGAGGTACTAAGGAGGTTTAAGAGTGCAGTAGTGCCCTGAACAACTACCCTATTGTAGATATAAATTATGTCGTTGATCGTAAATGCCGAGCACAGCCTAGACATGGAATTCTCTCGTAAAAATTCATTTGCAGAGTTCAAGAAGCCACAAATCGCTAATTTCTTTCGTGGCGTAGGCGCACGCGATGTCAGCGCTGCTTCTATCTCACCCATTGTTTTTATCGGCTGTAAATCTGGCTTCTGGATCCTCCTCTTACGACAGCGTACAAACGTGGAGTATGTGCGTGTGTGCATTCATTTATCCATCAAGCAGTTAACTTTATTTGTCGAGTTTTGCGTTTTCTTCAACATTCGAGCCTAATTCGCCGTCGAAGTATGACTGCAACTTAGTAGCTCGAAACTCCGTAATTTTTTTCAGAAAATTCCAATCTTTGATTAGTGAAAATTTATTATTTATGATAATAACAACTACATACATGTGAATTCATGAAAAAATACGGAGTGAGTTGATTTGATCTGTATACTAGCTGGTAGAATAATGTAACAATCAATAAGATTGCAAGGATCATGGTAATCAAGCAATTATGTGTAATTAGTGTAATCAGTGAAGTTCCAGTTGATAAAAGTAGTTCCAATTTCTGGAGATAACAGCCATATGATCTCACCATTCATTTCGATTGATAAAATTGATTATGAACTGTAGATATGAGGATCATAGAAATGAATAATCAGACTAGATTAGATGAATACGCATCTCGGACCATAGATTCCAAAGTAAGATGCAACATGATTGTTTGAGAAATTAATGTAAATAAAGAATGATAATATTTATTTTTTAGATTTAGATAGCCCTAAAACATTCTAATGACAATTCTACCAATCACTTTGGGCCAGGACCATGGTTTCAAGCTGTATACAGCTGACTGAAATTGTGACCTGAAATGTGACCTGTGGGGTCACAAAACCATGGTCCTGTACCAATATGAACAATTGAATTGACAAGATCAGTGTGTTTTATTTTATTATAGAACGATTCTACTGCTACATCAACAACAACTCAGTCGAATTTTCAAGTATTTTAAGCTATTCCAATGTCTTATACTCCACTTTTATTTCTTCATTTTCTGAATAAGATACTATTATCATATAGTAGCTATCTTTACATGAAAGGGAGCTGTACTAAATGGTGATAAATTTATTTAATTGAGACATTAGAAGACTAATTTTCCTGTTTATCAATTAGAGAACTAATTAACCTTTGTATCAATTTTTGTGGTTACTGTGGGAGCGTAGAGTTCACTAGGTGGAATAACATGATTCATCTGTGAAATTCACAGAAAGACGGAATAATTCCATTAGAATTCATTTCAATAACACGATGTCGGACAAAATAGATTGCCTAATAAAGGAGAAGATGAGTTGATATTTTAATTGAGGGACAAGGAATTTAATAGAGGAGACTCTTTTCACTCATTTTTCATTCCAATTGAATTCCCTAAGCATCTAATTTGATTTCAAGAATAGAATTAAATTCTTTTCATGAATTCTATCAAGAGTTCGACAAAGATATTAGAAGAGTCTGTAGCATTAGATGAGTGGTAGACGAAGGAGGTCCATTTGTATCATGGTGAGGTAGCTCACAGTTCTTTTGGAGCGCGTAAACCTTGAATTTTTCCAGGGTCTTTGGGAGCTCATCCGGAAAAATAGCCGAGGCTCCCAATACCTCGAAGAGTATCTTCGTTTGTACTTACCCGGAACGTTTTCACCTGAGTCCTGCCCCCTCTCCACAGAGAGCTGAAACCCCTCAACCCCCCGGCCATGCCTCGAGAGACTTTCATTTGCAAAGCAAAACGCCTCTAACCTTCCATTCGAATGTTTCAATATTTCGATATGCATTATTCATGGCGAGGAAAGGAGAAAACAAGCAGAAGCAGAAACGACTTTTCTCTGTGCGCAAACGAGAGCTAAACAGACCTCTTCGCAAAACGGAGAAAAAGTAAAGGAAATTAGCAGGAAGGATTCAAGGAGGTTTATTCTAGTTCTAAGCACTTCTGAGTTGAAGAAAAGCTGACAATGCTGGTTCGGTCTTCACTCCTGCTGGAATATTCAGAGATTTTCCACTGTTAATATTCTAGTTAATCATACTTGTGATCAATAGGACAGAATTGGTGTCCAGTAAGATAAGTGTGTGTTGAGATTGTCCAAAAATTAGTCTATAAGAGAGGACTATCAATGTATCTTCCCTAGATAATGATTATCAATCCTATAAGTGAGGTTTTGGGTATAACTATTATAATTGAAAGGATTCGTCATGCCAATTTGTAGTAATGATTCTCAGTCAAAATGAAACAGCTCATCATCAAACAATAACTTTGCTACCTTGGCTATGATCCACTATTCCGTTTTAACCGCGTAGTTTGCAAATAGTACCTATTGGATGAGAATTTTTATTATCATCAGATAATAAATCTTGTTAGATGGAGCTACTCAGCTACTGTTGAGTAATAGTATTCTAAGAAATATTCTATTTCCATGGTTGTCGGCATTTGGAGGACAAAAAGTACCTGCAAAGTACATGTTTCTATGATTATTCTTTTGTCCTGGTCGATATTCATACAGAATAATTGTAAATACTAAATTATTCTATTCTTTCATTCATTCTTTAAACTATCCCCTTTGCCATTCATTACAACATCAATAGAAAGTCAAGAAAGTTCTCACGTTTTTATGAAAGAGCAATGAGGAAAATTGAGGGAGCAGGAAGAAAAAAGATGAAAGCATCGTCAGAAGATAAGAAATTTCAGAATCTCTTGGCAAGTCTCTCAAGATCCGTAATAGTCTTGAGAAGCTTTTGAAAATCTCCCAGTTTCAACTTCTCATGTATTTTTACGCTTCTTTCCTCAGTTAATATGCAGAAAAAGAGAGCTCCATTAATTTGTAGCTCAACGTTACTTCTTTTTCTCTCAACCCTCCATCCCTTAGAAAAAATCGACTCTCGTTAAAACGAATTAAACTGATATGCAATGCAAATCAGGAAGATTTCGCTATCGCCGTAACCACTACAAAGTCGTCCAATGTTCGAAGTCAAAAGTCACTCCTAAGAATAATTAGTTTGCATAATTATTATAAAGTCGTCAAAGTTTTAATTCCAACAATGTCCCAAAATCTTATAATCGCTGTCGACGTTCCATCACTTGTTGTCTTTAAAGATGACGATGTAAATTCATTTCTGTGCTTATTCTAAAAGAGCATCTCGCATAAATTATTTAATAAAGTCTTTCTCGGTACGGTGAAGTTCCATGTTTATCCTTGCATGCTGAACATCTCGAAAATGATTATTCAATTGTACCATTTCGTAGACCAAGTTTATCTACGATAGAAACTGGAGATAACCGTTTTATTGAACATGAATGTGATAAGACATTCATGAACTAATTCACAAAATAAGTCTGATAAGACTATACTTCAAATCATCACTACTATTATACGGGAACGTTAGTTCTCAAATTTAATCTGAATAGTCTTCATTTAAGTTTACATGAAGTTCATTCCTGATTATCACTAATCACTACCATACAGAAAGGTTAGTTTTTAACTTAATTTTTATCAGAAATTTCTTCATTTTTATGAAGTATATTGCTGATTATCAGAGTTTCCTTCTATTGAGCTCAATGTTATTATGAACTCAAGCTACTCAATCAAAGTCAAGAACCTATTAACTTGGGAATCAATAATTAATTCTAGGAAAACATTTTCATAATATTATTTGATTTTGATACTTGACCCGGCCACTAGGACAATAACCATGTGATAACACCACTAGGCAATTCCGCGTACTATTAATCTCCTTCAGAAAAAGTTTTGACTATAAGTTGAATTTTTCTCATGGAAAGACTATGAGAAAAGTTCACAGATAAGTTTTGATGCATTCACGATTGATAATATGATCACGGTATTGATTTTATTATTTTATAATTAGCACCATCACCCTTCACTAACCTTTGTATTTATAGAAACTTGTAAGATAACAAGAATTCCTTCAACTAGGAGATGGATCTTCTTCATAGCTAGCTATTGTTCAAGTTCAGAAATTGATAGATTCACAGGAGCTATAATGGGTTGGAAATATTTGATAGCAAATTAATAATCAAAGCGATAGGGGAAAGGTTGAGGATCCTCTGTCATCCAGTGATAAGTGATGGAATGTTATAAATAAATTAGATGGAAATTCCCCTTTCAGTTTCACCACTAGGGGGAATAAGAAAGGCCAGAAGCCAGAGTCCTAGAGGCTTGATTACCGCTCAGCATGGGTTCGCTGCATGGGGACTTTGGCTGAATTGATTACATCGTCGTCGCCGGATCAGATTGCACCGGCATTTCCGGATTATCAGCACCGGCATAAGCCACTGTTTGTCCACACGTCAAACCCCTATGAATAATCCTTTGAAGCAGCGTAGGCTGTTGCACCTCCACTGGATATACGATAACCGCTTGACGTTTTTTCCCACTCTTGATAAACACCAGTGATTTGCCACCAGAATTAAAAAATGGGCTTTGGAGCAATCTCTCGTGAGTGATGACTTAATTCCATTGTTGTTTGATTTTTCAGAGGGTTTTCATTCTCCCTTTCCACCACAGTACAATAGACGTTCATAGTTTATCACTGATCTTGACAAAGATCAAGCAAAATGCTGACTCTGGACAATAATACAATGAACAACTACATTGTTGGAGTATTCAATTGTTTGATTTAGAAGCCTAGCAGTTCAAGAACAACATTAGTGATTTTTTTAAATTTACTGTATCAACAGCTATTGAATAACGTTTAACGCCAAATTCACATTTTCCAGTCAGTTTATATACGTATGAGGATTATACAGGGTGTTTCAGGAGGAATGTGCAATATTTATCAGGATGATTTCTTACACCAAGTAGACAAAAAAGTTCCATGGGACCAACCCCCAAAACGCTTTGTTACCGAGAAAACAATGGCGGAAAATTCAGATTTTTCAAAACATATTAATTTTTCTCATTTATTAGGGGCTCAGGTTCTAAAATAATCAATCCCTATGTAAAATTAGCTAAGAAATTGAATGGAACCAGTTTCAAGTTCGTAACTTCAACGGTTATTGAGATAAATCGACAAATTGACAAAACATAGCACAAGTGATAGATTTGTGTATAGTAGCGATTTTGCGATTCTCGATCGCTATTTCTGAGATTTGGGTAAGATTTACACAATCGCCGCCATTTAACTTTTTCTTCAGAATCCTACTCTCTTCAATTTCCATTAATAAAAAATACAAATTTATGATTCCTTATTTTAACCCTTGATTCGTTATAACCCTTATTGTTGAAAAATTGCGGTTTTCAACATATTTTTCCAATTATCTCAATAACCGTTGAAATTTTTTAAACTGGTTTCATTGAATTCCTCAGCTGATTTTACATGGGAATTGATTATTCTAGATCCTGAGTGAAGCCTCTAAAAATGAGAAAAATTAATATGTTTTGAAAAATTTGAATTTTCAGCCATTGTTATCTCGGTAACAGAGCGTTTTTGGGGGTTGGTCCCATGGAACTTTTTTGTCTTCTTGGTGTAAGGAATCATCCTCAGAAGTATTGCACATTCCTCCTGAAACACCCTGTATATTATTGAACGAGCGATAGTGAGTTCTTTCTTTTGACTCAAGGCCGAAGTCGTTGTCCGTCTGTTCGTTCGTTTGTTTGTTTGTTGGTTTGTTTGTATGTTCGACAATAACTTTCGAACGCCTCAATAAATCAAATTCAAATTCAGAACATATATTCTTCATACTTCTATACAGGTCAAGTTCGTTGGACAATGAAATCGACCGACTCCTTCATCCTTTTTCAGGCAAAAAAAGGATAAGCTCTCAGCAACAATATATCTATATATACTCCGACATGTATCAAATTTCAACACAATAATCACGGCAGGAAAATGTCATAAGGAACTTGAATAATTTTTTTTTGAAAATCCATCTGATTACAGTGGAGCAGCTGATTGAATATTAGCGGCAAATTTGAAAATATTATCATGAGAAATAATAATGTTCTCAAATCAATAAATTTTTTCATGCGAAGTCATATGTTAATATTGATTTCAAAGTTTAAACATGTGATAGGAGTCTATTTATTTGAACAGCTGACAAAAGGCGGCAAATTTAAATTATTTTACCATTCGTTATTTTTAAAGTATTCTTGTTCAAGGAAGTTGGTTGTTTAATTTGATTTCCATGCATAAGTCAGCCGTGCTTTTCTACGGGATTTGAAGAATGCTAGGAGATCTCTAATAATTTATACGATTTATCTGAACTATCAAAAAATTCCATTCTTGAACGAATCTCTACAATGTTTGTTTTCAATTTGATACACTTGATAATTTACAAATTCTGTTGAGTTTAGAACAAGAGGCGATCAATATGACTCTACAGAGTGTTCCAAAAAGAACTAACTCAACTACTAACACGGTGTTCTTGGAGCTGAAAGAAAACAGAACATATCATTGGCTAAACACCGAATTCTCCTTAGTTTTCCTCTAATTCGCCCTTCTATTATTTTAAGACTTTTCATCATACCTAGATAATGGATAGACTCTCCACGAAGTTTCAATAGTATGTATGGTTTTCAGAAAAAATAAGGGAATGTTATTACATCCATATTTGTAAATTTGTTAGAATTGTTCACTGAACTATGTTCAGTTCTTAATAGGTCTACTCTGAATTCTTGCAGTCAAGTCGTCTTGGACAAGTAGGCCTACGTTTTTATTGGTGCATTGGCGGCAGAAGAGTTGCGGATAATGATGTATCAAAATATGATAAAACGATTGATCAAAATATACCGTACATAACTATATGCTCACAAAAAGGAATCATACATCAGTATTCAATAAATCTAGGTATCGTATTAGTATGATTTGTGGTTCATATTTTTAAATTATTAAAGCCGTAAGTTGACTTTGAGGGCTCGCACGCGAGTTCTTCAGCCCATTGGGCTTACTAGTAATATAATGAAGGAGATTGGACATAATATATTATGTTACCTCTCCTAATTTGAAATTTACTATTACATTATGTTAAAATTATAATGTTATAATTGTTATAATTTATAATGTTCCATTGAGAATACAACCACTTTCAAAACTTATCAAACAATATAGAGTAAACTGGGCAGATCACTACGAATGTCTCCAAATCGCCTTCCACTTCAATAATGGAAATTAAAACAGGATGGAAGACGAGACATTGGCAGACCGAGGAAGCGTTTGACACCGGTGATGATGATGATGATGATGATTGAAAATGTATTCTCCTATTTATTCAATCTAGATCATCTGAAGTTGTGACTTATGGGTTATTTCAGTTGAGGGCTTGAATCCTATTTCTTAGTGATAAGGACCATCCTGGTAGACATCAATCAGTTAATAATATATTCGAAATTATTTCAACTTAACTAATTGAACGCAGTAGAAGTTGTCTGACTATTCCTTCTTTCAGTATCAGTGTATCAATGACTCCTCCTCTTGATTGGGATTATTTATTATCTGCTCCTTCCTCTGTTAAGAGCTCAGTAACAAAGAAATTTGTGAGTTTGAATGAATCATCCGTAATAAATAGTACAGATAAGATCTAAGTGAATTCCATTACTAATAATTATGTGATGTCCAATTGTCAAATAATATGTTGATGTGTGCTTATTGATCTTCGGAATTATTGTCTCTGAGTAATAGTGGAATATTTACTCACATAAAACGTGAAGCTGCATATCGACAGTGATAGGCTCCCCGACGCCGTTGGAAGCAGTGCACTGATATACTCCCGCCTGGTGTCTGTCCACCTTCTCCAATGTGATCGAAAAGCCCTCCAACGCCTTCTCACCGCTTGGTAGGGAATCATCCTATGGTTTGGAAGGAAATACATTATAATCATTAGAAAGGAGTTCTATACAATTTATTTTTTGTAATTTCAATTACCTTAATACAATGTGTGAGAAAATATTTTTGTACCTTTGAAAGAGGATAATTGTTATAATAGGCTCTGGCGAAAAAAATGGGTATCGTAGTGCATAATAATTCATTCTATAGTACAATAATTCACTTCAATCATATATTATGTATACAATGTATTATAGAAGCCTACATGATAGTTTATTCTAACT
Source organism: Sogatella furcifera (assembly GCA_017141385.1). Lineage (NCBI taxonomy): Eukaryota > Metazoa > Arthropoda > Insecta > Hemiptera > Delphacidae > Sogatella > Sogatella furcifera. The sequence continues at coordinate 33,191,916 of CM029547.1, forward strand.
CATTGATATAGCACCTAGTAAGAGACCAATAAGCTACAACTGTATAACTTCTATTTTAACTTTAATCGATACTAGTAATTGGAGAAGAACAGAAGGGTAATGGAGAGTGATAAGGAGAAGGTAACCAAGGTCCTATTGGTTTAGCCTTCTATATTGTTTGATAACTGACAAATATTTCACATATTCACATAGAAATGATTTAATCACAATTATTATAATTAATTTAATAATTGACAATGGAGAGTATGCTACAACAGACTTTTAGGCTACCCAAAACAGTTCCTCTTCCAATATGAAAAATATAGTTTGAGCTATGTCATACAGTTTTATCAAATTATCAATTTCCACTAATAAAATTAAAGTCTTTAGACTGGAACTTATGATAATTTGATGGTTGAAATTCAATTTTCCAGCTAGGAATAGCGGGATATTGAACGTCAGTCAAGTTTGAGAGCTGCGGTGGAGGCAATAAGGAAAATTAGGACGGGAGTGATCTTTGAGTGGTGTGAGAGGGAGGGAGTAAGTGAGAGGTGTGAGATAAGTTGGTGTGTGGATCGCACAGGTGAGCTTCGCGATTATCCAGTTAAGCCGGGCTTTAACAGCCAGTAATGGACGCATCTGGCTGTCAGTCCGTCCGTCCGTGGCTTGGCGTGGCCCGGTCCTAATTAAGCAAAGAGATTCATTATCGATGCACACAGGGCGCCTAGTCGTGATCAAATTCTCTTTATCTCTCTCAAACACATCCGAAATCCTCTCTCTTCTTACCTACTTCCAAACCTTGAACATCCATGAGTAACCTGGCCAAGACAACCACCTGGTAATAGGAAGTCGAAATCTCAATGGCCATTATGAGCATGTGTCCAATATACCCTATAAGATATTTGAAAGAAGAAAGACTGGAAGAACGTTGTCGTCTTCAGAGGCGAATGGATTTTTTTTGCTTTGAAAAAAGTAAATTCACCAAAATCGTACTGATTCATTTAAAATTTGATCAATTTCATTATCTATGAATTATTACAAAAACAGAAACATATAAGTAGTACTTTCTGAGGCTCACCTACCTCATTCATACAATTTATATACGTGAAAAGTCACCATAAATGTTGCAGTTCAGACAAATATTGTGAATGTATAGAGAATTGTGTGAATATAGACAATTTTTTAAACTATTTTATTTATTGAATTTCAAAGAACTCTCAAACAATTTCGTACGATTTGACGTCAAATTTCCATTGAATTTTCAATTTTTTTAAAGCATGAGTTCAATCTTAATATTATAAAAACGTGAATATTTTCGAAATTTAATTTTTTCTGTGTTTCTGAGCCATTTTAAGATCAAAGTTTAATTCAGTAATAATGTAAATCTGATAAAGTTTTTGCAAACAGGTTTCTCCACCCTCCCCAAATTTACTGATTTATACTACCTTGTATTACTACTTGTTGTTTGGTTTGAAGTTGCTAAACAGTTAAAAAAAAGAATGGATGTTTACAAAAACACTCATTCATCATGCTGAGCACGGCTTTTCGTCAATCAAACGGAAACGGTCCACAACTCAAAATAAACTGAGCAGAACATCCACAATAATATAGGCACCGTAGCACGTAAATGTCGAAAAAAGAACTTAAGGGCACTCCATGGAATATTTTTGGAAGGTAAACTGAGAACCAGCTGTCAGGTTTGGGTATGACCCTGATTGCAGCTAAATGTTAAATCGTCTAGGTCTCACAGACCCAAACCATTTTTTTCTAATGTTAATGTTAAATTGATTGATGACTGGCTATATGGCGAGCTCCGACTATATGGCTATAACTGATATATTTGATCATATTTCCCGAAAGTTTATCACTTTGCCATTAAGTGCTCATTTGGAAATACTATGTTATATCCCTGTTATAAACGATAGGAACCAGAGACAAAATAATATTCAGTTGCAGTATACGGCTTTTAAATTGAATCCCAATCGTCCATAAAACGCGACCCAGAACCAACGCAGTTCTCGAATTATTAATTATTCACAGTGGAATACGGAGTTCATTAGCGCTATGACAAGCGTAACTCGACCTGTCTTGTTATCCTCAAACGCAGGAATAAACATGGAAAAACTAAGAGTAGCCATCCAATTAAAAGTTCATGAATAGGTATCAAATCATGAGTTTAAAAGCCAGTTTACTGGTTCAACTGGTATGGCTTAAATATCAGAATGCAGATCTCATATAATACAGGATCATGTTTTAGGATAGAGTATAGGTTACAATCCCCTCAATTACGATTGTTTTTCGACTCCAATGCCAGAAAGCATGCCTATTAATGAGAGGTGATTACTCAAATTCTCTCCATGCCTGAGGCTCAATGTGTTTTCATGCTAGATGGATAACAAATCTCTTTTGTATCGAGTGAGGTGTTTGTCAAATAAACATTATCCACTCATTAAATTTAGATGTAAATTGGATTTAATTCAAACAGGTATGATAATGAACCGTAGTTTGGAATGCTTTGCTCACTTTATTCGTCGCTATAAATTTGATGCGCATCAAAAGCAGACTTCATATTATTGCGATAATTTGATATTGATGGTTGATCATCTTTTGAAATTTGGTAGCTTTTGTCAGACAACTTCATGAATACTGTATTTCAATAAATCGAGTTTAGTCCGTACTCCTTGCTGTTTTTTTTATTCAGTAGTTTCCTACATTTAATTTTCAATTTCTCAGTTATTTATCTTAGTTAAAGTAGTGGAAGTGGAATTGTTCAAAAAAGTACAATAGGCTAGACTATAGAGACTGTCATATTATACAGTCTCTATAGGCTAGACAATTTTTTACAAACAACACATCCACCCAGAAAACACTCCTCTACTTTGTCTAATCAGCATCTGATAATTTTCTTATATTGCTCTGTATATATAAAATAGATCAGAGATTTAGGACCCAGGATAAATCAAACATGATTCCAGTACTGTATTGAATGATCTTCATAATTCGAGAGCATGACACCATTAGGGTGAGTATTATAATATTTTGGTGTATAAACAGTTTTGTACCGGATGTACAATCATATAGAGATTACGTCAAAGTTGGCTGATCTGTATTTCTCTGATGATCAGAATAGGTCTCATTTCAAGGGAAAATCAATGAGGAAAGACAGCATCAATAAATTCCATGAAGGTTTATGTCAATTTTCGAACACTAATATTTCTGTCTGATTCAACGCATATCCACAAATCTGCCAATCAGACAGCTGGGAATAAAGAGTTGTACATCATTTGTTTCATCCAATGAGAGTGCCGTCCCTGACGTGGGACTCGTTACTCAGCATCGTAAATCGCAAATCAATCATCGGATACGATGACGAATATCGAGTGATTCATGACAGTCGTCAGTCATTATGTCTGTTGTGGTGGGAGTATCTCTTCTGAATCGAGCGTTCTTCTGTTAGCTCTAATAAAATGCTGGAAAAAATATTCATGGTAGATTGACGTACTATAATAGTCGACATCTAATATTAAAATTTCAGAGTGCCTTGGGAGATCATTCTTGTGAGAATTATATTCTGATATAACAGCTCAACTGTACAGGGAAATATAAAGCTAATATTTCTGTGCAAAGTTATCGAAGTCAAAGACTTGGTATAAAGGGGGAAAATATTCCAAAAAAATACCATTTTTAACACTGGAGGATCATCGAAATGACTTACCTATTTTCAAATGAATCAGAGATCTGGTATACATCATCTATTAAAAACACCTAATTAGTATTATTGATGAATTATATCATAGTAATATTAATATCATGAGGATTCAATCATTTGATTAATGATATGACTTTGTTTCTGCACCTATAGATACAGGGTATTGGTCTCCCGGTGAGAGTGATTTATCGGTAAACGTGATGTTTAGTCACAAACACTGTGGAATGCTCTTGGATGGGTGACCGGAATTTCGCCAAGTACACATTGGCGAGGTGGAACTACCCGTAAGGGTCTCCCCACCATTGAAAGCCATTAGAATATTTTTATATTACCCATAGTTAGCTGTATGGTGGTATTGACCACCGGCAGTAAATACAAAGAATCTCTAAAATAATCACCGGCAGTGTATCTCTTTATATTCACTGGCACCGGTTAAGTTCCAAGTTGAAACGATTGAAACTTCTAGACTATAGTTCACACGAATACATTCAGTGTCATTCCATATCATCATCTAAATTTCCTCAACAAGTTGTGATATTTTATTTTCAGTTCTTGTAAATGGACTATCCCTCGAGCCTCAGCAGAAATAGTTATCAACGGAGAGCAGGCTATGTTCACATCACATGTACCTACCTGTTCGTCCACAACATCGAGAACTGAATATTATTTGAATAAACATGTCCTCTTCGCATGCATCCAGGTTATATTGCTGTGTCTTCAATTGTCAACAATACAGTCGTGCAATGCAATGCACTGCAGTCTTCATAACAATTTAGTTATTACGAGATTGTTCCTGCAGGCATAATCTTGCTGGCGAACATTGAGCGCCGCAATCTGAATGAGATAACATAAAGCGCTGGAGAAATACGATAGACGACAAGGAATAGAATGCAGGTCACAGCATAAGAACTATACTGGAGACCAGCACCGCACTCTGAAATAGGGAAGAAAATGCTGCTGCCTGACCTAACAAGTACGACTTCTCGCACTTTATGAGCTGGCCGCAGCGCTCCGGGGGCAATTTGCAGTAATAAGCGTTCTGTTCCAACCCTACAACAATTACCCGACAAGTTACAACCGCTTACCACCCGCACGTCAAGCCGAGTCGCAACCTGTTACCTCTTCACCATTGAACGCTTACATTCTTCTGATTCCAGTAAGTGCCGTACTTGGTTGAAAGCATCAAGTGATAGAGATTGTAATAGAGAACGATATTATCAATTATTATATAAATAGAGTGATATGAATAGGTGATCATTTTACATTCAAATACAATTGAAGCATGCATTCCAATAGGAAATGTGTTTTTCTTTATCACCTATTTAAACTACAGTGTCTCCAATGGACCGTTCTTCATGGCTGCATGGAAATTGTAAGTAATTTCTCATCATTAATGCTCACTTATTACTCACTCACAAGCCTAGAACTCATATATGAGCAGGGCTTGATTTCAGGGGGAGCGCATGGAAGCGACGCTCCCTTACCTTTTTTCCCAAGACCACCTTTTTTCCTGAGCGGCGTCATTCTTTATTCTTCAAATTTGTATTATTAATTTATAAAAAACAGCTACAAACATTGCCCAGATTTGGTAAAAACGCTCCAATTCAAGAGTGATTTTTTTTAATTTCCCGGATGAGGGTCCCCTCCTATTATGAAGATCTATCTCTTTTCCGTACTCAATTCCGAAGATTCGACTCGCTCTCCATCTCAGTTCATTATCGAGATATATTGTTCGCAGATCAAATTCGTATTCCGAGTACCAAAGCGATATTTGATACAACATTGGTAGTTCAATTAAAACTCAGCCCCGAGTGTTGGACACATGACTGATGGAAACACTGCAGGAGCAAACACGTTCCACGTTGTTGGAAGTCCATTCTCTGTTGGTTTGGATGAATGAACGCTAGAAAGTGTAAGTATGGAAATTCGGTAGAGCAAGCCAATTTCGAAGCGACCTAAACTAGCAAACGGCCTTCCGGGGGAATTGGCGTTAGATCGGGCTTTTCCGTTATTCCGTCCCAGGCGATAATGCCGGCTGGGCTGATCAGCCCTTGCATTGCATCCCTCTCAGCGCACGTCACTATTGGAGACGAGTCCCATGTCGATTGATGCCGTTCAAAACAAACCGGCAAAAGAGCGCAAGCTTGATCGATAGCCGCACACAGATGGAGACAGCCGATTATTAATCACTGGCTCCATAGTTGACAAGTGACTCAATGTTGGCGGATTTTACGCGCAGCGGCTAACTCCCGGCTTATGATATCCAACTGCAATATTTCTGATTCTGAATATTGATTCCAACTGGTTGATTGAAAACTGTTTCGTCATTCCAGCAATGATTATGGATCACGAATTTGAAAACCGCATCCCAAAGTATTTTCTAAAAATTATCAGTCTGCCCAGTTTTTCAAGCACCCTCAAACTTGAGGGACCTTCAAGTTTACATTTTACAGTTCACAATTCCTCTACTTACCATGGAAAATTTCAGCTGTTCTATCGAAATTTAAGGGTCCCTCAAATTTGAGTGTGCTTGGAAAAACCCGGCATAAATATTCAACAGGTGGATCACAAATTCTTTACTTTATTTTAGCTTTATCAGGTTTATTCACCTCTGATCATCTATACATAACCTTCTTTCATTCGAGAAATGATGGATGGTTATGATCTACATTATCTTATTTTCTTCCAATGTTATTATCAATAATGTCACGAGCACGTGTGAATCACCCTGAGAAGAATCTATGATTTGTCAGAAAAAACTTATAAGGAATAAACTAAAATGTTATCCTCTGATGTTCATTCTCATCTTATTTTTACAATAGGCCTATATCTTGTAAAAAAAAATTCCAAAAAAACGTTAGAATTTCTGTGATGTTATTCATGTGTATCAAAACTATATTGTGCTGAAAAGCATAATATTTTTCATCTTATCTTATTCAATTCATCAAAACAATTATTCCGATTCTTTTTTTGTTGTTGAAGCAAAGCATTACTGGAGTTCTTTCAATGATGAAAAATCAACAAGAATTCCGGCAATGACTTTTTATGGGATTAATATATTTGACTTCAAAAGTTACAACAGCAGATTACATGTTTTTGATTGGATTATTTCGTTTCTTGAATACGTTTCCGAAGTGCTCTTATTCTTGTCAGTATGGAAGGCTCATGGTGTGCTTATCGCCCTAAATAATAATTCCACGCAAACCCTGCTATTTCTTGAATGACGTTGAATAAAATTAGAGAAAAGAACTGCATAAGAAATGCAATCGATTTCCTCAAAAGAAAAACTACCACTGTTCAATTCAATCACCTCCATTTACCATAATGCTATCCACTCTATCAACCTCACCAATTGAATTTATAGTTTGTTATGACCATGGTCTGCAGGAAATGGTCCCATGACACGAAGGACTCCTTGAAGCGACGCTGCATTTGCCAAGGGGAGCCACCCCGGCCCATGTTTAATTCAGTATGCTGGGCAGGCAGCCCTTGAAAAAACCTCATGAGCACCTCAGCTATCTCCCCAAACACACAGCAATATGTGGTCGACTAACAAACCGTGAATTATAGATATAATCGTATTCATGGAAAAAATCATGGTATTTAATTCTCAGCAACACTGGCCACTGCTTTTATAACGATCACTATCATGAAACTTGGGGGCGCTTCCGTTCTGAGATCAGATCGTTTTTTTCTTTCGATAACAGCTGAGAACATGGAATAATTGAATTCATTCGTGCCATTCACAATTAATTTTTGTCAGTAATCTATCTCGAAGAATACTTAGGAAATGATTAATCTTCACATTGGATCTTTGGAGAAGCAATTTTAGAGTTATGTGTGAATAGGAGATCACGTTAAATGGGAGCATTATAATCTCGAGTTTTATTTCTTTCGAACACGATACAATAACTAAACGGTATAAACTATTATTCAAATTCGATTGTTTTCTCAGCCACATACATTATAATACAGAAGGACATTATTATAAAGTTCATACCATGCAAATATCAATGGATATGCCAAGTAATCTCAATCGATTAAATGAAACACAAACATATATTTCAGATATCAAATGACAATTCGGTTATCAAAATCACCAATTAGAAAAATGTGCGATTTTGAATTTTTTAAAATAATTATTTATTATTATCATTGAAATTTATTATTAGAATCATCCATATATTTGGAATAAACTCAACAGTACCTCAATTAGATTTGGGTTTGAAATTTTAAAGAATGTTTCACTGGCGGCTCGTGCCCACGAAAAAGGTGAAGTGCTGTACAGTAGAAGATATGGGCATTTCACCTGTTTCGTGGGTACAAGCCATCAGTGGAATGTTTCTAAGTGTATGATGATACGCTGTTGGTTGTATGATTCGTCAGACCAATGCTCAAACTGTCAAATTGTCTTACTGTCTTGAAAATTATTCTTATGAGCTACTGAAATGCTATGCCACTTATGAGCTAAGAAAATACCACAACCAGTTACGAAGTTCAGCTTTAATCATATTAAAGTTGAAGAGGTATTTGCTGCTATTAATGGAATAAGTGACAGTAATTGCTTAGATGTATATGGCTTAAACTCTTTTATCTTGAAATTAGCTGCTGCTAAGGTCTCTGAAGTACTAACACACATATTCAATAAATGTCTAGACTTTGGCATATTCCCTGACGGCCTGAAAAAAGTTAAGATGATACCCACTCATAAGAAAGGTGACAAGTCGAAAATAGAAAATTACAGACCCATTTGTATAGTTCAGATATTTTCCAAGATATTTGAAAAGCTCCTCCACAAGCAACTAGCTGAATACTTTGAAAATTGCAAATTACTATCAAAAAATCAGTATGGATTCAGAAAAAACTTGAGTACTTGCGACAATGTGTTGGAGTTAGTAAATGATATTATAAGCAGTTTGGAACTAAAGAGAAAAGTTAATCTAAGATCCTTTGATCTGTCACGAGCATTTGAGACAGTTGAGCATGGAAAATTATGTGATAAGCTATCATACTATGGTCTTGACAGAGCAGCAGTAAATGTCATTGAATCCTCTCTCAGCAACAGACTACAATATGTTATTGAAAATGGTAGATTCTCAAGTGGTGAGGTGATAAATTTTGGGGTCCCACAGGGACCTATACTGGGGCCACTTCTATTTATAATTTATATAAATGACTTGCCGAATTTTATAAATGAATGTTGCAATAATAGTCACCCATACCTTTTTGCAGATGATTTAGGATTAATGGTTAGTGGTCTTAATGAAACTTTAATTGACACTACAACTGAGAATTGCACAACAGCAATTGAAGATTGGTGTGCTTCTAACGCTCTATGTCTGAACAAGCTTAAAACAAAGGACCTGCTATTCACTTTCAGTAGAAAATCAGAAAAACTCAGTTCTTTCAAATTTCTAGGATTAACACTTGACACCAATCTTAATTGGAAAGATCATGTTCTTGATGTATGTAGTAAGCTCGCAAAGGGAATTTTCATGTTACGTAGGTTAAGAAATATTGTAAGGCATGAGGTGATAATTAATGTATATTATGCTCATATTTATAGTCATTTAGCATACGGTATTCAATTGTGGGGAAATAGTTCAATGTCACAGACACTCTTCAAGCTTCAGAAGAAAGCAATAAGAATAATCTGCCATGCGCCACCAATGGCAACTTGTAAGCCCCTTTTCTTGAACTTAAAAATGTTGACTTTTCCTTCTCTATATATATTTACATGCTTGTTATATATGAGAAAGCATTTTCTCAAATATACTCTGAATTCTGAAATCCACGATTACAATACAAGAAGTAGGCTAAATATAAGGATTGACTCTCACCATTCGACTACTGCTCAGAAAAATTGGCATTACATGAGTATTAGGCTATTTAATAAATTGCCACTTGAGGTTAGAGGGATGGATAAAAATCATTTCAAGTCTTTTATAAAGAAAACACTGATTGAAAAGTGTTTCTATTCTATTGACGATTATTTAAATTCAGATTTTCCAATAAGTAGATAGAGTCAGAGTGTCATTTAGTTTTTATTAACTTACGTGTGTGCAAGTCTTATAGTATCTACAATAATTATTATTTAATGACGAAAATGAAATAATCTGTACTTGTTTCTTGTATTATTTGTATAATTTGTAACTTACTTGTATTTGTATACTGTACTGACGTTGTTATTACATTGTTCAATGTTTTCAACAATAAAGATTTTGATTTGATATGTGTTTTTCAAAATAAAATGCCTGAGTAACGCGGTATTCATGTCCAAAATAACCATGTTTGAGAATACCATTCACACAATACAATCATGCTCTGCCAAGTGAGGATCTGATTCAAACTCTCACGTCAGTTAGAATGACATGTGTCTAACAGAAATGACCTTCGGATATGAGATATCTTTATGGTCATACATGACACGGCTCTTATGGAACAATAAATTTACAAGAGTGGATTGATGCTTTAATTTCACGCTTTGAGATATAACATGGGAGAACTTGCTATATGTATTTTCACACACTACAACAGGATAGGCCACTATATCATGAAAGAAGAATGCTTCACGCTGATAATAGAAGAATTGTAAGTAAATTGATGGAAATGTGGAGACAACAAGTGTTCAAGGATGAGTCTGGCATACAGTGATACACATCGAAATGAATTTCACTATTGTTGACAATAGTTTTCTTTCCTCAGTTCCTTATTCACAAATGTTCCCTTATGACTGACTGACTCTTGATCGACAATAGATTTTTCCCTTTGTATTGTACTCATAAATTTCTCCCAATCTCCAGCTCCTAGTATTTGTTGACTTATATGAATTTTCGTCTCCTCACTCTGCTCTCACTCCACACCATGATTCAATTTTTTATATCTCAACTCGAGACTACGCACAGGCCATAGTGCCCATGTAGGCTCATTCTATTACAGAATTGTAAATAAAAGTTTAATCTAGTACTGTATTATTTATGATATTGCAATCATTAGAAACAAAAATTTAGTCTAGTACTTTAATTATCTATAAGATTGTATTATTAGTTGATAAAATATTATTTCATGTACTGTATATTGATTGTGGAATAAACGAGATTTTGATTTGATTTGATTTGAATAATGGTTATTCTCCCAGACATAAACTCTTGAGTATGTCTCTATACAGCAAAGTCTATCTAAATTATTTTTGAGGTTAGTTACATCATTATTGTCCTAAGATTTTGAATTGAGAGGTTCTGATAGTAAATTCGATGATATTTCGGAAAAAGTTGAAATTTTGGAAATGTACTCACCTTACGAGACCAAAGAATCGTAGGAACGGGATTTCCAGATGCCTTGCATTCCAAGGTGACAGTGCCCCCTTTGCGTGCAGTTAGTTGCCCACTTGCTGGTGAAGTACGCACACTTGGAGGAACTGCAACCAAAAACAAAAGATTATTTCATCACTCAACTGAACTAATTTATCGATATCAAATATACAAACATTAAGTTGGGGAGAGCTTGAAAAGAGAGAAAGGAATGACTGTTCAAAATTTTCAAAATTAACTGTCTGAATACATGAAAGAGAGGAATTGAATATTTGAGATGACAATCACGTATAAAAATAATCATTATAATAATAACAAAAATAAACTGTATCAACAATAATGTATCACTTTAAAAATTTGGAATGTAGTTCTTGTTGGCTCCATAAATAATATCATTCATTAATTATTAATTTTTCATTTTCAATAATTATCTTCTACTCTCAAAAAAAAAAAATCACAAACGAATTGTGCGTTGAGAAGTTTGGTATACAACTCAATTTTCAATATTCAAGAATATTGAGTAGCGCTCCACGTGATCATCATCTACAATATCTCCACATGACTATGATATAATTATGTTTTAACACAGTGGAGCTGCCAACATCTAAACCAGTCCAGCCATTTCATTAAATTCATTGTCATTGCAATTGATTACATAAATTATTGTCGATTATTTGAGAATGTAACACAAATGAAAAACTGAATTTACAATTATAACACATGCTTGTTAACCTGTTGGAATAGGACAGGTCTCGATTGTCGGTGCATATTCTTGTAGATCATACCTACGCCTAATAAGATAACCCTTGACCGTGTACGCCACATACAGGTCTCACAACGTTGTATAGTTGCGGTGAGAAAAAAGATATTGTTGGCTCGTGACGTCATACAAGGTCAAGAATTTTGTACCCCTGCAACACCCCTTCACCAAAACAAGTCTCGTGAGAAGTGCCCTGACGACTTGCAAATACCTACACGTAGATCTCGCTGCATTCGTGAGCTTTCCCAAATTATTGCTGCCAATGAATGCAACTATTGAGCCCCTGAGATGCCAGTTTTTCTACAAGATTATACGATATGGATGGCTTAATAAGATTGTATTGTTCAAGTCAAAATTGAAATATCCAACTGGATAATCTGTAGGGGCACTATTTATATTAAAGAAGGGTGATTATTTCTATGCCCATGACCTTTCCTGCTGAAATTTATCTGATTGAATGATCTCTGGATAGAATCAATCAATTCTTCAAACGATTATATTAAGCAAATTCAACTACACTGGAAAAATCAGCTTGAAATACAATAAATAACACACACATCATTATTATTATTATTTCTCAGAAGAGTACTCGTTGTTTGGATAGTGATAGATTTCGTTGTTTCAAAAAACATTAACATAAATAAGTAAATCATTCATATATACTGATTTATTTCTATACAGAATTTTTTCTTCTTATGAAGGGTACACTATTTGTATACATTATTTATTGTTTTGTCTCTTGAATTATTTATTCATCTGCAGTGATTTCAATTTCGTTTAAAAGTGAATCCATTGCTTTTAGTTACAAAAAACATTATATTCAATGAAGTGATATCAACAACAGTGCATGAGTGATAATGATGATAATGGTTGATAAGGAAGTAAATACATTTGTCGAAGTAAACTATCTATGGATATAGGGAAATATGATGTCCGTATAATATTTATTTAAATGAAATACCTTACAGTTCCAAGTAAGTTTATCTCAATAGCTTGATAAAACTACTTTCAAAATTTCCAATTATTAAGAATTCCATGAGTGGATTCGAAAGAACATGTATATGGTTTATAGTATTTTATCGAAACACTACATTTCACTTTTATTGCAGTCTTTGAATAACTTATGTAACACAACTTGAATTCGCTTTCTCCCACACTTGCCACTTCGAATAGAGAGAGATACGACAACCAACTGTGCCGTACACAATCGCACTTCTCCGTTCTACTGTGACATAAATTGGGTGGCTTGTTGCAATAAGTACAGAAATATTGTTATTACAGTTGTAGCATACCAGTACAAGTATCGCACATTCAGCCGTACAAGATCTTCTGAGTTGTCCGCGCAGTAAAGCACCGGCTTCAAAATATTTACGACCGGAATGAGTTCGCTCTACAAGCGAGAGCAGCAAACGGTGCGAAGCGATCCGGTATTGTTCTATCTTGCATCAAATAAATTACAATTATCGTAAATACAGGCAGCATTGAATCCAGAATTACACAAGAAAAGGGTGCGATCTGTTGAAGAATAAATACCTCAAGATAGTTGGCTTATGTTTCTTGAATTGTCTCACGTTGAATAACAGACTGAATCTATTGACACGGAATATAACACCTTCATGATATCAAGTACTGCGTATAATATAGGCTATTCAAGAAAAAAACTGTAGAACATAAGCATATAATAGGAATAAAATGTGAAATTTTATCTCCTACACCCAGTGAGGAATTGGAACATTTTTCATGTTGGAATAGCACAACGCAACCAAATTAGGCTACGGATGTAGAATATACAGACACCTACGTTATCAATAGTAATGTTTAGATGCCCATTATTGAAAATTCAATACTAGTAGAGAGAGAGAGAGATTGGGATTGAAAATTCATATCATTCCAAAGCTCGTTTCTCATTACATGAGGGAATCGATACACATCGTAGACTATAAGTTGGCTAGCAATCAATTTTCATACGATGAATTTTTTTGTGAGAATTCTTGATGAGATAGGGAGAAGAATCACATTGTTGGATACTTTTTGTCTGAATAAGTCAAAGTTTAATATCTCATTGTAGACATATTTTATCTAGCCTATATTTTTTGCAGCTCAATATAAGAATTTTCTCGTAATAATTTCAGCTCCCATCCAGATTTTTTTCGCTCTCTACACACTACACATTACCCAAATTCGCCTTGGGTAAACTTTATTTTTGTCCTGCACCTACACCTCTTAACTACTAGTTTACTAAGATTATTAACGAAGAAATACTTTTCTGTTGCATTGCTTGATTCGAGAACTGTCCCAAGGAGATATAAGCACTCAACTGAAGTGTTTATATCTCTTTTCAATCTCTTTTAAAAAGTGTTTTTTCTTTTTAATAGAAAACTTGGGAAATAATTCAGATTATGTACTCAATTACTGGAGTGTACTCTAGTATCTACCAGAAGCGAGCAGTGGATAAGAGAGAAGTTCTCTAGAAACGAAACTACAGTATGCTGAGTACACAGCAGAGAAAGCATCGAAGCATCATCGCACGGAGCGCAGAAAGAAACTTTGATGGGTTTTTGGAAGTTGATTACAGAGACTTAATTAGTGATGAAGTTGGAATAGTTAAAGCAGAGTGGCGCTGTGGAAACCGCCAAGGTCGTAGTGAAATCTATATGCAAATTGTGGTCTAGTTGTGTTGGCCAGTCAATGTGAAAGGCAACAACCCCAGTCAGAGTGAGGGGCTCGATAATCAAGCCCATGAGGGAAGCAGATGAAAGGGCGTTCGTCCACAAAACAGAAACGATACTTCTTCAATGACCTTCTACAATTATTTTGGATTGTGGAATGACCTTTTTGCAGTGGCTGAACTAAAAGACAATAGCGCGGCTGAGTGGAACCACGCCGATTGGCACACGGTCAAGAGCCAAGCCAGTCAGAGCAGTTTTTGACAAAGAGCTCAGCTCTCGTTCAATTTCTATCAACTCTGCTCCAGCTCCAGTCATTGGAAAGCTGCTGCATACGAATTGGAATGTATTGATTGCCCCTATTCAAATATTCTATGACATTGATTGATCTTTTTCTATCCAGTGAGTTTTTTATTTTTCAAAATTCAAATCAATAATTCATCATGAATAAAACTACACTATTCTTCATGCTGTGTGGTCAGCAATAATATTGATGATTGGACGGCTTGGAAAACTTAATTTTGAGAAACATCCACAACACATATATTTTAAATGTATAGAAAGAGATTAAAACAGGAGTTTTCGAACTCTTAATTGGAATATTAATATAATAACAAATTGACTAATCTATTGCCATCTCAAACTGCATGACCGTACATGAAGCAGTTTCATCTGTAAAATGATAGAGTGACATGTAATTCTAAGCTGCAGCTACTTATTATTATATATGACAGAGCGTTGTAAACAATCGGTTGGCCCGATTTTCCATACAATCCACTGGAACAAATTTAATAACTCTCATTCAAACCAATTACCCCAATCTCATCAACTGTTATTAATTCATTCATAAAGCCTAATAAATAATATGAGGTTGATCACCTAATTGGAAACAATTTCGATAATGTTATGAAATAATAGTTATGTATTAGTTTCCGTGCGAATAATATTCCTCATGATTTTTATTATATATGGAATTACTAAGCATGTTTCGAATGCTTTTATACTCTGGGAACTAAAAAAATTAACGATTTTAAACATTGTTTTTTGTCGAAGAAGATGTCCAGACCCGTGCTTTGAACGTGGTTTAAGTGGTTCAAGACACACCAAGAATTGATTTAAGAAAACAATTAGGCCAATCAAAACCTTAAACGGTTATTTTGTTCATAGAGCTACCTCATCTTGATGCTGGTTCTTAGGTATCAAAGAAACATAGAATGACTACCACATGAGATAGAGGTAAAGCTAGATAGAAAGCACGGATACCACCACAGTGTAAGGGGTGAGCGGAAGTAGCGGCGTCGTGAGAACCTGTTGCAGAAGAAGGAGAGAGGATAGAGGATAGTATTTGAGAGAGAAAGACAGACAGACAGGATGAGCCCGTATTGTTCGGAGGTCAGGCTGGTTACAGACCATTAGGCAACGATTACTGAGCCTTCGCGATCATTGCCAGTTCCAGGTTCTCGATCGTCCTGTATACCGGTATACCAGGCTATCGGGTAATGAGCGGTAACGCCTGTCAATTTTTAAACTGGCTATTAAGCCCTCCTGTGCGCGCGCACTCACACACACAAGCAACGCTTGTTTCGGCAATGATGAAGTGCTCGTCGCCTTGTCTCTCCGAGCCATTCCCTCTTTTGCAACACACCTGATCACCAAAACATTGACATCATCATCATCATCGTCGTCGTAAGGAGTCTTATTAGGTGCTCAGTTTATTGCGGTTCGGCAATTGCTCGTCTGTTCAGCCGACCAATTACCACTGTTCCCTCCCCTTCACCACCACCGCCGATCACAGTGCTGCAATCTCAATCCTGTACTCATCCCACCTCAGCCCACTCACTCTCTTTTTTACCGTAGTCAATCACATCTTTCCTCTAAACAGATAATTACCGAATGTTTTTCATTTGCTCACTTCTCCCTCAAGACCTCCGCTAACCAATACTCGGTCTTACACCCACCTAAACATAGATAGCCTAGTTACCCAACAATTTTTACTTCTACCTTTTTCCACTCAAATATGATCTAGGCATATAAAACGTAAATCAATCTTACATTCCTTCTAAAATATATCTTTTGCATCATTCGGAAGTAACCACAATACTGTTTCCTAGTATAGTCTGTCCAAGCAAATAAGACTTACTGGCAAGATGAAAAATGACTCCAGCTCGGTCAATATTAGTTCAAAAATTTTTAATTTGTTCTCAAATTCAAGGAAACATTCTGATCTACAATTTTTTAATCAATATTGACTGAGCTGGAGTCATTTTCTCATCTTGCCAGAATGTCTTCTTTGCTTGGACAGATTATACTGCTATTCATTTTACTTCCGGCAAAAACTAACAATCCACCATGCTTCTTCATTTATCATTTCCCTCCTCTTCTCTTCAAACAATGTTCCATGTTCCTCTCTCATATCCAATAATGATTTTTTCTCTTAATTATCTTCTCTGTTCTCATATCCAATGCTTTCTCTTCTTTACGTTTTCCTTTTAATGATTCACCATCACTTTCTTCCACTTTTTCACTTCACTTTCTTCGAATTCATCACTATCCCGTTTATCACACTCCTTCTATATACCTCCCAATCTGGTCATCGTTTTTGCTTATCGGTTTAATTCCCCTCGATTCTTTTCCCTCCTCCAGGTCTCATCTACAATCGTGATCATCTAGCTGTTTCTCTTAGTTGCATGTTTACTCTCTCCCTTTCATTCTGTTCAGGATCATTCTCTTTCTCTTCTTTAAAAAACTCATGTACAAGAGTACAACTCATCAGTCTCTCTTCGTTACATCAACTGAATCTCTCTCTTTCTCCGCAAGCTCCTCTAACTCACCTCCAGCTCATTCCCTTTCTTTCAAAGCGTTCTCCCTCATTACCATCTCTTATTCACAGCAGAGACCGGTCATAGATAACCAGATATAATTGCGCCCGCTCCCCAGCTACTAATAACCCAATGAACGACCGACAAACTGTTCGCTTGTAATTTATAGATTGGAAATTAGTGGCCGTTCCAAGACGATGGTGATGTCTCTTTTCTAATGCCCCTTTAATAATAATATGTTGTTCCTCTAATTTTATGACCTGATCGCTAGCTCTGTCATTCACGCTCAATGACTCGTATCGCGTCTGTTGAACAAGGAGAGAGTGGTTCACGATTTTCTCGTATTGGACATCATTTGAACAATGATTTTCTCTAAACTAATTTTTTTTTTTGACGGAATGGAAGAGAGGTCCAGCTTATGTTGATGTTCCGAAGAAAAGCTCCCTCCTCATCACTCAAGAGAGCAGAAAAATATTAGAGGGAGAATTGTCACTCCTATTTTCCTTCTGACTAACCTTTTGAATTAGTCTAAAATTTGAATACGACAGAACAGCTTAGAGGAGACCGAAGTAGAAAATTATTTAAAAATGAATAATTCTTTACTTTTTAATATTTATAAATTTTGCAGCTCAAGAGGATGAAAACTGTATCGAGGATTAGATCTTGAAATATCTTCTTTCTCAAGTATAGCCGAGTTCACTGAATTTTTTAAACCTTTTATCCGTTTCCAAAGAGCTTTGCATGAAGTCCTGAATTTTAAATTCACACTTCCATTTTTACTGCTAAACTATGATTATGTCATGCTTTCATGTATAAAAAATGTGATGCTTCACGAATATTTTGTATATATTCTAGAAAAATGTATTTTCATGATATTTTATAGAGAGCACACTTATTTTTACAACTATGATAGCCACTATCATCACAGGCAAGAATATTATAAATTATATGGCTATTAATGGCTTTTGATAGAATATATCCTTTCAAACAGTGAAGATGCTCTCAAGTTCATCCCCGCATCCAACATTTCGTTACCTATTAACTTTTTTCTGAGGTTGAAGCTCACAAAAACTTCCATTTTTACTGCTAAACTATGATTATGTCATGCTTTCATGTATAAAAAATGTGATGCTTCACGAATATTTTGTATATATTCTGGAAAAATGTATTTTCATGATATTTTATAGAGAGCACACTTATTTTTACAACTATGATAGCCACTATCCACTATCATCACAGGCAAGAATATTATGAATTATATGGCTATTAATGGCTTTTGATAGAATATATCCTTTCAAACAGTGAAGATGCTCTCAAGTTCATCCCCGCATCCAACATTTCGTTACCTATTAACTTTTTTCTGAGGTTGAAGCTCACAAAAACTTGAAAGCTTGTGCCTGGATAATGGGATGTTAATGACTACTTTTCAGGTAGTCGTGACCGTCGGCTTACGTCGACCGTTTCCGAAAGACGGATAGCTTATTATAAAATTTATATATATATATATATATATATATATATATATATATATATATATATATACTGGGTCCTACTTTGTCCTACAGTCACTTGACATCACTTCTCACAATCTACAATTATGAAGGTGGAAAAAATTCAGATAAAAACAAGGGAGAAAGAATAGTCTTTTAGACTTTTCACTATCAGGCCTACAATGATTTGGTATATATTATTATTATTCCTATCAAATTTATTTGATCAACTGAATAAAAACTGGAAATGCAGAAAAATTTTCTAATATTGTATTCATTCCACAAAGAAGTATGGCAGACAAATCATTAGCCAAACTTTTATTGGTTTTGCGGTGTTTGAGAATTGAACGGATAACAGACAATGTCAATGTAATCCAATTTTACCGAGAATTTTCATCTATAAATCTTACACAGGCATCGGGAATATCAAATTCGTATTAAAAACTGGTGATGAATTTGCAAAAATGAGTCTGATATCGACGACGCCAGAAAGGCGTGCCTGAAACTCCCTTATGCGTTTCTAATGAAAATTCAGACGGAACCGCTTGTCGTATAAATTTCCAGGAGCGTAACAGTCGTAGAGCGTTTCTTTAACATATGCGAGGGTGGAAAACTTTCAGACTTATATCAAAAAAGGAGGAGGGAGACCCCTTGTAGCCAGAGGAAGGAAACAAGGAGAGTTGTAGCAAGTTTCGTTTTGCAGGGGAAAGGGGAAGTTGGGTACAAGTCAATAAGTGAAAGTATTTTTCGACCGTCGGCGACTCATGCCGTGTGTTTCCAGTCCGGAACAAGAAGATTTTGTCGCTCTCGTTTCTTTTTCTTCTTCGTTTCTCAGATTCTTCTTTCTACCCTCCAGAAACAGAAAGAGGAAGCTGTTGATGGGAATGCAGTAACACCAAGATAGCAGATAATAAAAAGGGGTGATTGTGAAATACTCAAATCACCTAAAAGATGAAAACAAATTCTGAAGGGAGCGAACGATGGGGTGACAACGCAGTCTGTTGCAAATGCTGAGAATGATTCCAACACTAGGTGCACCTCTACATTAAAAAAAACAATGATACAACTTGTGAAAAACAATGAGCGTTACAGAACAGGGAATTATTTGTGTTCTATGTCTGTTCAATATCATTAATTTATCGTTTTACTCCTTTTTTGAGTCCCTATCCTAAAGTCGAGTTGGCAACTCTCAATAAAATTCTATGACAATAAACGTTATATTCAATCACTGCTTGGCAGCTTTATAGTTATCATGAGAATTCGTTATTGAGAAATTCCACGACAGTTCCACTAGAATAAATTATGCAATAATCTAGTTCAACCTATCCTTGAATAGCCCTGTTAGTCCACTCTGTAACAAGAAATTATTAATAATTGATTTCAAACTTGTATTAATTTCCTTAAACTCTTGAATCATCACAATATAGTATTAGTATCATAATGTATCATCACATAATTGAATCATCACGTATAGTATTAGTAATGTAGTATCGCCTATATAGTATTAAAAATTTTCTTTATGAACACTTTCTTCATGTACAGCCTTATTATGAAGTCTGGTAGCTGAAGATGGAAATGAAATGGAGAATGAATCATGCGATAAGAGTTAAAACTTCGTGATATTTCTCAGATATTATTGAATATGGTATTCTCCAGTATATTGTATCATCATATTTCAATACAATAATGATTTCTCTCGACAATTGACATCAACATAGAATTCATAGAATTACACGGTACAATTTCAAGAAATAAGAAACTTATTTGAAACTTTGTGCAGTATGGATGAAAATTTGTTAGCAGACAATGAGTTGTTTGATTGGATATTTCTCCTCTGATATAAGAAATATCTGTTATTGGCTGAATTGGGGTACGTATAGAGTTCTAATTTCACTTGCCATGGCATTCATTGTGTTGATCCCCTACCACAGTGTCATGGGCATCTGCGGAATAATATGAAAAGGGAGGCAAGCGTCACATGGTCGCTCTCTCAATGATGATGGTAATAGTTGATCATTCAAGGAAAACGAAAAAGTAGTCAGATAAGAGGTTACATGTTTGAGATGCCGTAAAGTAAAAATATGTGCATATTGAATACCAAAGTTCGAGTTTGCGTTCAACTCACGACCATTTACGCGGTTCCCCATGGATCTTATCTCTCAGACGCGCTAAAAATGGGGAGAAATTCTGATTGATAGTGAAGGGAAGAAGTCAAAATGCAATGCCTCAATTCTTTAGACTATTCCTTTTTTCGAGGTCATGAATAAGTATGGATGAATATCATCATCATTAGTAAGAACTTTTTTTGGGAGGAAAAAATCTTAGGATAGTTCAGAAATATCAAAGAATTGATAGCTATTATAAAGTTCATTTCACAGCAGCCTTACCTGACTTCTAGCTTTGATTATAGCTTTAATCATATTTCAAATTATATCACCTCGAATAAAAAAACCTACAGTGTATGTGATAGAACAATATATGAATCAGTGTATTAATCAATTTTTTGATTCGGAAAAACAAGCCGATCAATTGTAGTGAATGAATCATTAGAACTATCACGTGAAGTGTATTACTTTCAACAGAAGTTTGCATGCTTTTCTCCTCTCGTGTCTTCACTCTCCATGATGGGACCGTTTGTTCACTAAATTGATTAGAGTGAACCAGGGGTGCCCATCCCCCCCATAGCTGATGGCGCAAAATCCCCCCCAAAATCCAATGCTTGACCAATAGTCCCACAAAAATACAAACGTGACCACTAACAAAACGTGAAAAGAAAAATGTTACCAGTAGAATCATGAACTTTATTGATTGAAAGTATTGAAATAATTCAATGAAAGTTGATTTCAGCAACTACACTTCATTTGATGTAACACTTAAAAAATAAAGAATACAATGTAACTTTTTCAAAAGATATTTTTATATTCATTCCATAATATGGAGTATTACTTAAAAACACTTTGAACTGGGAGTCTACCATCGAAGCTGAGCGGGGGGTCCGGGGCCCTCCCCCGGGAAATTTTGTAAAAATTTACTTGAAAATTGCGTTTGAGAAGGCCATTTTATGGTCTATTAAATGAGGAAATCCCTATTTTTTGAACATGAAATATTGATAATGATAGCCTATAAGTAGGCTACTGTAGACTATAGGATCAATTCAATACTAAGTTTAAAATTCAAAAACAAATACAAATTTAAGATATATTTATTATGAGTTATTTTTATATTATGAGTATATTTATTTATATTATTATGAGTATATTTATTATTGAAAACTCGTTCACTTTGAGATTGGGATAGAATTTTAAATTTTACAACTCATTATTTCAATGTTGCAGTCTTTACTTTATAGCAAATCTTCACCTAACTTACTTTGCAAAATTGATCCCGATAGAACTACTGCATGTTTCGATTTTCTAGCTCAAGTTTTCATAAGTTTCCATTTTATTCATTCAAAGTTGGATTAAACCTCCACAGAATAAATAAGTGCCAAACTGTCAATTTTGGTAGTAAAACAATGTATTAGAAAGGGAGAAAGAAATATTGCCAAGTCAGTAAAACATATATAAAACATTAAGTAAAGTTTTTCCATTTCATAGCATAACATTCTAAAAACTACTAGTTCAGTTATGCAATAATACTGTACTATATTTGAAATAAAATAGCTACCTACAACCTTATACTTCTCAATATAATATCCAATTTCAAATCAGAAAGCTCAAATATCCTGATTTTAAATAAGTTGGAAAACTTGTCAAGTTGAAGGCCTTTTTATTTATTTCCATTTCCAGATTTGTCACTATTTTGTTTCAGCCGTGCGTCCCCTGGGATCCTGTACCCAGGCAGCAGGCACTATATTCTATACCAGTGGTCACCAATTAATTTATATGAAGGTCCGTTTCAAAGTCTTGGCGAGCTTCCGCGGTCCATTCAGGGGAAACCACTACGGGGGAGGGGGTACTCCCGGGAAATTTTTTGAAAGAAATTATAGTTTAACAACATAATTTCAATCATTATTTAAATATTTGGGATTGGGATAGTTATTACTCTGTATGTTTTTCCTATTTCGATATTAATGTTCTTTGAATACATCGAAGTTTCATATTATGTCATTGATCTATTAAAACTAAAATGGAGGCCATTATTTCAATCGGATTTGGCAATAAAAATTATTCCATTTTCTTTTCTGTTTTTATGAAAAATGCTCACTTATAAAATTGACAAAACTATTCTCGAATTTGGTCCTTGACTCTTTAGCTATTTAAATGCCAAAATAGATTGAATTGAACGTTTCACTATATATGTATGTAATAAATAGATAAATGCAATAATATTAAATCAATAGCCAACTTTTTATTGAGAGTGTTGTATAAAGTATAATATGAAGTGTTTATTTATTGTTGTTTTCATTAATTTAATTTCATTTAGTATTTAGAGGAATTTTGAATGAAAAGGGATTTTGAGAATGGATTTTTTGTTTTAGGATTTTTTTCGTTGAGATCGGTATGACATCGCGGTCCATACAAAACTAGCTGACGGTCCGGATGCGGACCGGTCCGCCATTTGGTGACCACTGTTCTATACAACTCATGCAAAGCAGAAATTAGTCTACCGCTTGTTACTTGAGGAATAGTGTTCTTATTTTACCTTTCCTCGCTCGACGAAGTTTTCGGTTGAAGCTTCTGTCGTTCTTCGGCTTGTTTTTTCCACATAAGGTTTTGATGACCGTCCTCATTTCACTACGATTATTTTATATTTCACCAAAACATTGTTTTCACCTTATAGTCTACAAGAGTTTTCTCTTGAAGTGCTCTAGCCACTTGTCATCCCTATGTACCGTATTTAACAGAATTTGCACATTTGTATTTGAAAGATTTTTCGAACATTTAAGACATTAAAATTTAGTACGTCTACATTAAAGTTTAAAGAAAAAATATAAAACACTGAAAACTGCGAAAATTACTAATAACACTACAGTACTAAAATCTTCAAAACCACGTAGTATCACGTACACCGAACACAACCGCTCAATTCCACACTGGAACAACGACTGAATATGAGCATTGTGTAGAATTGAAGAACCAACTATTTTTACGTCAAGTCGTCAACTATATTCTATATACAGAGGAGGAATAATTACAGATTACAGGAACCGATTAAAATCGATTTTGTTTAGGTCTGAATTAATTCTATTGAAAGTTTTGCGTGCATTCTGAGAAATGATCTGGCAAATATTGCTGAAGCATGGCTCCGTTTAGCTTGGCAGTCGTTTATTTGTAAACAGAAAGAATCGTTAGACATTTTTAATCCATAATAAGAATAACTTAATGGTTCTATAGGCCTACAACTGTCATATATTATTCTATTATACAGTTATTCTATAGATATTAGTTGGATTATTCAAATATACATTATTCAAATGTAGAACACGTTTAAATTCAAGTGAAACATCAAAAATAATAACTCCATTCTACTGTAATTGAATTAATTTACCGATTCCTCCCCAGAATTTCATTAATATAATAATAATCCCCCCCCCCCAAATTCCGGGCCGATGGCGCAAGTTGCGCCATCAATCCCCCCCGTGGGCGGCCCTGGAGTGAACAAGAAAAGAGGCGAGGGAACATGAGTATTGAGGCATGATGAGCTCGAAGTTTATCCAAGGTCTAGACTGCCTGAACACTCGTCCAGAATACGGATTGCAGGGATCAAAAGATTCATAGAGGATTTTTGGAGATTACCAACACATTACAGATTGTTTTTCTTGTCGTGAGTGGATAAAGTTGTCGAGGGGGTCTGTCTCGTATCTCGTCTCCTCACAAGGATTATGCTCGGCGTCCAATTTTCCGTCATCCATGTTGACACAGCAAGTAATTGCATTGCTCAGAAGACGGTGCAACCAAGTGTGCAGAATTTTGGAAGGGAGCTAGTCTCGTGATTAATGTTGAGCAACTTTGTGAAGATTATGTACGTCACGTGACGTGTGTAACGTGCAACTTGTGCTCGAAATTATGTAGAATCGTTTAGCTCACGTGAAGAAGCAGTCACTGCTGCAGTTCCCTCTATCTCAGTATCAATATCGACATGATATGCAAGTTTCATTCAATGGATGCTATGGTTGAGTTCGAAAAAAATCCAATTTAAATAAATCTTCAAGGGAAAATTGGAATTCGTGACTTGAAGGATAGAGACATGAAATTTTTGTAGTTTTTTCATGTAAAAAGCTGATCAAAAATATTTTCAACAAATAATATAGCTACATTATTCAACCCTTATGCTCTATCATCCATAAAATTCAAAATTATATTATCATTTTTAAACTTTCCTGAAACAGCAATGCATCATCATATATTATAAATGAGTGATTCACTTTTCACTTACAAAACATCATAATAAAAAAATTGTGAAAGGTATAAAACTTCTGGGGAAATTAAATTTTTTGGCATTTAATGATGTGAGAGGCTAAAAGCACAGAGGCTATCGATTGATAGAAAAAAAAACTTTCTGTGTCATTACCAATCATGCTTCGACCTTATCACAACATATCAAAGCGATGACTTTCAATGATTTACGTCAATCATGTTCGCATAGGCAGTAGATGAGAGGTGTGTTTATGACTCGAAAGGCAGAGCTTTATGACTCGAAATAAATTTTAATTGAAATGTGAGTTGAACGAGAATGCGAGTACGTATGAGAATGTGAGTTAATCGAAATTCGAGAAGTGGTGACATTATCAATGCTTGTCGAATTTGACTATTTTGTGCATAACACTCGATGGAAATTCGAGTTGAAAATTGTCATGACAGAAGATTAGAAACAATGTCAGTATTGTTGCAATTTAAATCCCCTGTGTAACACACACCATCAAGAGCTATATTGAAATGTTGTGTGTCAGGAAATTAATATTGGATGTTTCACATGATTATTTGTCTGATTAACAAATATTTACTGATATAAACAAATATCCATTGTTAATAGGATGAATCAGAACTCCACCGCTGCTAAAGTTGCATGAAACAATAACTATTAGAATAACATGAATATTGTTAGATATATTTGTGTTGAATTCAATATTGACTGTCAGTCGCTGAACAAAACGATGGACGAATTCATTTTTCCCACAAAAAAAATTATTGACGAAAATTATACAGAGAAAACATGTTTTTAACTATAAATTAATGTTTCCTGCAGTGACGTCGATTCCATTGTTCATCAGAGTCATGGAATGGGGTTTGATAAACACGAATATCATGATAACGTTGACAATAATAGCTGCTGTCTCTTTTCAGCCTTTATAATTGAAAGAGAAGTAGAAAAGTGTGTTGAATGTGACTAGCACTTACCGAGTATTTCGACGGTATTGATCTGATCGCGGTACTCCCCAATCTGACAGACGTAGTCTCCGGCGTCCTGAGGCATCACATTGCCGATCTCCAGGTTATAGCCGTCGACCAATCGGAAGCGCGGATCCCTGGTGACCATCATCTTGTCAGCTGTCACCACTGCGCTGCCCCGTCGCCACAGCAGCACGTACGAGCCTGTCACAAACAACGTAAATACAAACTTAATTGAAAACTCGACTCAGCCGCAAATATCACCAACTCAAATGTAGTAGGCTACAACTGAACTCTGCCTTTCACAAATATGGACGAAAGTCGACTTGTGTGTCTGACACTCTATTTTGAGAGTTCTTGTCGTCGGAAGATTTAATTATGCACTCTTACTTCCCTTGATTCTCACGTGTCTGACCCGAATGAGCTTCTGACGTGGATTTTTGCAAAAAAGACTGGATTACGTATCTGTCTAGATTGCATAGATTATGAAATATGAAGAGAGTTTATTACTGAGAGCTGGATTTGCACTTCAATTAGACTACTCATGAAAATGAAGGTTGTGATCAGAGAATTAACAAAGCAGACCTAGTTCCCTTGTGTCTAACAATTATAGAGAAATTTTGTACAATAAATAGCACCCGACTAGAATTTGAATAGATTTCATCAACGTACAATTGGAGACAAGTTCCAGCTCATCTCAGCTCATTTAGGACTAAATATGGGACATATTTATAGGGGACCGCAGTCTCCCTAAAGAAGCAATATGAAATCCTATAGGAATGTTCCATTATCAGGCTACCTCTGATAATGCGATTTTAATCAATTGAAAACCCAGGTACTTTTTTGAACATTTGATAATGACTCTTATGAGCTCTAAATATGTTATCCGTTAGTAGAATACGAAAATTGGTAACTGGATTTATATTTTATTTAAATTTCATGTTCAGTATTAACACACGAGCATTCATCGGAACTCTATGCTTGATAACTTGGGGAAT
Organism: Sogatella furcifera; assembly: GCA_017141385.1. NCBI lineage: Eukaryota > Metazoa > Arthropoda > Insecta > Hemiptera > Delphacidae > Sogatella > Sogatella furcifera. Next base: position 33,218,978 of record CM029547.1, read on the forward strand.
AGAGCCCCTTTTATATCGCAAAGCTCATTTTTCACATAAATTAAACTTTTGAATCAATTTTGTTTCAATAGATGAAACAACTTGATAGCAAATCAAGATACTATAATAGTACAATGCTTGATTTTATTCTGGAATAAGTGGATTTTGCGAAACAGAGATACTAAATATTTTCATAGAACGATGCTTTTCTCAAATGTTGGACCCACTTCAGTGAGGATGACCATTGTTTCGAGATTCGCCCACATCGTTGCTATACTTTGGTATGAGAGCCCACCTTGTTGCTTGTTCCTTAGTTACGGCACTACCTAGGGCTATTCAGCTCTCATCAAGCCCTAGAATTGTGCTAAATCTTCCACGTTATAACTTTGTGGCATTATCCTTTGCAGGAAGTTGTTTAACAACGTATACAGAATGTAAATCAACGGTAGGATGCCTCAATTGTGAGTTGTTGTTGTTATGGTGTAGCCTATGTGCGCGTTACCTGAATGAATTGTTTATGCGGCAAATAGAGATGAGTGTCTCAGAGGAGAGGCTTGCAATGATTTGGTGTAGTTTGACCTCCATCAATTTTAAATTGATTGAATCACGATGGTGGAAAATAATGTGAAATTTCATTTTGGAACTTCTCCCTCCATTGTTCAAAGAATAATCAATGCAACCCTTGTTCCATATGCAAATTGAGAAAGGACTTAATCCAATGATTCAGGTCACAAATAATGATGTGGAATTAGTTTGAGCCTTGCATCTTCCAGCTCCATGTATCCTGAATTTGCAAAGTATATTTAAAAATCTCTATATAATTGCCTGAAGGGAAAATACCGCACCCGAGCACTGTTATCCCACCAAACTGTAGCCTACAATCCGCACAATATAATGGAATATATCGATTGAACTGAAATTTTATCGAAACATGTCACAGCTTACAATGTTCGCAAAAATATGAAATATGATTAACCAATCGGCTGTCGAGTCTGTCATTCGCCCTGTCAAAAACTGTTGCTTTGCAAGTCACTTTCTCAACTAAGCCTATTAATCCCACACTGAACGTTCATATCAAGCGAAACTTTACAAAACTGATATGAGTGCTGTCTGCAAAAATATAGTTTCTGCTAGCCTGTCAGTTGCACGATAGATGGGAAAATCTGTTTTTTCACCATTGTATTTTGCACGTTCTACACTTTTCAATAGTACAAACAATATTTTCTTGTATGGTTTGAAAGTCCTAAAATATTGATAAAAAATGTTATAAATAAAATCATATTAAATAGTGAGTAACTATAGCAACAGCTTTCTAGATGGAAAAGTTTGTTTCATATTTGAATAACTAATCAAATATGATTGAGTTTTCGAATTTGAATAAAAATTCTGTTGAGGAAGTGACAATTAATTTTATTCTGTTTTAGAATGTAACATATTAACCTTGATTTGGACTATTAGAGTATTAGATTGAATTGGTCGAGAATCAGTTTTGGGCTTCATGTCTGTTGCACTCTTTCATTCAATTGGAAAAATAAACTTTTTTGATTTGTTCAGCTTTTTAAAATTATATATTTTGCATAATAATAAAAAATCCATACTGAAATCTACGTAACATCTCGGCATTGTAAATAAACAGGAATTATTGAAGTCCCACTTGAAAATATGTAAAAAATAATCGCAAGATCATTTTTTCTGATCGCATGATTGAAGTTCACTCTGATTTCTACGAAAAAGCGAAGTAGTAAACTCATTGAAGAATACGTGAGTACTTTGTCATTATTTTATAAGCTAGTCCTCTCTCCAAGCTATTGCTACCTGCGTACTTAAATTATTAGCAATTGTTAACAGTTTCTCGCCCTATTCATCGAGGGGGATGTGGATGAGGGATCCACCTCACAATAAGATGAGTTGTTATTTACATTCCCGCCAAATATTGAGGTCCCCCCAACGCGCTTCATCTCAGAATGGATACATCATACCATTACGCGTTCTGCTGAATATTTATTGACCAATAAATTCCAATTCTGGCTCCCATCATAGTCAACATCTCTGTTGCACACTGTGAATATTCATATTGATTTACAACTCACCGACAACAGACCATCAGGCTATCAGGTGAGCTTTTATACGCGTTGTTTGTGGGTAGCCAATAATAAGCGGTGGCCCACTTTGGGATGGGTGATGATAGGAATATGCTTTGGTCCAAATTCCATAACGTAATGTTAGAATTGATCTTTGAAAACGTTTCGTTGATGAGCAAGGATTATATTTGAATTTCAACACATCATATTATCGAATATCATCTGATGATACCTTTATTTATCCAATAAGAGACAGTTAATAAAATGATAATGTTGATTCCTTGCGTATAATATAATTACTATGCATGGATTAGGCTACTACGAGAAATTCAACGTTGATCAATTTACTCCCATATTTCTTAATCAAAATTTTTTGTTTTTAATCAGAGGTGATGCCTATGATATTTTCAAAATCATTATTCCAGTTGATTATTTCAATCGACAACGTCGAACAAGGGAATTCTCAATTATTACACCTATTCCAGGTTGCAGTACGTTTGGCAATGTTATTCCTGTTGATGGCCAATCAAAAAAGGGAGAAAGAATCTAAATATTGGTATATGTGATCAATGTTTCCTCATTATTATTTTTTAATTCGACTCAAAAAGGACAGATGATTTTTTTCTTGAATTTTGCATTGTACTTTTTGATTCACATTATATTTTCTGAATACGATATTCCAGAGCTGGAGCTTCACATCAATGTCGAAGGAATTCTATTCGAGTGCAAAGGAGAAGTATACTAATAGAGAAATTTTCTATATATGAATAGGGAAGATTCTATAGATGGGAGAAATTGGAAGATATTTTGAAGAGTTACCGAGTAGACTACACATGGGACCAAGCTCAGTAGGAGAAATTTAGTATTTCATTACCATGAATATCTAGAGAGGTGTTATGAATGTTCTCATAAATAACTTATAGACTGTGTGTGAATCATAGTTGAGAATGAATTGGGTAACGAGAAAGAATATTAGATATTTGTGAGCTGCGAGGAACGAGCTTCGCGGTAAGAGCCTCCAAATCGTAGTTTAGGTAGGAGAATTCTCATTTCGTCGGACAGATTTATGACCCAAAGAGAACTAGCTGCCTTATGTGAAACTCATTGGAACTGGTTATATTTATTGTCTACTATCTAATGAACTGGCCATTTGCTGTAAGCCACTACCAAAACTAGCAGAAAGGAATTCACAACATTGTTGTTCACATCTAAGACTCATAGAATGACTAACATCAGCATAGTAGGATTGTAGAAGCCACAATGAAACGAAATATTCAAACTTTTCTTGTATATATTTTTTTTCTGTCAATGGCGCAACAGCCCTATGGCTGGTTGCCAGTTTCATATTCACCAAACTATACAGCCCATCCAAGACACACCGGCAAGACAGGAAAACGACTCCAGCCCGGCCAAAACCGGCCCAAAAGCCATAAATTCTCAAAAGAACCCACAGCCCCCGAACCAACACCGACCGAGCCGAAGCCACCCCAATCCCGCCAGAATGCCCTCCCAGCCCGGACAGAAAATACAGCAGGCGAATAATCATCAACCAGGATAGAAGTAACGTGTGGTTAGCACGTCGAACCTCTCAACCATAAGCCAGTCTTCACAACCAAGTGAAGATGCAGAACACCTCTGAATAACATGCAGTTAATCAGTTAGAGTGTAATGCAACAATTACTATTCCTCCAGAAACGGGAAACGACTGACTGTCTTTACTAACGACAGCCAATCTCCCAAAGGGGGGCTTTACTTATATTATGATTATTCTTCATCATCTTCAATTCGTTCTAAAAATTCTACAATTCTACAGTTAGTCATGAAATATGACTAAAATCAGCATAGTATGTTCGAACAAGCCAAAATAAAACGAAGTAGCCTACTGTCTTCAACTTTTTCTCACATTATGAACTATTTTCATTCTTCTTCGTCTTCAATTTGTTCTTAATATTCTACAATTCCTACCTATATATATATATAAGCGAAATGGCACTGACTGACTGATTCATTCATTCATTCATTCATCACCAGAACTAAAAATCCACTGAACCGAATGCGTTCAAATTTGGCAGGCATCTTCAGTTGGACGTTCAGACGCGGGCTAAGAACGGATTTTAAAAACTTTTCAGGGATACGCTAAATATTTGAGTTTTTCTATAGTTTTTCGGCGTTTTCTCAATTTTTTCGAGAACCAATCGGTAGAAAATGTTGATATTTGGTGGGCTGGTTCAGATAAGGTCTAGAAATGTTGTGTTAAAATATTTTTTGAAATTCGTTCAAGATTACGCCAGTTATCAGGTTTTTAAAATTGTAGAAGTATTGCGGGTTGCATATCTTCCGCCTTGATACGACCCATCCTTAGTGTAAATTCAATGGTTCAGCGAGATTATAGATGGAGTAAGTAAGAAGATATTGAATCAAGTTTCAAACATTGTCCGAAATTTGTTCGGACATTTGTTCGAAATGTGTTGAAAAATGTTTAATATCAACCAGAATGTTTAATATCAATCATCAAACATATAATATTATCTTGTAGAATAGCTATAGAGAGACCATTTGTTTCCCACGTAAAGATCAGGTTCTCTCCAGCGCCTACACTGCACGGTACCATAGAGTAAGTATATCAGAGATACACTCTGTGACGGTACTGTCAAACATCAATATTGAATCCCTGAACTATATTTATGCTGTTTTCTAAACTCAGGTATACAGTTGTATACACTCGTAGGCTGCATTGTTTTCTCTACCTGTGGTGTAAAATACTCCATATTATACTCTACGGAAAAAGCCAGGGATCTTACAAGGGTTGACAGTTTACCTAATTAGCATGACGCAATTGGTCTACAATGGTGTGCTGTTTAGAAAATAATACTTTTATTGGAGGAAAAACAATTGAGCAGAACAAAGACGCCGGCGTCGGCTTATCTACTGTGTTGACCGGCTAACAATGGCTGCGGTCACGGCTCCCCCGAGATGACAGTAGTCGGGTCTAGGTACTGGTCCGGCGCTGAATAGGAGCTTCCTGTGTACTTCCTGCAGTTTCACACTGCCTTGCTTTATTGTGATATTGCAAGCACAGCTACCGAACAGGTCCAGTATTGTATAGTATGTCCAAGCAGAGAAGACATGCTGGCAAAATGGGAAAATTACTCCAGCTCGGTCAATATAAGTTAAAAAATTGGTTATCTTGTTACAAATTGTGGAAAGCATCCTTCTCTAAAATTTTAGATAACATTTATAATTTTGGAATCAATATTGACCGAGCTGGAGCAATTTTCCCATCTTGCCAGAATGTCTTTTTTGTTTGGGCAGACTATACTGTAGCCGTTCTGTCTGCTCATGGTTAAGCTGGAGACAAAGCACAGAACAGAAGCCATACCTGTATCGCGAGTACGGATATTAGTGGTTAACGACTATGAGGAATGCTTGTGAGTCGTGAGGAATCTGGTGGTTATTGTGGATGAGAAATAGGAACTTGTTGATGATGGTAGCCTATGGAGACTTCCAAAATGAGAAGTTAATAGTGAAATACTGAAAAGCTATAGAGTTAGAAAACTGAAACTGCTATTATATTTGAAGTTTAGCAAGCGAATGAGACTGAAGAATTCTCGTCATTTATTTTTGAACGATGATATAATTGAAAAAGAGGATGTTTGCTAGATTTAGAAGTGGATTTTGTAATTTTACTAAGTATCTAAAATATCGTATCAATGTAAAGAGTTTGAATTCAATGTTACTCTTATTTAATCAACTTAGAAGGTTAATAATTTGCAGAAAATAAAGTTCTCATTGATTGGTATTCTATTCAATCTCTTTTTTGAAGGAGACGAGATTTCTGGGAGTAGCAATCGGTGAAGTGATTCTTCTTTATTACTCACCTCTCGAATGATCAACTGATTGCACATCTAAAAGTGAAACGGTTTGAATTCGAATCCAAAAAGCTGAAACCCCATTTATGACACCTATTCTAGGTTTCAGTACGTTTGGCAATGTTATTCCTGTTGATAGCCAATCATTAAATGTCGGTGATGATGTGTGGAGAGTCTTTCGACGGAAAACCCAACCTTCGAACCACTCAAACCTCAGAATTGTCCGCACTAAAAATAACAAACCTCCAAAACGAGTACTGTTATCAGTCTGGTTGTGGTAACTATCGGCAGTAAAGGCCGTATTTAAACAGGAAGTAGAACTGACTCACGAGCTAGTGTTAAGGGTCTGTTTTGTTGATGGGTGGGTGGTGGGGGGCGGAGCCCCAGCTAGTCAGAATAAATTACCCTTTTATTTCTCTTATCTCTCTTCATCCTGTCTGGGTGATGCCACCCTATCTTCCTCAAGTCTCGATTGTGCTAATAGGCAATTTTTCATCTCATGTTCCGTAAAGTAAAGAGAAGAAAAAGAGCACTAGCCTACCCTGTCCTTCATCCACCGGATTCGGAAATAACGGCAATAGATTCTTGGTCGTGTGCCGCCCCCAGGGGTCGGAGCGACCCTCTGCAAGCAAATAATGTACTCGCCACTTGGACCGAGTTTTAGTGCCGTAGCTTAAAACGGATGAATCGACGTCTGTTCATTTGCTGATAAGTTGTATTGCTGATTACAGAGATTATTAGAACAAGACTAGAGTTAATAGGATTATAATATGCACGGCTCTCGGCCCATTAAAAAAAAAACTCTATTGCTCTATTGAGGATATATCATGCAGAAGAAAATTTGACCGGATGGATAAGCAATTCTCATCATTTTACCTAATTTATTCAAAAATTAGTGAGAGATTCTTATTCATCTTACCCAGCATGTAACACAAATCATTTGAAAAAGATTGATTGCATTGTTTTTTAACTCTGAACTCCCACTAAAAAATACCAAAATGCAGTCAACTAAGAAGGAAAACTTATTAAGCATGATCTTGCCAAGCAGACCGTTGATACTTTCTCGATTATCTAAAAACTTGGGAAGCAATTATTTTAGGTTGTGCTAATGTATTACAAGTTGATGAAATGAAGTATCTTGAAATGAGCCTCCTTTTTCGCATCTAGCATACAGATTAATGAGTGATTCAGATTAAATTTTTCGAATCATCAATCAAGTTTGACATCAGTATCACATCACGAGATTATGATGAAAATCATTATTATAAATGTGAGAGCGAACAGTGAATTTCGAAAACTCACCGTGATATTATTTGGACCTGATCACCGGTAACATTATTCTTACTGTAAGTCATGACTACAGGAGAGACATAGCAAGAGCAGGTGATGTTGGATGTTATCGAAGCCTATGGAAATGATAGTAGACAGGGAGTGGAAGAGAGACGTCATGTTCGCGGGAAGGAAGCCTTCTCTGCCGCTGCAACGATAACAATATAACTTGCTGAGAGTACACTTTTCGTCGCCGCTTTAATTAAAGTGTCTGGTGCGCCGTGATGAATGGCGTTTCGAACTCGCTGCTCGTTCCTCTAACGACACTTTATAACCGTTGCAGGTGATTTCTGAGCCTCAGCCAGGGGGTTCATTCTCTATTCTCTAGTCATTAGCCACTATATCTCCAAACAAGAATGCCACGAATCAAATTCAAACTCCGCCGGCTGCGCACAGGAGATGTGCGCAAGTGCGCATCTTATTTGGGTTTCCTCAGCACTGGAGAGCAACAATTATGACGGAATCACATGGATTTATGAAGATTGAGAATACACTTGCTCTAGTTCCAAAACAATTTGAATCTCATTGAGATTTCGAGTTTTCCCATCAGCAAGAGCTTTTCTCTGAGCAGTAGCTTTTCCATATTACAGATTCTCCAAGAATATCACGAAAATGCTTCTACTCGTAATAGAATCATTCTTTCAAATCATATCTATAGACATTCCAATCAGAAAATGTAACGTGCTGTGATAGAAAATGTGGAGCACTATATCCCTACATATAGTGTAACACACTCATCGTTATCATTATCGTGAGTATCAGCATTAACTGATCATGTATCGATTCTCAAAATTTGTCATGTCAATCGATTATCATGGTATTGGAAATAGGAAGATTCTTGAGAAAAGTGTTTTGGATGAAATCTACAGTGTGAAATTTAGAATATCAGTGACTGGATTACCAAACAAATAAAATACTGTCCAACTAACAACAAGAATATTATTTCAATAACCGGGTATGTATATTCTAGATGTATAACTGAATGACTCAGCCATCATTTGTTGGTTAGAATAAACATTCTTGAAACTGGAGAGTTGATAATATTCATTCCCAAGCAATCATACTATAAACTCTAATACAGTTATCTCGAGCTCATGTGAAATTGATAGGCTACACAAATTTCCACAAGATTGCTTCTCTGGATGACATCTCCTGAAATGATACGGTCTCTGTTACTCTAGACGAAAAAGAAAACGGATTTATTCAGATCAAGCTACAGTTTTATCCCGTCGATTTGCATACAATACCTTCCAACGCCCACTGCTCATATTATTCTTCGGAAATAAAAGAATGAGAATTCACTCAATTCAATCCTTTGAATGCATTCATTCCCATATAAATTCCATCGTAGTCATGAGCTGAAACACTGTGACGATAATCTGCATTCGGATTGAATTTATCATATTTAGGTGAGAATACAACCCATTACTGAACTATGAACAGAGTACATCCTCCTAGATGGAGCATTATTCTGTAGGGCTATTGTATAACAAGGAGAATGGGATACATTCAATAAATCAATATGGGATACATTGTATGGAGGATGAATTAAAATTCGATTTGAAAATCATAAAAACATGGAGATTATGTGATCAATGAGAAATAACGTGCAACTCTTGCAATTTCAAAAGTATCTTCTAAATTTATTCGAAAGTCATAATAATTGAACATGATCTTGATCATAGCCCAGTTGATGTAACTTCCAACCTAGTGCAACGTGTATAAGATGAGGAGTATAATGTAAGTTGAGTATAAGTCGCAAGTTGAATCAAACAGAAATATATTGCTTGATAGGGAGGGAGATAGAAATCTGAAATTAAAAGATAAGAGGAAAGGATTTGTTGGATCAACATGTATAGATGAATCTGATTCAACCCGCTAGTGTATGACAGTGAAAACGCGTTGGTCTAATAACCAAGGGGTCCCGAGCTAAAGATAATTTGCCCACAATGCAATCACATAGATACGGTACTTTGGAAAAGACTATCAGCCATCGGACCCTACCTCCACCTGAATAGTAGTCATCATCTCTGATTATCATCTCTCACGCACAAGCCTATGAGCGCATGCGGGCATCGATCTAAGAGAAAATCAAATATTCTACTGATTTCTTGTCAATAGGAAGGTTTCACTCAATTCATGAATTACTATCCTTGAATCGAATTTCAATAGAATCAATTTTGTAGTCTACCGTATATTCTCAATTTCTTCTATTAAGTTCTCTTTGTTATACATCTAATTTACTAATACTCTTTGCCATCACATAAATTCTAGCATGAAAACAATAGCTGTCTTTCTTGATATCCGTAAAGCATTTGATACAATTCCCCATAATACTCTGTTTCGAAAGCTTGAGTCTTATGGTTTTAGAGGAATTTCGCTTAATTTCTTCAAGAGATATCTAACTGGTCGAACACAATCTTTAACCATAAATGGTAAATGTGGTGTCACCAATCTGACTTCTTTTGGTCTCCCTCAAGGTACTGTGCTATCTCCAATGCTCTCTATAGTTTATGTAAACGACATTTTGAGGTTGAGACTGATAAATTCAACAATGATATCCTTCGCGGATGACACTGCAGCTATTTTCCACGATAATTCATGAGAGGAAGTGCATACCATAGCCGAACAGAATATGTCTCATATAAAGAAATGGTTGGATAAGAACACTTTAAGCTTAAATATCGATAAAACTAATTATATTGCGTTTTCATTAAACAGAGTAGGACAACCTATAGACAATCACTCCCTGAAACTACACTCAAACTGCAATATAAACTTAAATGCCTGTAATTGCCCCACTATAAAAAAAGTTTCTAGTATAAAATACCTGGGGATCATAATCGATGACCATCTCAAATGGGACGTGCATATCAAATCAATTTCCAAAAGAATGAAATACTTATCTTTCAAATTCCATCAAGTGAATAAAATTCTCAATAAGCACCATTTGAGCATGCTATATCATGCATGGGTTAAATCAATCCTTCAATACGGGATAATTGTTTGGGGAGGTTGTTTCAATAGCCATTTAAATGAATTATTTGTTACCCAAAAGTTGATAATTAAAACCATCGTTAATAAACCCAGACTTTACCCTACGGAAATGGTTTTAAATGATTCTGAGGTGATGACTGTGAGGCAATTGTATGTGAAAAATTTAATCGATTATCTAATCAAATACAAGGCAAATTTTCCTACTAGCCCAAACTCTATTGCAAATAACTACCGTTTAAGAGCCTCTGCAAACAGATACGTTACTTATAACACAAATACAGAAGGTATAAGGAGACAATTAATTTACATAAGTTCCAAAGTAATAAATCAAATTCCAAATTATTTTCTCACAAACTCGAGATGCAGCAAACAGACTAAACTAGATATAAAAAACTGGATTAAGAGTAACTATTTTTTTGACATGTAGGAACTAGAGTTTCGCTATTTGTTTTTTGCAACTAAATTCCTTGAGCCTTGCTTTTTTTTCTCTGTGTCTGCTTTAGTAATAAGTGAAACTTTTGATTTTGTTATTAGTAAAAAGTATTATTTTTTTCATCAAGTGGACTCGCTTACCTTTCCCTTTTCTTTATTTTTTCAGTTTCATTTTATTTCACCTTCTTTCTTTTTTTTACCTTCTTCTACCTGCCTATTACATGGGAAACCATAGTTGGCTAGGTATTTCCCCTCCATCTTTTCAAGCACACCCCACCACAGTAATTGTAGAATTTGTTAATAATGTATTATTTTGTTATTGTGTTTTACTAATTTTTGTATTATATTATTCATTGTGTCTTTATGTGTGTTTGTATTGAAATAAAATTGAATTGAATCGCAAATTCTGGGAATAGTTTTATAAATATAATAATATATCCGAATCTCAAATTATTGCTATATGAATAGACAAAGGACTTCTGCAACTGCAAATATTGACCAATGTACTAAATAGCAGGCGAGATCCATTGAACTAAATGTTGCAGAAGTCCTTTGTCTATTTATATAGCAATAATTTGAGATTCGAATTAATTATTATTATAATTATCCAGCAGTTGGTTAACTGCAATATCTAATAATTCTTCCAAATTTCATAAATCTCAATGGGGAACAAGAACTGGGGATGTTCCTACCGGAAATATTAGAAAATAGTTGTTGAGAATTCAAATAATCAATTTAGTTGAGTCCAATCTCACTTGGTCTGAAATTAATTTATGTTGCTACTAAATTGAGGCTGAGAATATTTTTGATTTTCTGCATTGATTCTCGTTGCCTGAATGAGAACTACAATTTCTAGTGTAATATGTAACTGGGACAAAGTCACTGAACTAACTGGGGAACAGGTTCGAAAGAAAATACATTGCTCGATATTAGTTTCTTCCTGCGATATCCCAAGCTGCGAAATTCAGTCGTTAGCAACGGATTCAAGTCGGGGTTTGCTGGCACGCACTCAAAGCTGTGACTTATATTTATATGCAAATAGATTAAATATCATTTCGTATATCTCTGGTACCAGCAACAATAAATCACTAATATTTTGTAAGATACCTATCTTGCTCTGGAAGGCTCACTTGAGAAAGTTACGTGCTTTATACAATGTTTCTTCCCATGTTTGTTGCTTCAGTCAATACCTCACTGCAAGGTGTACCGTTGTAAGTTGAAAAAGTCACTCTTTTAGAAACATGTTGGAATAATTTTGTCTGTCAACAGTGATTTACTGTTATATCCAGTTATATTTTATTATATCCTGTTGAATAGATTCTATTTAAATTGATTCAAATTTCAATCGAAGAGAATAGCAAAAACTATTAATTTCCAATCAGTGTGCAATGCTATTTTGCCTATTGACTATTCAAATTTGTGAAGTCCCAATATTGATTTTTCTATTCCAGAAGATGATTAAGGATTTCGCTTTCCACTATCTAGTTAATAGGAGACGTTAATAGATCAGATACTTTTTTCTGAGTCTTGTTTCAACATCACACTTTTTCATGACACGGATTTAGTTATGAATGTGAGAGGAATTTTGATTTGAATCATTAGTATAAAATATCAATTTTAAGCAATTTTTGTTATTTAAAAATTTTAATTTGTTGTTGGGAACGTCATGTATGTGAGTTGATATTCTAAATTAAAGAATCCATCCGAAATAAGTTGAACAGGCAGATGAAAAAAAAGAAGAGAGGCATGAGCGTTCTTCGTGCATGTTTGTCGAGCACTTGACCGTTACCCATGCGGAGCACCATCTGAAATGGACCCCCAATTTCCATACAGGAAAAATGTACCTTCCAGTCCACGTGAACTTTCTTTTCTCTTTTAATATAATTCTATACATCTACCCTCGCGCTATACAATGCAATTTGGGCTGGTGTCGTTACGTTCTCCATTGGAAGGGCAGAAGTTGTTTGGAAGAAGTGGAAAACAAAAAGAAAGAAGATTCAAGTTTTCTACCTCCCTCCAGCTAGAAGTACACAATTTTGTGACTCAATCTCATAACAAATACAGTGGCATATGCAGTTGTTTTCCTCCTCTGGACTTTAAATGAGGATTTTGCCCTCGACATCTCATTGCACCGACATCTTGTATTGGTATTTCCATTCCCTTGTCCATAAGAACGGTTTTATATTATTAGTCAGAATTTCAAACATTGATCAAACCTATCCACCTAACTAGATATCTTACTCATCAATCCATCTAAGATTGATTCTTTTGGAAAAATCAAATTGATGACTTATAAAGCATATACTGTTCTAATACATGCCATGCTATATACTATGCTTTCCATTAAAATAAACTTGAATTTCTGGCCTCTGGAAGAGAGCCAACTATATTAGGAAGTGAATACTTTCATAAAATTATAACTATTGTCTTGAATGTGCGAAATGAAAGAATTCAATAATTTGGCTGAATATGGAAAAAGCTTCAGATGATATTGTAGAAATGCAAAAATTTATATTAAATGAATTGTCTACATAAACTAGGACACAATGTACACAAGCCGATTCCTGAAATCCTTGTCATATCAATCAATTTGATTTTACTCACTCATTAACGGAATTAAGATGTGAATATTGAATAAATTCTGAATTTTATTCAATTTATTCTCTTTCTTTTGAGAATTATCCATTGGTATTTCCACAATGGTATCCAGCTATTCTCCATTATCCCCATCTTCACAACATGTCTATTGTACACTGTTTTTCCGTTTTTAAACCACAGCAAAAGAGTTGTGAGAGGATTCCAGGAGACGAAACAAAACAAACGCGGCCGGCCACGAGCTTCATCCCTTTTATCCGAAGATAACGATTCCTCGCTAGTAGCTGAGCTCCGGTGGAAGCTGATCTGTGGGTACAGCCGAGCTTATTGCAGAGGCGAGACGAACCTGAGTGTATCTGTGGGGACTCTCGGTCCGGAATATCAGAAAAAGATTAGGAGAAATCCTTTTCCGATACCTGTAAGGGCTTGAGCTTATTGTTCGGGTGCTTAAACACGTTTGTAGATTGCGATGGCGAATTAGGAAAGCTCTTGGTCTCGGTTTGTTTCCGTGGAAAAGAAGAAGACGTATTTCTTCAGAACGAGGAATGGAGTACAGTAGTGGATCTCTTCCTGCGCTCATTCTCCTGATCTGTATGTCTCACTGCTGATCGCACTGTCATCTAATCTCTTTTGATTAAACGGCACTCCTCTAAAAAAAGAACTCTATTCTGATCACATTCTCTCTAATTGAACTTGATACTCCGTTACTTTCTTTTGAAATCCATCACAATCGCTTTGATAGAAAATTAATAAAAACATTTTCATTTTTCAGTTGATTTTCCAGTTTGTCCCTGAGATAGATGTTAAGGTATGAAGTACTGGAGAAAGTGAATTTTAGTAATCAAATTGTGAATAAACAATGAAAGAAACCCTCGAAGCAGACAGTGGGGACAAAAAAATGAAAATAAAAGAAACTTGAGAATACTTCCCTCGTCATATATCAATTAACCCTTGTACACCGATTCATTTGGTTTGTATCAGAAGCTCCCAAAAAGCAACTTATGGCTAATGATGTGCGAGTGTGCATGAAAGCATGTTCCTGTGTATACATTTCCAATAAAAAAAAAGTGGAATTGACATCTTGTCAAGTTTCTTTCAATAATGGAAACGTTCCAGGAAATGAATATCCACTATATAAGTTCATGAAGAGATTTTTCAACTCCAATTTTTCATGGTTCGATCACTATTTCTTTATCAAGGGATTTAGAAAAAGTCTAAGTGAAAAATGTGCATGCTGTTTTGTACATGTGAGGAAGAGTTTTTTTTTTCAACAGAAAAATCTACCGAGCACTTCTAGTCTTATTTAATTGTGATTGATTTGGGGTGATCCAGCGTTATCTACATTCCAAGGCACTATATTAAGAACAGATTGACTAGTGCAGAAGGATTTTGAATTAACTGCACTGATTGGAAACAAGCCGGTGTTGAGATCAAAGGCCTGGCATGAAGCCATTTTAAGGCAATTGGGAGCCATTAAAAGGGTGAAGTCGGGCCCTGAGGGTTTGTTCACTGCCATTGACAGAGGAAATAAAGAGAAGTTGAAGGGAGAGGATGAGAGATCTGAAGGAGTAATTCGCTTTAAACCACAAAAGTATTGGTGAAAGAGAATAGGAAGTGTGTTGAGAAGATGAAGAAATGAAGAACAACAAGAAAAATCTATATCTTCTTGTGTTGTGCCGTCTGAATGTCCAGGTTCTCGTTCGGCACAACGTCGTCGTCCCTTTCGGATCAACTAATCTCCTTCAGATCAAATCCCTCCCTCCACTCCACTTCTCCATCCTACTTTCTTCCCTCGGAAAAGTTCACGTGTGGGCTTATCACAAAGGTAAAAGTAAATGGAACCCCCGATAAAAGAAGCATATAGAAAGTAGAATGAATTCGAGAAGATTTCGTTTGGAGCAAGATCCAAGTGCGGTGCGCTTCGAGAGATACGGACGATTATTTCATTAGAAAAGACCCTTCGGGTGCTCCATTCCGACCCTTCTCCAGTAAGGTTTGAGGTCTATCGATGGAATTGGACCCAGCCGATGCTGTGGTTTCTTCGTTATCAGTTCTTAGTATGTGTTAGTGTGAGTGTGTGTGGGTGAAGTCCCCGGGTATCAGTACTCATACTTTTGGTCACTTCAACAATTGGAATATTTCTTGTTTCCTTGATATGAATGATTTATTCATGATTTATTGATGGGTGCAGTAAAGAAAATATCATACAACTAGTATTCATGGATGAGTCTTTGTGAGCCATAGTGAATCTATAAATTTGAAAACTTTAGTTCAATTTGATCAGACTTATGTCACCTAATGTCTGTTACAGGATGAACCTTTTTGCTTATTGACAAAATATTGATTATTTCATAAGTCGCTCCCATAAAAATGACAATACATTGACCAAATTATCAATTGAAAACTGATTCATAGTTTTCTTTCACAGAGAAGAAAAACGTTATGAATGTAATCCATGTCTCCTCATATTGGGTGAGATATTTCCAATATTGAGAGAAATTTCATATGGACGCTTATGTCATATTTCTCCAGATATGATACTCCCATACGTTATACTCTCTCAACCTAAGCTTGAACTCTTCAGCTTAAGTCGCGTTGTTGCCGTTGTAGTCACTAAGCGATCGGTATTTTCTCCTTCCATTCAAGTCTTCCTCTCTTCGAATGATGGCAGAGATTTGAAGATTATGCGATGTAATAATACGTAGTGGAAGTCAGAGCCGTTCCTGAATCTCACGTTGATGGCATCTTCCCCATTTGGATGACAGTGAAAATAATTTGTCAATTTCTTCTATGATTTTTCACTCGCAATAAATTGTTTTCTATTAAGATTAATTCTTTTAAAACCATTTTACCATATAGAAAAGTCATCAGCACAATCAGTGCATTACATCATTACATCCCCACTTAATGTCAACTTGAAACTTGAGGTTTTAAAGGTTAAAAACTACAGGATCTTCACTAATAAAGAGAGAATGATTGAAAAACTTCATTTTAATCATGTTTAGAATCCAGGACCTTCAGAGATCCAAATCCTTCAGAGACAATCAACATTTTTGCTAGTTTCTGACTCTGTTACTACCTTAATGCTTCAACCTTACGAAGCATATTTGCAGTTGTTTGTTATAAGGGTGAAGCCCACATGAGCTCATAGGCTTGTGCATGGGTAATGATATGGATGATAGATGACGACTACTTTGAGGTAGCCGGGACCGACGGCTTATCGTCTCCTCCGAAAGACGAGGTGGCCGTATTTATGTGATTGTGCTGTGGTCAAAAATTGTTCCCCGCTTGAGACATGAACCAGGGTCCACCTGGTTATCAGACCGGCGCTTTATCACTCCTTCAACGAGCCACCCAAACAGTGGTTGACTTGATCGCATCGTGTAGTTGGGGCATGAGCGAGAGAGATTAATTGATCGATTGATTGAATACCTCCATTAATGCAGGATTTAGTTACTTTTGGTCCTCCCAACCACACAACCCTACATACAAATTCACACAACTTAAAGTGAGAGAGAATCTCAATTTTCTTAAATAATATTATTGAGTATGAATATATATATATATATATATATATATATATATATATATATATATATATAATGTAGTATCATTGAGGACTGATATAAGTAGGCTACATTGAGAACTAATATAGGTACATTGAATATAAGTATATATTATATATTTATATATTATATATATATACTTATATTCAATATACCTATATTAGTTCTCAATGTAGCCTACTTATATCAGTCCTCAATGATACTACATTATAGGAATACAGCCCATGTTCAATGAACTCACGGATTGGTTTCAGCTATTCGAATCCATAATTATTGAGTGTATCTACAATAATTCATTTGTACTGAATCTGATCCCCATCTACAATTTTATTATTCCCATCACACATAATTAAATTTTATATTCACTCTTTCCCATGCTTTTCTTCTATTCTAATTTCTCAGATGAGACCCAGAATACTGCTTCGTTGACATGGAATGCAGCAGTAGCCTGCAATATGTGCGAGAAATCACTTTGTCTGAAAGACAATATCAGTAAGTTATTTGGGCTGGCTGGCACTGACCCGGTTTGCTGAGTTCAGCAACAGCTGTCCGAAATTAGCTCATAAAACGGCCTCTGTGCTAGCGTTTCCGATAGCACGATCGACTGATTCTCTGGATATGTGAGCGTTCGGAAATGGAAAAGGCCCTAAGCCTCTGTGTCAGGACAAATGCAGTTTCCAATACTCTAGGATAAGCCGTTGCATCGTGGTCGGTACAGTTCTGTATTCCCAGCTTTGCAATAGGAGAGAATCACATGCTTCATTGATACAACAGTGAGTTGAGTCATCAAGAGAAAACTCTTACATTGTATGCATTTACGTGCAACCTACAAATCGTTAAACCTGATTCCTGTTTCAAACTCGTATTAACTCCAGAGTGGATGAGATAATCTCCGGATGAGAAAATCGAATAATAGATGAAAAATAACAATTTAATAATATACTGGTATGTACCGCTAAGAGAGTCAAAGCAACTCAAGTTTTTTTTTAAGCTGGAGAATAAGATACTGATGCCCGGGTTTTCCAAGCACACTCGAATTTGAGGGACCCTCAAGTTAAGTACACTTAACTAAATTTCCTATACTCATCATAGAGAATGTCAGCTGTTCATCAAAATTTGAGGGTCCCTCAACTTTGAGTGTGCTTGGAAAAACCCGGCATGAGTGCCATGATTTTGTTAGAATCGTTCAACTTGATATAGGTTGTCCATTCACCTATCAATTTGATAAGGTTGATGTGACTATCACAATGTTGACACATAATAATTGATTATACTCATGGCATTAGTTACATTTGATTTGGTGCCTGTATTAATTGATGGTTGAAGGATGTATTAAATGGATAACGATGTTTTTTATAATTTACAATTGCTCCAAACCATCGAAGCAAGAAGATCATGAGGTAACAAAATATTTCTATGTGAGAATAAACTATTTTGACATTCTTATTCACGAAGTTATGGCCGTGAATCTGTAGCGAAGATTTCTGAATCATGGTTTTGGGAAAAGAAGGCGAGTTTTGTTTTTAAAAATTAAATAGAAGCAGCAGCGATACCCTGGGAATAACTTGAAGAGAGGATATTTTCCGTGTGAACGCCATAAACGAGGGTGAGACTTTCATTAGCAATAATTCCAGAAAATCTTCTTTTTTTCTCTTCATTACATCCTGGTACCGTTAATGTTGAGCCCAAATTCGAGTTCAGTAAGCTTCCAGCTCCCTCTGCATCATTTCTCAGCTTTGCGCTTAGCATGCACCTAAGTAGCAGGTCGGGCGAATCTTTGCAAGTTTTTTCTCGCTTATGTTCCAAAGTTTACTTTTTTCCCTGTTAAAACAATGTTTAGAATAAGAGTGGACGATGTTCTATCAGGTATTGTTGGAATTATGCAGGGAAGAAATGGGAAAACCCAATAAGCCTTAATAAGCTTCACAAACATTGGGAAACTTTCAACGTTCAGTTGCCTTATTTCTAATAGGGTTATAATTTTGACTACAAAATTATTCGAAATTCACAGACTGTGAAAACATTAATGGAGGATTTTGAACCAAATGTGATTAAAATGTTATATTATGTAATTTAATTGAATGACAGATTCTATGCTGTAGTAGGCCTACTGCATTTTAAAGTCATAGATCGATTATTGGCCATGGAGATGAATTACTGGAGGAGATGTTGCAGGTTGACCTTGAGAGATAGGGTGAGAAATGAGATTATAAGGGGTAGAATGAAAGTGGATGGGACAGTGGTGGATGAGGTGGAGGAGAAACAACTCCAGTGGTACGGACATATGAGAAGAATGAGCCCCAGTCGCATACCAAAGAAGGTGTACGAATGGATTCCGGCTGAGAGGAGGAAGCGAGGACGGCCACGAGCGGTTTGGCAGCAAAATGTAGAAGAGGCCATGGCGAGCAGAGGCATCCAGCAGGATTCATGGACAGATAGAGGCAGATGGCGTGTTGATTCATAAATTTTGTAACGAGTTAATAAATTGACTACATGGCTATACCAGTCTAAGCAGTCATGTGGCCAACCTACATGACTACTTCAGATCTAATTGGTTGATAGAGACAATAAATACTTCTTTGTCCATATATGATGTAATCATACTCTTTAAAGTGTCGTTTTTCTTCTTGTCTTGGACATGAACCTACAGTATTCTATTTCTTTATTAAATCATTACTAAAAGCTGTTTTTTATGAAAAGTACGACAAGTTCCTTAAAATTGTTATAACAATAAAAATTATTAGGAACGATAACGTTGCAGTCCCTTCCTTATGATTTTAGGGGAAAAAATTAATCATATTTTCTGTTCACCATTACCCAAACCATGCATTACAAGAAAGACGTTTTTATAAGAATCGATCTTCCACAGAACTCTAGTGAATAAACTCGACTACGTACATCTCACAAGGGGAATTTTACAAGAGACGCAAAGTTTCCTGAATTCACTGCTCTTAATCAAATGATGTGCTCTATTTCGAATTTGTTCACATGAAGAAGCGACAAACTTCGAAATTGACTCAATTCCAGATATTTCGCTGACCCTGATCCCAATCGGTATCGCTCAACAAGAGTGACTTTACAACTTTTTCTATTCAATTTCCAAATAGCTCCCTGCTCCACACGAGTCTAGTATCTCTCACACTCTTCCAATATTAACTCCCAAGACGTCTCTTGGATTATCAAACACTCCTATACTGATATTCTTCCAGAAGATCCTGAATTTTCTAGCTCAATAAGAACTTTTAGTCAGTCTAGTGTCACAATACACAACCTAGTTAAAACGTTGCAATTGTTCATTACCACGCCTTCTTTCACTACTGTTGATCGTTATCATTCAATAACTCCTCAATATATTCCAAGATAGCTATTCTCAGAAATCAAATCGGTGAAGGAGTAGACAAGGCTACTATTTCGAAATTGAAAAAATATATATTTTCCAAATACTGATTCATCCTTATAATTAATTATCCTCGAGTTACTGTATTGGATCATTCATCAGATCTCTAACAGTTTGGTTTCAACTAAAGATTGTGGAAAATTTATTGATTTTTGCCCTTTTAAACATTATAGACTTGATTTTCCATCATTTTTAGGTATTCATAACAAGATTCATCAACCAATTCATCCAGCAATCAATTCCTATTTTGGACTTGCTTATTATTAGGGGTCTGTCGATCAGCTTTTCTGCTCGAAATACTGTAATTTATTCGTGAATGGTAGAGTATCCTCTCAAGCACTCTGCCTGGTTGGATAATAATTGATTTTTCTCGCCGTGGAGTACCCGTTTATGAATACCAGTGAACAGGATGACATTTCCTCTACTGAACTTCATACTCTTCGGAATTTTGCATTAGAGTTTATGACGATCTCTGTTGAACTCATTATTCTTGAAAAAAAAACCCAATTCTATTTTTCCAAGTCCGCCCAGTCCTAAATTCCACGCACGTTCCAAAAGGAATTCCAGTCCTCTTATCTATCACCGATAGAAAAGAAAATGTCTCGCTCTCCTCCCTCTCCTATTTCTCTCTCGCAAATGCTTCTCATGCTCTCAACTCGCTCACTTTCTCTTTGCCAGAGTGCTCACTCCCTCTCCAAAGGCATCACATCCATACATACTCCCGTTAGCCACCCTTGAAGAATATTAAATTTTTCCATGACAATCCTCGTGCTTTTGCAATTGTATTTTCCTCTCCACGTGAAATTATTTATTCTCAGCAAGTAGCAATTCTCATTTTTCCCTACTTCAACATTGCAACTGTCGCGCTTATCTTTCCTCACTTTGAAGCGTTTCCTCTCTATTTTCTATGTCTCCTCTTATCTTATTACAGAGCCCATTAATTCTCTTCTCATTTCATACTGGAAGAATCCCTTTTACATGAATAATAAGTCAGTATAATTCTCTATTTCCTTTTTCTTAGGGCTACTTCACTTATAAAAGTTTTTAATTAACATATATCTAAAAACCGTTTTAAAATAATTTTAATTTTATATGACATGTTCCGACTTTTTAGTCATTTTCAAATGCAAATAAAATTATTTATTTGTCGAATATTGATATTTTTTTCATAAATATTAATATTTATTCATTATATCTGTTTTTTATATTAATAACATTATTTGCATTTGGGTACTGAGATCTATATTAATTGAAAACGTTGACAGTATAATGTTCATATGATTGGAGTCGAAATATCTGTTCCAAATAATATTCACCACCAACAAGGCTCACAACATAACTCAACTTGAGCAGAGTATTTGAATCTAGCTCTCCTTCCAACGAACTCGGACCAGAGTTGGAATTGTATCAAACAGCTTACATTTCATATGAAAATACATAGATTTCAAATACAATCAGGTAATGTTATTGAGAATGGAATATGAAACAAGCTTGGTAGGATAATAGGAATTTCTATCATTCATGTCGCGTATAGATGAGTAACTCTCATGAGTACATGGATTAGGAGTGGCAATTCAATCAGGCAAGTGGACTGCATTTCGGCAATAAACAAGAGCAAAATAGCCTGAGGCGAGTGCATCCGTTTGGTTGCATTTCGATGTTATCCCTACAAACATTATGAATTCTCCCTTGCAGCAGTCTATAAGGCCCATACACCTGTTCACAGAGAGCTTGACAAAACAATCTGCTTCGCATACTAAATTCCATAATTGGATTCTAAATGTTAAGCAGCCACTAAAGTTTGTTAAAGGTCTATCGCAGGTGGATTGTATCCATTAAATTGACAATAATTTTGCTTATTCAAGATGATTAGCTTTCATGAAATATCAAAATATTTGGAATTGCAATCATCGAATGATTCATTCACAGTCCATTCCGTAGATAATGTAGTACCCAAACAAATTATTCATCACTCATCTAGACTACCAATTTTTAGAGTTTCAATAACTTATAGTAAACAATTGTGAATAACTAATTGTCTAATTATTGTCATTGTAAATAATAACAATAATTATTTGTAACTGGCTTCTCCTTTTGCTTGGAGAATTTATTCGATTCGTCACATCCATTACACAATACTAAGGCTTAGAAGTTCAGGATAACAGCTTTCTTGTAAGCTCTATACTCATGTTAGAATTTGGAAATGAAATACATCCTCATTCGAAGAAAATTTATTTCGAATTATTTGTTCATCAGCTAGCATGCTAAATGTTGTTGAAAATAATGCAAAATTATAATATACGTTGTGTTCATCTGTTGATACGTATATTTCTTATGTTGAAGGGAATAATGAAATAACAGGCCTATAATGTTTGATTTTGATTGTTATCCAATGAGAATGGAAATGAGTAGTTGACACCGATTTTAGAGTGTGAAAATTATTTTTTCAATGTGGAAATTAATCACTAATATCCGAAATAAAGCTATTCAGCCGTCACTATATGGATTAAATATGTTGAACTCATCATTCATCATTTTCTTATACTTTTTTCACTGATAATTGTTGGATATACTTGGTAAATTTGTTCAGAGATTGGTGCCAATACTTATCTGGTTGAAAAATAGATGACTCAAAGATTAAATCTACCATTCAATCTTATTTTCAAGAGTACTACTCTGAAAGAGTCGATTTGGACTTGGATTTGGTAACTTGTTGAGGAACCTAAATAATGACTTCATGCGTCTTGACAAAGTGGATGGAAATCTCTCCATCTCTTTCAACGGCCGCAATTAAGATAATTTCAAAAGAGAGATGTTTCGAACGTTACAGCTTAAGAGCCTAGACTTAGATCTTACCGAAAGACTCCAGGAAAGTTGACAGAAGAGGAAACGAAGCATGATCCTCTACGTCTTCCAGATCAAGCTCATTATTGAGCAAGATATCACAATCAGAAGCACTCATCTCAAAAAGCTCCTTAAGCGGATTTCAGGATTCTAGCTCAACCGTGAACCGTCATGATGATTATTGCTATTGATCCTCTTACAAATTTCCTGTACCATGATTCAATAAGTTCATCAATCACAGTACTTGTAACAAGATTATTTTTCCAGTTTTCCTCCTTTTCGATTGAATAGAGCTGCTGCAGTAATAAGCAGTGCGCCTCACACCTTGCTGTGTGTCGACTTTTCCTGGTTCAGTTAACTGATTTTCCATCCAACTTTCCCTCTTTCCTCATTTTTCTATCCATTATTATCAAAGAGAAAGATTCTACCTCTACAATCCATTAGCAACAAGCTGTGAAAGTTGCATTGACAATCTGTTGGAACAATATTATTGAATTGAATGATTGTGCGAATAATAAAATAAAGATAACCTGAATGAACAGATCGAAGAGACTTTCAGAAAATCATTTTTATTCTTCACTGTCACTCAAACGATTGATGAATGATTCTTGAATATGTTAATTGAGAACAATGAAATTTACAATCACATCGTATCTTCTATTAGGAAAAATATAGTGTTATTACAATCCCATTCATATTTAGAGGCCCTGAAATTGATCAGGTGCGACCTGAAATCTCAGACACCAGACCTTAGCTAGCTGGTTCACACTATTTTATTTATTTATTGATATTCAAATGAGGTGATCATATGTGGATCATGTTACAAATCGATCGAATATAATAATTTCTCAGACGCTTGAACATCAAAATTTCCGTGCAAAAGCCTTAATATCTCTATCATTTCCCCATAGATAAAACTCTTTAATAGATCAATTGATAATGAAATATCGAATGAGATGGTTTGAAAATGCATTAACAT
Source organism: Sogatella furcifera (assembly GCA_017141385.1). Taxonomy (NCBI): domain Eukaryota; kingdom Metazoa; phylum Arthropoda; class Insecta; order Hemiptera; family Delphacidae; genus Sogatella; species Sogatella furcifera. The sequence continues at coordinate 33,243,046 of CM029547.1, forward strand.
CCTGAGAATAAAATAACAGCAAAAATCATAGAACAAAATAATTCATCTCACATCACCAAATGGAAAGTAGTAAAGGCTTGGTCGGAGCCGTCAGCCGGAAAGTATATTGAGCATTATATTCACTTTTACTTTTGAGCATTGTATAAATTTTTACAATGATTACAATGATCGTATAAATTATACAATGATTCATACAAAGTTTGGTCGAATTTCTATTTCGAGTTTCTAGTTTGTACTGTATTATACAATATTTTTGAGAACAATACGGTTTGAATTTGAATTTCATTCTATTCACCATTGAAAGGAAATCAGTGCAGACCAGAGAATAAAACAAACTTCTTATTCTATAGGCTATACTTTCTGGACTGTCTATAGTGTATAGGCTGTAGAGTGTGGAAGATAGGTATAAAACGAGATGTGTTTCAAGATTTCATACTTCATCACTTCTATTCATCCTATCCTATTTTATTCATGCAGAACAGTTCGCCGAAGAACTGTCGACGCTAGTAGCCGTTCCAATATTTCATCGGAAGTGAGCCGTTTTTCATTTCGGAGTGCCGAAGACATCTGCATTCGGTGACCGGCTCTATTTAGTGCGCGACAGATAAAGAGATCGCAGGAGAGAGAGTGAGAGAGGGATCGCGCCTACGTCCAATAGGGCACAGATAGCGATAATTTATTCATGGAGCCTATGAGAAATGAATGGTTCGCCTTATGAAGAGCAACGTCTCAGGAGTCGATCCTGGTCGAATATCACGGCAATGGAGATGGATGCTACGTAAGGTGAAGGAAGGTAGACGTTGATCAAAATAGAAGAGTTGAAGAGATAGAGAGAAAAAGATTGTGAGAGAAAGAGAGGAGATAAAACTGAGAGACCAAGATGAAATCGCTGTGGAAGACTGATGGCACCCGGCGTTCAAGGTGTGGATAGTTCGTTTCAAATTGATTGGTCACACTGCGTTATTGAACAGTTGAAGAATGAGAACGTCCTTGCGTCTTTAAAGCTGGATGATTCCCAGGAGTCCTAGCGTGCAAGATGCTGACAAGGAATCTCCCTTGTTAGCTCTCCACTATATCATAAATTCATTTCAGGCTGAACAAGTATAAGGAGTACAAGAACACTCAAAACTGGAAATTGAAGATAAGGGGCCATCTTAATTTCTCATCAAAAGATGAAGATTTACAAGCGAGTACCTTGTATATAAGAATTGAATTCACAAATAAATTTATTATGGTTGTAGAAGACTAGTGCTGTTTTTGAGATAAGTAATTTATCTTTCATCCAAATGGAGAGGAACCATCGCTTTCGAAGGACCGTGAATTCTGGGAATTAAAGCCCACCTCTTAAAACCACTAAGTGTTTATTGAAGCCAGCCAATCAACAAATTTTGAAATTTGGATGGAGATTTTTTTTAAATATAAGAAGTCATTCTATCATTTCCCATTCCATCCCAAAATAGATATAGGCTAACAGTAATATGTATAAATTGTTTTTTTACAAGAACAATCTTTAAAGCCTATAATGATTTATTATAATAGAGTTTTGCTCATTCAACTTCTGATAAATCCATCGTGGAATATGCATGCAGAGGCTGGAAAACTACATACTAAGAATTTAGATTGATAGATATTGGCAGTGTTCCACTATATTCATCACATACTTATCTATGTTAAGCTCAGGATAGCATGCTTTATAAGGCGAAAAGACGTCGATGTGTTTCAAGCTGTGACAATCTGCTCCGCTTTGTGTGAGAGAATATACAAACGTATGTGATGCTTTAGAGAGATCAACGGCTTCTTCCTTATATTTCCGAAAAGTGACAAGAGAAAAGTTCTTTTTTTTGTTTGTATGATAATGCCCATTGTAGCTCCAAAACAGTTAAGGTGATACTGGTGACAGCTACTAGGATAGATTTGTAAGTCGAAACATAGAGGCATCATAAATCCGAAGGCATAGATATTTTGTGCGACCCGTCTGTCATGTCCGCAATATTTAACAGACAACTTGTTGTTGTTTCTTTGTTCTCACCGTTACATACAGGGTAACAAGGAAGATTCAAACTTCTTCAAGTGCAATCTAGTATTGGAATAATAAAAATATTCTGACTTTTCAATTTCTCATAGCTTAATATAGCATTTTGAATAAGTTATTCAAACTCTTATAATGCTATCGTATGTTGTAAATAGGAATTTCAAATTCATCATAATTACGTATTATTGTTCTATCCATTGTTTTCTACAGCAAATTGTTGATGAGAAACAATCAATAATATCTTGGGGTGGATCATTTGTAAGTAAGAAGTCGTATAATTTAAGACTGACGAATTCCCTACCAACAGAATGACTGAATGATCTGTCAAAACATTAAAACAATCATTTCAGTGAGTGATTTTGGATTTTTGAATGTACGAGAATCGAGAAATATTGTCGAAAATAACACACCAAGAACATGAAAGTTGCATTTATCAAGAAGACAGCGTACTCGCATTCGGATAGAATATGGTGCTAAATTTTCACAACAATTGGACGTCTCTTCAATGACACAGTAGAAGACTTATTTGATAACTGAAACGGCGTTAGGAAGCGTCGGCTGTCAACGCAGATAGAGACAGCTACACACTTGTGTGCCAGTCAAAGAATACAACTCCTCGATGCAAGTAGAAGAAGAACCGTATGCTTTGGGGAAACTTTTGTTACGGGACCTCTTTATTCTCTATTACTCTACCCATTATTATACTCATATGAGGAAGATAACACTTCGATTGACTAGGATCCGTTCATCTGTATGTATAATACATCATTGAAATTCGTTCAAAACATCATTGAAATGGGGTAAGGATTTTGATTGAAGTTGATGATCTGATAACTCAATTTAGAATTTTTTCTAATGGCTTGGAAAAAAGAGATTCTAGTAACGATTAAAAGTTATTCTCATAGTTTTTATTACCCAGACTTAAGAAAGTCCTCTGAATTTAGATCGAAATTATACAAATTACGACCTGTGGCCTTTCTACAAATCCGAACTAGAAGAAAATTTGAAGATGTAATGTGATAAAATTTCTATGATTGAGGATTGATAACATGAATCATTGTCTAATGTCTTCAATACTGAATAAGAAAGGTTTTTGCCCATCCTCAATATTGCAATTGGGAGAATTGAGAATGATAGCGGAATAACGTGTTCATCCCCTGTTGAAATACAACAAATGATCAGAATGTTAACGATAATAAACATCACTTCGTCATTCATGCTTTCAAGTGATGATTCTTTGTTTCATGATACAATTATTTGATGACACCTTTAATTATAACAGACTGTGTAATACGGTTTTCTCACTGAATCACAAAGGAGATATTTCTCAAAATATCAAGGTGAATATTAGCTGCTTCTCTCAAAGCATGTGAGCAATATCCACGCTTCAAGACATTTTGAACGTAACGCCAATTAGGATCCCAACTCCATAAGGAACCTAATTAGTGTTCTTTGATTTAACTTCTCAGCCGTGATCTCATTGAACAGCTCATGAAGCGTAGGAGCATAATGGGATCAACTATACCTTCACCAAGACTATAGATAGCTTTGTCAAGACTGTAATAATGCTAGATCTGGTAACTACAGAGTCTTGATTGAATGCAATGAAACTAATATAATTATTCTCTATATGGAACTTTGTGATCAAACAGGAACAATCAGGATACATGATAAATGAGAATCGAAATAGATCATGCACGTGATAGGTAATATATTCACATCACAAATATTAATAAATAGCATAAGAGTGAATTTTATGTTAGAAGACATAATAGACATAATGTTTTTGCCCATCCTCAATATTGCAATTGGGAGAAACAACATCCTCAATATTGCTAATGGTGCTCCAACAAGATTTTACTGAATTGACTCAACCAATGTTTTCAATCATTCTTATTCTCATCATGTATCATTTATATTTATGAGAAAAATTGATATATTTTTAGTGAAATTTTAAACAACGCATCTGAGAAAGTACATGCGGAACAAACAAAATGAAGGCAATAAAGAGTGTGGGTTTAAACTTGAAATATTTTAACAGGGGGAAGAGTGATTTCTTACAAGGTTCAGGTGGTATTTCCAGCCTCCATCCACAATAATAGGATTTCAGCTTTCCTTGTACACCTACATGAAAACAAACGCATCAAGCGCATAAAAACACAAAACTCCCTAAAACAAATAGCCGAATGTCTTGTTGATGAATGGCTTGTACTGTGTAGGACAGGTGATGCCGAGTTTATATTAAAAAGGGAGGAAATTAGACTGACAAATTCGAATAGGACCAGGTAGCATTATTTGGAGTCAGTGGGGAGTTTTCGACTGGTGGCTTCATTTTTCGAGAGAGCAGTAACTAAAACAGTAGCAGCGCTGCATTTAGGAGCCAAGTAAAGGAAACATAGTCGACAATGGAAATTGCATTCATTAATGCCTGGCCGGAAATTTACGGTGAGTCTGCGACGCGTGGGGATTTCGGCAGTTCTTCGGCCTGTTATTGTAGGCCATTATTCATTGTTAGAGGGTGCTGTGACGTCACAGGCAGAGGGCGCGTGCTGCAAGCCGTCGGATTATTTGGGATTCATTCGTCTTGTTAACGCGACAACGTTCACAATCCACGACCACTGCCTGCCTGGCTCTACTATCACAACTTTCCAACTACCAATCACCACCCATGCCAATTCTCCCTCCTTTATCACCCGAACTGTGCCAACATAGACGATTTGCCAACAGTGTTTTCAAGAAGCTACGTGAAAACCATTCAAGTGTGTTTCTGAATGGGATTGGATAGGTTGTTTTTCCAATGATGAATGATGATATCCATTGCACTTGAGTTATGAGTGAATATTTGATTTAACATGTGAGATCAAAAAACTTCAATGATCTCCTCGTTTATGGATCATCTATTGAATACAATTTCTTAATATGGTTTGGATTATCTTTTTTCCGCAATCTATATTCTCAGAGACAGAGGATGAATATAGACTAGGCTATTAGGAAGAACAAGAAAATTTCTTAATCAGTATTATCAACAAAAATAGAATGCAAGTTCATAGAGATTCTTGTTGGTTATTCTAACCAACTATATTCGAATTAATAGATAATTCATTTGTGCAAATTATAACATGATTGAAGTTATAGTTCAGCTATAATAATATTTTTTTCCTAAAATCTTCAGATATCAACTTTTAAAAAATATGATAACTTATTTTATACTTAAATAATGTATGGCTCGAATAATAATACTTTCACTACTTGGAATTGATAGATTTCCCATAATTATTTTTCCCCTTCACTCGTAAAATTATAAATAACCTATTTCGATAACCTTTGACAAAGACTCAAAAGTTGAGTGGAATAAGAATTAATAATGAGTATAATAAATAGGCTATAGTAGTTGATTATATTGAAAAAAGTTCTATTGACCAATAGACAAAAATACAAAGACAAAACATCAAATTGACATTTGGTGAGATTTTTTGTTGAATCTCTAGTCTCTACGTGACATTTTTTCCAAAAATCGTGACATTTTTTCCACTCAGGTACAGGATGAACAGTTTACCCACCTCTATCCAGTGTCACCTCACACTCTGGACCCTCAGTTGACCTAACCATTTTTTCCCTCATATAATCAGTATTGACTGAGTACGGAGACGGAGACGGAGTTCGATTGAAGAGACAAGGATGAAATGTGAGGATTTTGTGAAAATCTTCCTGTTGAAAGATCTGAAAACATGACCTATACTGATTCAGAATCAGGGACGCTCACTCGAATGATATTTTATCAGAAATGTCCTATACTCACTCACACAACTTCACAAGCTATGAACAAAATCTGTTGGGACATTTTCACTTACATGTTGATTCAGGATGTGACATCAAGTCTGTTTTCAATAAGAATCACTCACTGAGATAATATCTTAAACTGAAAAATAAAAGGTAAGTGGTCGAATAAATTCATCGACCTTTTAAAAGCAATAGAAAAACTGTATAATATTTCCAGTAACTTCCAAATTTGAGTTGTAGTAACCCTGAGTGTGGTCTGGGCAAAATTCACAAAGATACAGGTGAACTGAAGTAAAAAATTCTTGCAATGCCTTCGTATTCAATATCAGTGTGGAATTCCAGAGCACATTGGCGGAGGGACAAGTCTGTTTTCATAATAAATGGCGCCTTGGTTTCGGACACTTCTGCCTGAGCCGCACCAACAGCTTACACGCGAATAAATCATAGCTTCTCCCTCACCTCACGACTTATTGCACTATTAGTCCCCAAAGATTCGTCTTCCATTTCCCTCACGTAATACACTGGGAATTGGGGGAGTCGGACATTCCCTTCCTGTTTTTCTACTTTATAAGGGGATTTGACTTGAGGGCATCCCCCACAACACAAAGGAAGGGTGCAGCGATGAAATGGGAAGTATGCCCTGACCACCAACCCCCTCCCACCTGATGTTCACTGCAACTTGACCGCGAACCGAATAAATAGATAACTGAAAATTTCTGCACATCATCGCCCTTCAATCTCATTCCTTCGCAATACCGGTTCCTAATTTCCAATCTCGAAAGATGTGGGAAGTGATGAGTGCCATACTGATACGGAATGGTTCAAAAACTCATCATGAGATCAAATCTCTCTGAGACTTCCAGAAAACGCTTACTTTTTATTTCTTCTTTCAACTATTCTTTCTATCTCTCAATGAATTATCATTGTTTTATTCCACAAATTACATTTCTTGGAGAAAATCACATAACCAGAGATATTGAGTAACCAGAAATCATAACATTAAAAAAAGAATCATGATTATGGTATTGAGTATCCATTTTTCTCACTTTTAAATTTGAACTTAATAGAAATCACTCTTATGTGGAAATAAACTTTACTTACATAGCAGTAACTAGTATCGACCTGTTGAGGTGATCATTTCAGACTGAGTGACTGAGAGACTTTAGTGATCGAGTGACTGAGTTCACTGTTCAGTCTGAAGATGATCACCACAACAGGTCGATACTAGTTACTACTATGTAAGTAAAGTTTATTTCCACATTAAAGTGATTTCTATTAAGTTTAAAAAGAATCATGATTTGTCATGTTCTATGAGTTTCATTGCTATTTTGAGGCTGATAAGGCCTATAAGGGAATCAACCTTCAATCTTTTTCCAAAATTTATATTTTTCTCCTTTCTCAATAACCGAAATTGATTTGAAATTAGATAATAACAGCAAGGAACATTTCTTCAGTACCAAAATTATGAGACGTTCGTGTGTATAAAGTACAGACGAAGAAAGCGTATACAGGTCAACACAATGTGCAAGCATCGAGTCATAAATTGCTGTCGGGCTGAATAAAGAGCTGTTCGGTTGCTGTGCTTGGTTGCGAGTGAAGAAGGGGAAAACAGAAAGGAGAAGAAGAGCAGCGACAAAATTATAGGAGGAAAATGGTTAGATGAGGAGGCCGCACGTTTGCGTGGACACCTGTTTGCCTTGTCACACACCTTCAACCCTAAAACTCGATCTCTCGCCCTCACACTGAGTGAGTAACCGATCTCCTTCTTCACGGCAACTACTTACAACATACCACATCTTCTATTTCGCTTGCATCAAGCGCCAGCAACTCACTTATATCACTCAGACACAGCATATTCAGGCGTTGTGTGGAGACAACGTGAAGGATAAATAAAAGCAGCTCACACACCGATACAAACAGCCCTGGCAAGCACAAGAGAGAGCTTCTTCCTTCTCGAAATTATTATCCTGTTCGTCTTCCGGCAACCACCTTTGCATCGTATCCGAGATCAGCTCCTTCGGTGTAGTTAGAATTAGGTGGAAACCTTTATTACCTCGCCGCCGGAATCCATCTCTTTTGAGCTCCCTTTTTCGCCGCCATGCTTTACGGCATCCAGGCTTACCCCTGCTGCACTGTTCTCAGCTATTTGTAAATATCACCGAGGATATGCGCAGGAATCTAACGGAATGGAATTACGCTACATTCGCCCCCGCTTTTATCTTTCCTACACTAAAAACATCCCATTACAAATTTGTGTCTGGTTCCTTGGGCGCAGCTCAGATGTGTCGTTGAGAGCATGATATTCGGTTGGAAACTTCTGGAAACACTTGGACGCTAACCAAATAAAACTTATGAAATAAAACTAGAGAAATATGTAGATATACAATAAATTCCTATTCAGGTGGAAAAAGCTTACGAACAAAGATCTTGCCCAAAACTATTTTTTTAATAGAATATAGTATCATTAACATTATCATAACTGTGATCTTCATCTGTCAATACTAAAGTGATTTTCATATTATTGCAAAAAAATTCCAACATTCCAAATAAGAAAATCAATTAAATTAATTGCCAACCTTCACAATTTACATAAAAAAGAAGCATCATCATTCAGAAATTTTATCAATACAAGACGTAAAAGTGTAATTATTGTAAGAACAGAATATTGATTATGTTTAGTGTCTTGCTGACAGATATATTTTTCATGATTCGCTTCTAATAAAAGCTCTCTAAATAACATGATAACTTTATCTAAATTCCTTCAAATCGATCCTTGTAATTTGATACATAACAGTGAGTATGAATGAAAATTATATAGGCCTAGATGTTTCTATTTCCAAGTTATTTTCTAAAGTTGAATATCGACAAAGGACGCAGGATAAATATGAAAAGAGGAAGAATTTGAAAGACGAAAAATTCTGTCGAGTATTTTATCAAATCTAATAAGAGAACAAGTAATTGTTATGAGTAATAACATTAAAAATAAATAACAGTCTACTCACCCAAGTCTTGGACTTCACACGGTAGTACAAGCGTATCACCAATCACAGCTCTGTACGTCTGGCCTCTGGACATGAATTTGGGCGCTGCTGTCACCTGCTGAGGCTGGGTCTGCTGATTCGAACTCGCTGAAAAAAACCAATAATGAAAATTTTGTTAGAACAGTGGAACATGATCAGAAACTAATGTTGCAGGAAAGAAATTGAAACAAATTAACTGTAAAAAAACATTTGAATGGCTTATGAAAAAGAGGCATATCAACTTCACTCTTATTATTCTTTATGAAGGAAGAATGAATAATCTACAATGTGAACACAAAATAAAAACTGAAATGCATGAGAATAAATTCCATCGAATCTCACAAGAATCAATTTCTAGGTAGAGATGAAAGATTTGTACAGAACAATTCAAATGAATAATTCATAACGCGGATGAGAATGCTGGGTGTCCATTAGAAGATGACATGCAGAATGATTCTCACCAAAGTACCACACGTATATTACGTTTTTCATGCGACATTCTTTGACAAGACAGACCATGTTTAGAGGCAGACATTTGTGTGCGATGACGGGCGACCATTTCGTGACATGTTTAATTAAAAGTGATAGGGTCTTTCGGTTTCCGCCTTCTAGCGTTGATTTCATTAACGACCGCTGAAGATGGAAAAGGTATTGAGTCTAGAAAAAAGAGAGTAATACAAAAGTAGCGTTGACGTTACCAGTGTGAATTAATTAAGGTGTTCGTTCCGTGTTCCATTCGACTCTATTTCTCTGATTGCGTTCTAGCCAGAACGAGAAAGCTTTACGAATGAAGAGCTCGTCATATTTTGAAAGGGACAGATATGCTTCCCAAAGCCCCCCCTACTTTTCGTGTCGATAATAATTCAGGTGCTATCGCTCCCACCCTTCCATCCCACTCACTATGGCTAAACCTTCCGCCGTTATATTAATCTCCTTCCCTTATGTCATCAAACAACGGTGACGCGAAAGACAAAAAATGAGCTCTCATATCGAACACTTTCCCCCGAGGAAAATTTTTATTCTTTCAATGACGTTTACCGGCGATAAAACTCCGAGTTTATAGCAATCTGACATTAATTCAACTATCGTAAAAGGCTCGATAGAGGGTTAATCTGCACATTAATCTGTTGAGTCATGTTACCCCTCAGAGAATTGCCCACTAAAACGTTGAATGTTTTACTTGAAAGTCGTTCGTGAGCTGTATGTGCTCTATTCAAACTGTTATGACTTTTCGAACAACGAAATGAAATCTCCCTTCAAGGAAGTACAGTCTAGCATGACCCGTGGCATTTCGGTTGATTTTGAAGGGAAGTTAGCTCCATATCAATTTATGACTGATTCCATAGCTAGTAATGAATTTAAGAGTAAAACATCCTAGGTTAGCTAGTCAAAAATACTGATAATGGTGTTTCCTTAATTAATTAATCTCAGGGCTACTTTTATCATTGTTCTTTATTTCAAATAATTGGTTGAAACACGTCATGCATTGAAAGAATAATTCAAAAAAGAGGACTTTGATAATTATTTGAAATAAAAATACTAATAATGGATATTGTCGGTAAAGTTCGCTAGCTCTCTATAGATAGCAGTTTCATAACAATTCATGATAGTTTGTTATCGTTTGTAATGCATAGAAAGAGTGCGAATTGATGCTTTATATATTGCTGAAGCACTCTTCTACAATCGACAAAGCTTTTATAATACCACAATGTATTAATAACTTCATCATTCTTCAAAATAGAGTCATCCAACCCATCTTTCAGTCTTGTTGACCGAACGTAAGTGAGATTCAAGACGACGATTTTGCATCTCTCTTTATGTTTGTTTGTTTGTATGTATGTATGTATGTATGTCACTGGCGGCTCGTAACCACGAAACAGGTGAAGTGTCCGTATTTTTCACTGTACAGCACTTCACCTATTTCGTGGGCACGAGCCGCCAGTGATGTATGTATGTTTGTTCCGCATTTACGACAAAACGCGGCAATAGATTCGGATGAAATTTGACAGGAATGTTCCTCTTGAAATTGCTCGTCGATGTATATGTAAGGTATCTTGAAATATTGCATTTTAAGGATAATATGAAAGGAAAAGGAATTACCTCCATACTAAAATATTACTATGTAAATCTATACTTCTGAACATAGGAGAACTCACACTATAGAATTATTCATGATAAACCAGCTGTCGAGTTTATTATTAATTGCATGCAATGACGCATGCAATTAATGAAACTCAAAGGTATTCCCTTCACGAGTAATGGGTGACTTCTTGAGGTCTACCATAGCTTCTATTAAAGGAAGCTATGGGTCTACTGTTCACAGAACTACTAGTGGTAGTTATAGTTTTGACCGATGTTGAGACTAATGTAAAACTTTCCATGATCATTGGCTCGAATTGGATTAGTGTCACTAAAACAACTACAAACATGCTTGTTATGGATGAAGTTTGAATTAAAATATTTTAAAAATGATTGTTCGAAAAGATAAGATATCACTTATAAGTCTTGTAAAAAATTGATATCTTTTCAAGGTTGATACCTGACACCATTCCAATGGATTATTGAGTGTTATGCATAGCATATTATATTATCATTTTGAATCAACATCTGTTCTGCTTTCATGCCCAGGAAGCTTTCGAAGCCTCGAAAAATTTGTAGGATATTTTCACTTACTACTAGAACTTTTAGTTGAACTTTATCTCTCTCCCACTCGACTTCCCGACTTTTCATTATATTCATAATGATCCATACATGAACTATATAGACTTTTGTATCACGAGATAATACGTTTGAGAAGCAAGTCTTCAAAGACACACCCTATACTAAACATAATTTTAGCTCTAACAAAAAAAAAACTAAATAAAGAGTGAGATAAGTGTTCGAAGTATAGGAATATTAAACGAAGAAAGGAAGGGAGGAAAGATACAATCCTTGAGCCTAGAAGCATTTTTTTTCATTGATCTTCTGCACGATTAAAATGGGCTCAGATACAAACTCATGAAAGGCTTAGCATTGTATTCCGGCTGTGATAGTGATAGGCCCACACATGATCCCAGCTCGGCTCTTCAGGACTATTGTTGATGTTAATTCTGAAGAATCAGCCATCCATTTGAATAATTTAACAGTTGGTCCATTGTTTAACCATAATGCACCTACAACCAATAACTCCTTTATTTTATTTTTTAACAGATTTGAATAGCCTAACATGTTGAATGGAACCTGTACTAGCATGATGCTATAACATTATGCAAGAAAGTTCCACGTGTAGTAATCGATTAGCTCTATACACACAGTTCAATATCATTCCATCATGATTAGGCTATAATATGAAATTTAGAGATGAAAAATCATTAAGAATAATAAGACACAGATGTTGTCAATACCATTATTTTTCATTTCATAAACCATGGTTTCGGGGCTACACCTGCCTCACCCTCAGCTAGACTGAGGGTATTATGGAGAAATACCCCAATATCTTATCAAATAAAATTTATTTCTTGAGATATTGAATTCTAGAGGAAGTAATCGATTAGTACATAGCGCATAGTAGGAACTTGAAAAAATTTATTTGTACAATCTTTCTTCTGTTTGTATGAAAAACAAGCCTTCCTATGAAAAGAGCATATAGTACTTGAAAAGTCATAAGTATTGATAACAGTTATTGAAAACACGTAAGAATATAATATCATAACTCACAGTTGAGTCAATTCAGAACTCATGATTGACACTAGATTTTTCACATACTTGCGGAAATTGTAGGTATAGGAGCATTAATCAAAACTATTATATACAAGATCTTCAAGATCCATATAGAATTTCGATATTGATGTGAAAAATTTTCAATTTTAAGGCCACTTTCTTCATCTTTACAGAAAATTGTTCCAACAGACTAGAGTAATTACTCGAATTCTCTAATATATCGATGAATGTTTGAAACCAATCACACTTTAATACTGTAGTAACCCTAATAGCTCAGCTATTTGGATCATTCCCACTCAATACTTCATGCGTTAACAAACTGACTTGTCCATGGCAATTATTATTGTTTGTCACAGCTTGATGTAATTACCATGATACTATTAAAATTTTACAGGCTGATAGCCAAATTGTAAAGTTAAATATTGAATACAGTAGCTATGTTGGTAACAGTTATAGAAAACAGAGTATTGAACATAGGGTAGGAATGATAATATACGTTTGATGACATTCATAAATGGAATCAATTAGTGAAGGGAATATCCTTGCTCTCCACGATCTGACACAGTAAAACTGGTAATTCAAAATCAACATGTCAACTACCAACTACTAGGTTAATGATGACGAATTGAGGAACTGAATATTGAATCCTAAATACGAAATATTATTGATTGTTATTTCTGCTTGCGAGGAAAATTTTAAACAGTCGTTTGAAACGACTCGTCTCAACACACCACGTATTATTGGCAGATTTGGTTTCACAGCGATCAAGTTTTAGGTTGGAGCAGTATCTCACAGTTCATCTGTGTTGTCACGTCTGGGGAAATCCAAACGTGTGCTTTGCTACTGAATATTCATTAGCAGAGGCTTATTAGTTGCGAGCTGCTTTTGATAGTGATGGTGTGGGGGGAAGGGGCGACGATGGAGGGATGATGGGGGTGACCCACTAAATTAAGAGAAGCGCACCGCTCGCGCCACATTGGCGATTTGACCATCCAAAGCTGAACGAGACGCCAGAGATAATATAGTAGCTCTAAGTAGACTCCTCGTTAGCACTCAATTGCTCTTTGCTCTGCAACTAGTGAACTGTGCTCCCCGCCTATCGGCTATGGCTATTATCATCCATTCCTAGCGTTTCCTCTCGGATTCTCCCCAGTATTCTATATTATCATCTATCATATCCCAGTATAAACTCACCATGTTGAGAAATATTACCTAATATTGCCATGGATATCTCCAGTAATGGAGTTCAAAAGTGGTTGGAATCCTCCTACACTCTAGCGAGGTAATTTTATGAAATTTAATTTTTACTCTAGCGAGCGTTTTAATGGAAGCTACTTTTCTATTAAACTCAACTCTAGGAAACCATTTGAGCTATTCGTTTGTGAAAAATAATATTGTGATTCCTGCGATGTTAACAACAGAATATATGAAAGTTACTATTCAATCAACTGGTTTGATGTTCTATCAAACAGCTTATGTTTTTGAGTAGCTGTTTTCAAGCTGAGGAAAATTACCAGAAATATTAAGCTTCGTAAATCAATAGTAGTGGTATTAGTTCTATAACAGCACGTTTTGATAGTACAAGTAGTGCTCGTTGGTTAATATTGATGGAATATGCAAAATAAATTTTTTTAGACAATATCTTATACTTTCATTTACATACAGTAAATGTAAATATCATATTTTAGTGATTTATTCGATAATGTCACGAAGAATCTTATGGAATTGTGCGAATCCACTGAGCAATTCATTACGAATATTCTAATTATTTTTTATATCTAAGTATTATTATACATAGAAAAAAGTCCAATTCAATTATAACCATAGTTGAATATTTTTCACTTTGAAAAATTACCAGTTGATTTCGATCATTAATCGACATTATAATGCAGGTGATACAATCAGAGCAACCTATTGAAATGATTAGAAATGGAATGGAAATGATTTGGAAAAAATTTAATAATCAACGTATTTAATTATGGAATTGAATTTGATTATAATATACATTACAATAATGAGATTGGATTGAAGTTACATTTTCAATGTAGTCTCATCTTTAAATTATTAGCAATATTTATCATGATTCCATTACGTATTGTGATCACGCCCCAAATTCATTTATGATAATTAATCACCTCGCGATTGCATAGCTGAATTTTTGTTGCAAGCAGTCCTTCTTCTAAGAAAAATGATTGAGAACTGTGATGTTCCTTTGATCAAGTTTCTTCTGCGACAAAAAGTCAACAGCCAGTAATTTCATTAACGAGTCCTTTCAGGCTGCAGAACATTCTGAAATATCCACAAGAAGAGATGAAGATTTTTCTCTGGCAATAACAAACTGGATCTCAAACAAAGAAGAGCAGTGCTGCGTTCATTAGAGATCAATTCATCTGCGACCTTCTGAACAAAGTAAACGAAATCTTTTAACGAACCGATTCTTCCAAATCGAATAAACGAAAAGTGCTCCAGATAAGAACCCTGTCTGCAATCTTACAAGGCTTCAGATTATTTCATCCACTCAACAATAACGCATCCTGGCATTCGAGACCTACCCTAAATATCAGTGGTGAATTTCAAACTCAAGAAACGTAGGAGAAAACATTGAGATGCGCTACCTTAATATTCTAATTCAATAGATCGTTCGCCTCATAATACACTGATTGATAAATAGAGGATACTCTCATAATACATTGGAGATATAGATTTGAAGGTATTTCTAGGATAACCCTTTCTTTTCCAACTACTTTTTATATGCCCATGTATATTATCTGGCAATTCCTGAATCTGGAGCGTTATAAATCTGTAACTCATTGATGTTTACCTGGAGCGATATAACACATTGCACATACTGGTCGACGATTATCGTAGTTCATATAGGATAGCCTAATATAATAATATATAACAAAAGCTTCAAAGCTTCAAACCTTCATAGAGAAATAACTTTCAACTTATAAAGTTATTTCTCTATCGGCAATCATGAAATTTTACGAAGTCTCAATTTCATTTCAATATGATAGTTTTGGTTCATGAGAGAATAATTTTCAGAGGAAAATGCCGTTTGTAAAAAATGGGATGGAGATGAACAATTCATTAAAAGGAAGAGTGACGGATGACCAGTCATCACACAATAGTGAGTTAATTAGAGGGAAAATATTCTATTAGTCGTTAACCATCCCCCTTGGTCTTATTTTCGCCAATGAGGCGTATATGCTGCCTTGAACGATTTCGCCATTGTCATTTATGTTCGCTAATAATCTGAAGGATTTTACTTTGAAAGTTATTTGTCAGAAACCGGAACGAGTATATTCATACATGAAAATTGGCAGGATTTTATCGGCAACCCCTTTCGAGAATAATTTCCATGAGATTGCTCTTTGTCGATTCAAAACTTTTCTAATTTTACTTCTCTCTCTCACTTCCACTAGACCTTCCCTGTTCAAGGAGAACCAATTATATTTTTTTTAACGCTCTGTTCTCTTGCTCTTTCTATCACTTTCCTACTTCTAGAGCTTCGCTTTTTCTAAAACAATACCTTGTTATAAAATATAATCTATCTGTCACTCAATCACCTTGTCTCACTCTCTCTGATTCACTCTCTAAATACTACTCTCTTTCTCTTTTACCATCCATTCCTCTCCTTTTCCCAATATCATCTGAAGTATGTCGAAGCAAAGAAGACATTCTAACAAGATGGGGAAATGACTACAGCTCGGTGAATATTTGTTCAAAGTTTATCAATTTGGTCTCAAATTGTAGAAAGCATTCCAATCTACATTTTGAAAATAAATTAATAAATTTTTAACAAATATTCGAAGAGCTGTAGTCATTTTCCAATCTTGTCAGAATGTCTTCTTTGCTTGGACAGACTATAGAACTCATTCATCTTCCTCCTACTCTTTATTTCGCTCTTCCTTCGACTGCGTTCCTCCTTCTCTTTTCAACCTGCAACGAACTCATTCAGATTTGTACGTCCAGATTGAATGGCGATAGAAAGTTGAACCAGGGGTTAAAAGTTGGAATAAAAGGCTGAAGGAGGGGAAAATTTGATAGCAACTCAATCCACTCTTGACCCCTTTGCGCCCCCTGCACTGCAAGTCTCGATCGAGATTCTGTCCAAATTAGGCCTATTAGAGTCGACATGCAACATTGATAAGCGAGAGTCATTGCCAGCATAGCACCGAAAGAGCCCCGAGGATGATTCTAGAGGGGAGATGGAAATCAAAACGCAGAGCTCGGTGATAAAGCGAGCAGTGCTTCATTAGCACTCATAAGAGTGTTACGCTCACATTGACGTGGGAGGGAGACTCTCTTTATGGACGGGAGGGGAGTCCCTCTATTATATCCATTCGGCCACTCGATCTCTACTCCGGGGATATTCATGTTTCAAGGGAGGTATGGTAGGCATATTGAACCATTATTTGAAACGATTCATACTATTATTCTGCTTTTTTCTCATATGAAAAAATCCAAGGCTACCTCTGATTAAGTATAGTTTGTATGATTGAAGTTCATCGAGTTTTATTGAATATTTGAATAAAGTTTCTATCACAAAAATGTCATCATCACGTTGATTTATTGATACAGTGCAGCTAATAAATGATTTTCAAACGTAATATTCAATAACAATAATATTGTTTTTGCAAGGTCACCCAGCTAGGAAGATAGAAGACTCGAAGGTTTAAATACAGTAGAAATCGAACATGAGCCAAAACTAATATAGTTTGTAACTTATATTTGTATAAGTTTGAGAAAATATTGACACATTTGACCTTATTATTCTTGCTCCTGCCATCATGATTATTTTGTTCGAAATCAATGAAACAATGAATTGTGCTCCCATAATACAATCTAAATTTTAATAAATCCTAATTGAAAGAATTCTCTTGTAGAATTAGCAATAATAATATTTTCAAAATACATTCAGTTTTCGTCCAGCATGCATTGTAGGTGGAATAACATGCATCAATCTTATACTGTATTTGCAGCTCCGTTCCTATCCCTATTCTCTATCCATAAGGAGGATATTTCGTGATTCAAGTGTACTCTTTGTGAGTCGAATCACGAGAGGTAATAGCATGAGAATTGAGAATACAGAAATTTGCAACTATTTATTGTTCACATGACTTGAAAATCTATTCCTCACATTGCATATTAACAATAGCATGATTGAAATGAAATGAAATCTTATTATTCAAACTAATTAGTCAAGCTGAATGATCGCCAATAGTTTCTGTCGGAATCATGGAAATCTCGTATAGACCGATTCGATGTCATCAATCATAATTACATTGAAATTGATTCCAGGCTCAATAAATAGCCATCCGATCGAATATTATCACATTACTCATTCAACATTATTTCAACAAAATGCACGTTTGAATGCGTGATACAATTATCGTTTGGCAAACAAACAAGCCGTATGGGATCTTAATGGTGGAGCGGGGTGATTTCTATGTAAATCGAGTACGCTTCATGGATTGTTTTACGACATTTAGAGGAGCGGACGCATGGTGATTTTGCAGATGATATATTAGCGCAGATAACGGGCCAATGTTTTGTGTGGTGTTTCCAGAATCGGAATATGATACCGCCTATTTATTTTATTGGCTCGTTGTTCCGCTGTTGCGCGGGTCGTTATGTGGTGTTTGTGGAGGGGGGTGGAGAGGGTATAGTGTTAAAAGGTGAAAATGAGGCGGGAAGATCGATGCCGGTAATTCTGCTTATTTATGGCGTCGGGTTTTCCAGAAGGAAAGCAATCGCAGACAGCATGTGAGCCGGCACTATCTGGCCGAGATATCTAGCAGAGACTTTTTCTTCACGTTTCTCCTCATGCCGTATCCCGTATCGCACCTCATCCCTCTGCTCAGCGCTGCTCTACACACTAGGAAATCGATGTCAGAAAAACCTAAACAAACTTTCAAATCCTTCTCAAAGCTCTCTCAGCCTATCGATAGTGCAGGATGCAGAGTCTCTGATAGCGGCCTTTTTCGAGGTCTGCTTGATCCAGCTCTTGCATTCGATAGGTTATTCTGACTTCTACTTCGCATTCGAACTCGATCGAATCTATAAGTGGAATGGCTTATTACAAAGTAGACTATACGCTCCTGGTTTAGCTCAACTTCATTTATATTTCAATTCACAAGTTCCCATACACAGAAAAAACCTTAGAGTATAACCGTGAGTATAAAATATCTAGGGAGGAAATGTAATGTTCTTCCCATCAATTGAAGTCGAAATGTCAATGAACAACATACTTATGTGAGAAAAAGTATTTCCCTGTCACAAGTAATTTATCTCTGCAAAGTTATTTTGCAAGTTATTTTTCTTTACATTTTCTGGAACCAATCATTACAATCAAATTGATTTCTTGCTCAAAATTTTCTTGCTAATAAGAACATAATGCAAACAAAATGCTGGTTTGAATTCGTAATAAAATATTATCATTTGGCAAATTCTTGAATCGATTCAAAACTCATGAGACTAGATATTTTCATTTTATCAAGTTATCGTGATTCGTTCTAACGAAACTGAAATTATGTACAAGAGACTAACATGGAACTTTCGCAGACAGGAAGCTCCTATCCTCATTAATTTATTGTCATAGACTCTTCCTTCTGGGATCAACAGATTCATTGATGTTGTTAATAGGCCTACTTTGGATTGGGATTGGATGCAACCACTTTCATTTATTTGAATCAATTTTGGGTCAACTTTCATGAATCATTACAATATTCGTTGAATGACAGAGATGAATTAGAAATACAAAACTTCTTCCTCTGCTAGTAATTGGAATTCATTGATTAACAAAAACTGTATTATTATGATTAATATTTTATAATACACATGTTAGGAATTGAATTGAAATATAGAAGGGAATACTCGTATTAACAACTACTTTTTTACTTTATCGTATTCCCATGAGAAGAGCACACTATAACTTGACAACAATATAGTAATTTAATAACTTCAGGTGGAAATTAAGCTCGGATCTAATTATCATGACCATTGAGCATTTCTATGATTAAAATAATTATTATAAGTCTAAATTTTGGATTTCATTTCGTCTTTTGAATATTGTAGTTCATTCAACATAATTAACTTAATTGAGGATCACTGCATTGCTGGAAAACATTATTATCAATTTATCATGATCATCATAATCATTGACTTGTTAGAACCTACATTGGTATAAACTATAGAGACAGTAAAATCAGTTTATACAGTCTCTATAGTATGATCTTTGCTTCAAGTTTAAGGAAACTCAGAATAGTTCAAATTCAATAGTCAACGTGGATTTCTTCTTGAAATACAAAGTTATAAAACTTTGAACAAAATCAATTAAAATGATCTGCTTTGGAAAAGTCCGAACGAAGGTTTTTCATACAGGCCTTAAATCTTTTATTGATTAAGTTTCAGAGCTATCAATGGGGTTGTACTTCAATAATAATGTCTTGTTAGTAATAGAAATTCTGGTAAAGGTGATAAGTGGAAGTAGTTTGTTGAAGTTAATTATGAAGATTCACTTTATCAATGAATACTAAACCGATTTATACCTGTGATCACCTCCAGTAATCAGAGTCCATAAATTCACAAAATTCCTCACAAACTTGAGGATTCGACATGGTTTACCGTCCTTCTCCAACTGGAAACGACTGGAATTATCACCTTACAGATTCAAACAAGAACGTTTATATTAAGTCAGACCATTAAGATCAAACTTGGAATTGCAATTGAGGAAGATGGGCTCCAGTTGGGTGGTAGTCTCTCGCCTAGAGCTTATATTTGCTGAGATGGAAGAAGAGAGGGGATCGATTTGATCCAGGTCGAGAAATTCCATTCCGCCATCCGTGCGTAGTCAAACTCCACCAACGAACAAGCGCTTTATTAATTCTTAGTCGAAGCTATGTGCTGAACAGCAGACTTCATCAGACGGAATGGTGGACGAACAACTAGTTTCAAGTGGCTGATGTTACACTAAACTATTCAAACCTGAGTGCTGCTCTCAGGAATATCAATTTGTTTTATTACCAGAAAATGTATTACCATAGTAGCTGTTAACCATGCGCTTCTAGCGAAGCATAATATTACAAATTCAACCTATTCAATGATGTGAGCGAACTCGCTAGAATGATGTAAGACATAAATTATTGATCTAAAATGCATTTCCTGAGGATTTTTATGAACTGATTCGTCTCTTTAAACTTATTATTGGTAAATAGTCTACTACTAGAATCTTCAGCTCAACATCGAATTCTCAACAAAAAAATTCTGAAAATATTTCTATATACACACGATTGACACACACTCCATTTTTCATTGAGCAACTTCAATAACAGGAATTACAGACGTCCTCCCCTTAATGCCCGTGAGTTATTGACTCACCTATAATGTTCTTTCCATTAGACACTGATAACGATCGACGATCGAATGAACAGAGGGTTCTTTCTTCACTCTTCATAGTTTTTGGCATTCTAATAATGATGAGGAGGGTGGTTCGAATATTATTCGAGGCCAGGATGACTGGGCGGAATACGAATCACGCCGAGAGCACCGTAAAAGGCTGTTACCAATTGTGCAGGCCTGGTGATTGACATGCGTAGTGAGAGAGAGGAGAGGCAGATGTCGAATTCAGGAGAGTGATTATGCGAACGAGGAGGTGTATCCTGTGAAGGAGTATTCGGATGGCATGTAGAACAAGCACTAATCGTGTGTATAGATACGTGTAGATCGTATCTGACTGTATTCGGCCTGCACGAGTGCAACACGATAAAAGAGCTCCACTCTGCTTAGTTTAGTTGTCTTTGTACGAGGAATGTATGGACACAGTTTTGTAATGCACGCTGAGAAGCGGTGAATAGCGTTACAAGCCCTAAGAAGCAGACACCTGTCTGGGAAGCAATTACACACCAACCGTCTTTTTAACTAGTACTAGTATAGGAGGATTCTAACTACCCTATCGTTAAACCTCCAGTAAGCACATGCTTATCACATTTATATTACAGCTTTTCAATGAGATTCAGTCACCAAGATACTTTGTATCTTGTAGAATGAACAAGATTGAGCAAACAGATGGGTGACTTTATAACAGTATATATTGCGCAATGAACAATTCACACATGTTCATTAATGATCTATGTGATGCAGTGTTTATACTTTGTAAGTTTTATTGTGATAGGATCAACATTATTATTGAAAATTGTGTTTGAACATACTAGAAAACTTTGGGCTCCATTTTCTCAAAACTTCAGTTTTGGACTTAAGTGGTTTTGTCATATGATCAAGGTATAGTTAATAATCATTCCCTGCTCGAGAATATTAATTAAATAATCAATTTCAGTCACTGAAACAAAGTCCTAACGATTAGTGGAAAATAATAGTTACATTATATCTTTGAATCAATTGATAATTAGCAGTAACTGTGGTCATTTATGTAGATTGTGATGCTCTTTTGTTGGGAACCTTACTTCAAAATGCTTTATGAAAAGAAAAGGTGATTTGATCATAATTTACCATTCAGGTAAAGTCATCTCTTATACTCGTTTTTCCAACTATTTTCTATTGAATTTCAAACTTCCCTATCAATACGTTCCAAGCACTAAACACGTCAGAATTGTATTTTTTAACATTTATTGATCGGATAGTAACAGATCTGTATTCAAATTATTATACTGACAGTTTTTTAAGAGAAAAAATGGCGTTACGATGAATACGAGATTCATGCCAAAAATTATTTTGGAGAGAGAAAAATACAATCATGAAAATTGGTAAGTTCCCTTCATCAACAAATGCACAATTCTCGTATTGTGATTGGAGAACTCATCTGTTCAAACATGATTCCATCGTGCAACAATGCATCACGCTTGCGAGCTGCAAGCTTCCAACATGAACTTATTATTTCAGGAATGGAAATATGTGGAAGCCCAGTAAAAAAACGTACGGTTTTGTAAAAACCGTTCTTTTGAAATACCAGGTTTCATACCAACGATATTCTCAATGTTCATGTTTACTGTGGAACGAAACGACAGCTCTCATTTTTGAGACGATATTATTCGCAGTCGAACATTATTATTTCAATGAGCAAAGCTGGACCCCGAGGGACACTGGCAGGAGTAGCGAGAGTGAGCTGGGAAAAAGTTGCAACCCAGGGCCATAATCGAAAAGGTGGCGAGAGCCACACAAGCGAAAAAGTGTCAATAACACTAGTTCTGAATATTCGTCGAGCGAAATGAGTTTTCTTGAATGCTCTCCTTTTATCGACAGCGATTTGCTTGCGAATAACACTCAAAAAGTGGAATGTTAATGAAGAGAGAAATTTCTGGAACCGCTGAAAATGAGTTCTCTGTTCTCATCTACTGTGTCATAAAACAAAAATCAATTTCAATGTTTATCAATGGTCACAAGTCAAAGTCCTTTCAGAGACAAATGAACTTTTTTTGTATTCCTCGAAAACTCAATTAAATGTTCTCAAATTTCATTGATAGTTATTAATAACATCATTAATAAAGTTATTATCATTAACACATCTTCGTATTCATCAAGACCTACTTCTCCTGCTATAAGGGTAACCACTCACGCGGAGGTATCCTTCGAAATTCACTCATGATTATTGAAATTGTTTTCCAGTCGTTTGAGAGCCACCTAGAGTTGTAGTACTCATCCCTTTCATTCCTCACGCACAAGCTCATGTAAGCTCCACCACACAAAAAAGCACTTTGTAAATAAATACTTTTTCATCTATACAGTTTGTAATGTAAAATGAAACTACCATTTGAACTCAATACCAATTTTTGTTTCAACCAATCGTCAACCACAGAAATGTCTCAATTTCAAATTGATCCATTCTAATATAATTGATTTGATCATCAAGTAAAGAAAAGTAAAGAAAGTTGTCTCAAGAAAAAATTCAAAAGAGAAAACACTGCCCATTCAAACTAGGGCTGTATGATCAGTACTGCATCCTATATTGAACAATGGAAACAAGTTGCATGTTACTGAACCTTCAGAACACAAGGTGTTAGAAAGCTCTTTTTATCTTGGCTACCTACAGGTCGATGCACCTGTAAGTATTTTCCGACTTGTAAACTAAGCCGGTGTTTCAGTATTTTGTGTGTTCTCTTATCCTATTCACTGCTTCAGCTATTCTGTAGCTGAGCCGAGTCTCACCTCGCCCGTATTTGGACGTAATCGACGATCCCTACAAGGCAGATAGTGTATGGAAATTAAGGCTTCAGCTCTCTTCTTCGACAAAACGAGTTGTAAACGAATGCAGACCGTTTAGCTGGTTCGGCAGCGTTTAAGCCTTGTGCAGTCGAACCTTCCCACCTCAGTGACACCCGCCACATAAACAAGCACAAGCCACACGTTTGTTCCCACAATGGTGTCGATTACAAGGCGACGAATGAATTGAATAAAAAACTCTAGAAGCGAGAAGCAGTCGTGTCAACAGCTGTTTCCAAAAGTCGTTTTATTGTAGGATGGTCGTGTTTTGTGAGTCGAACGATCGTGGAATTTGGAGTCTCAGAGAAATATTAACAAGCTACTATTGCAATAGAATTGTAGAGAATTCAACGTACTTTTTTCAAAGCGTCAATTCCAAAGCGCACCGTATAAATTTCAAAAGAACGATTTGAATAATGTAAAATTGCTTGTTTCAGGTGATTCTCCACCAAGTTTTCCAGAATCGAAGGTGAAATAGGGGTAAGACTACAATGTAGATAAAACACGTCACAAAAACTCCCGAATGGGAGAGGAGAGACACTGTATGCAAATAAATATCGAAGGACAGACGGGACGAGTTTCGTTCAGGTTTTCCCCTCCTATTGTTACAACTTTCCTTTCTGCATACACCTTCTTTCACTTGTCACAGAGGATAAAGTTCCGCTGAAGAGTGAAAATGGAATTCCTAGTGTACAGAAAAAAGAGAGACCGGGATGAAAAAGTGTCGCAGGGCCAGCGGGCGAGAAGGGATGAAAAATATCGGGGTCGAAGTAGAAAAGAAAAGAGGATGAACTAACTCTTCTTTTGCACTGTGAAAAGAATATTTTCTTAGAGCTCGAAGCCCCGGAAGGTAGAAGGGAAAATACTTTATTTGATTGAATTACTGTTCATTCTGAAACTTCATTGCCCATCCCTCTTCATCTGCGAGCTCTCCTCACTCCACAGACAATTTCGACTCCAGCCGTCGCCCCTCCCCCACCACGACCATTCTATCAACAGACGGCGTGGACCGTCTACGTCTTCTCTTCGCCTTGTGAAAACTCACCTTGATAGCTCCACTTCGTTTTTCACATTGTTCGGCCCGTCTCTATTTCTCTCGTCCAGTTTTCCGCAATGTTCGAAAACATCGAAGTCTTTTACAAATTCAGAACGAATTGGAAGCTTAGTCTAAATTGGAGAATTTATTTTTTCAAGAAGCATTTATGGAGCCACAGTTTCTCTTGATAATTTATTAAAGCGCCATAGTTTCTCTTTCTCATGATAATTTATAACTGGGAAATCTTCAATTCGTATGGTGATTTACATATTTTCATTTCTTATTCTTGTAGATGCGATCCAGATTCTCATTCTCTGTTGTATTGATACGAGATTGAGTTTTCTTACTTAAATATTGTCAGTATCAATGAAAGTACAGTAGTTATCCGAACTAATTGGGACCGGGATCAATACGGATCAGCGAAAATTCGGATAATTGGAAATGGAAAGAAAAACAATGTGTTAAACTTGGAATTAACTTTATTATTACATTTGAAAATTTCAGTGTAGTGATGTTAAATTAATATGGAATCATTTTACATTGTTGTGAACGATTATTGACTTCCCTCCTTTTCTTATTGTCTAGCTCTTCTCTTTTGACAATCAATTCCTCCTTCTATCCTAACCTCAGCGGGAAAAAGTATTCATAGATCAATGAGAATACTATTTTCATTACAGACTCAGATGTATAAGCTTCATATTTATTCAGATATTTGAATGAATAATCTGGATTTTATTTATATACATGAATAGTATCATGTATATAGAATCTCGTTCCGTTCGTTTTTTATTATGATCGAAACCTTCCCAGAAACAAAACCAGAGTTTGAAAAATGACGTTTAGTTAGCAAATACATGTGATTCAATGTTTTTTTTGTGGTGTCAAGTTGAGAACAATATTTGAAAAAAGTGGAATTCCAGAGAAACAACTCGGCAGCGTTGTCGAATGCACGAATGGCATTTCTCGTGCATTGATCGCTTCTTCCATTGAACCCCATTTTTATTACCAGCAGCCCCCATGCAGGCTCCCTCTTCTCTCGGGACCATCCTGCTTTTTACGTTTCAATAACCATCCATCGTCACCAAAATTACGTGCCTAGTGTGCGTGCTATTTTTGAGCCGCCACCGATAAAACAGAACAAAACCTTCAGTTGAATTAGAAAAACACGCAAGGAAATGAGACAGTGAATCGATGTTGTCAGTGAAAACTCTCATCCGTCGATTATTACTGCTGTAAATGTTTTCAGATTTGGATATTGCTTCTCTGAAAAGGCCCCATATTTACATTACTGCTGCTATTTTCACTAGCAACACTGGTCTCATCGGTTACTGATCGATTCTCACTCAATTCTGATTTTCCATTAATGCAGCGATATCAATAAATCGAATGTTACTATGGAAACGAAATAATGAAGATTCATCTCACTAAATTTTTTAGAATATAAGCATTAATCACCCTGGAAAACCGCTATTCATTGCATGAGATCAATATTAACTAACATTTCTCAACTAACAAGCCTATTCGCTTTTTAAATTCTCTGATTTTATTATAAATTTATAAAAAAATGGAGTAATCAAGCCATATCCGAAATTAAATTTCTAATTAATACTGTAATCAGTATTGATACTCTTTCCACCAAAATAACTCAGCAGTTCATCAAGTGGAGCTTGACGTTTGTGTAGTTTACTCCAGACTATTTCAATATTCATTAAAATGGTGGTATGATTCTTTTATCGTAATACGTACGATTAGAAAAAAAATTATATAGAATATAATAAATACAAGTATGTTTGAATGAGCTACTATTGAATACAAATTTTCTATTGAAGGGAAAGTGAAGTCATAATCAATCTCTCTTTCTTTGTTAAACGTACGAAAATAATCATGATGAGGTATATTTTCAATCATAATCATATAACTCATGATGGTCTGTGATATTCCATTTTCCTGATTTAACTAACCAAGTCGGGGTTTCTATGTTGTTTTTCCATAAATATTGAACGATGAATAGCATACATTTTTGTTCCTATAGAATTTTTTATTCCAAGTTTAGAAAAATATAAAACTGCTGCATTCAATGCAGGGTGCAGAGTAGGACGAATAAACGAATTGCCAGAGGGAATGACTGCAGTTTCCAGTTACAGTATCGTGGAAATTCAATTGCTTGCACAGAGCCAAGACATGAAACGCTCCATAGTTTTTTATCCAAGCTTTTCAGAGTAACTGATGTGATGGTAATGCAGAAAGAGTGAAAAAAGTGAATGCCCTTATTTGTTTTAGGCCGTTTTCATGCCTTGCCACTTTGAATAGGGAATGCGGACTAAACCCGACTGATGGCTTGGTCTGATATGTATTTTCGTCAAACTGTTCGATTCTACAATTCAAACAAAATCCCGACACTTTTTTCTGCATTTGTCAGTGGAATCACTTGAAAAGGCAGATAGGAGAGAAGAGAGCAGTGTGACTTGATCAATTGCCGAAAACTTCCAGCAGTTCAAGGCCAGATACACAGAAGAGAAAGCCGAAAGGGTGATGTAAAAAATATTAGAAAAAATCGAACGCCAGCATTGTATGAATCAAACAATCAGCGACGTTGCATGGATTTGAAACACGCATGATTGGGTTCCATTGAGCAATTAAACGTTTTTTGAAAAAAGGCTTGTAGAGGACATGACTGTTCAAACTCGTATGAACCTGGAAATGTCACCTTATCACACTAAAAAGCAGTCATTTTACCCTAGAATGGTAAACATAGGCTATGTGAATTTGACGTGTGCTCCATAAGAGAGCTGTGCCACGATTTCTGCAGGGAGGTATCTGTCTGTGGCCTGATTTATGTTTCCTTCAATCTTTTGTATTGATGTTGGTGAATTGATCAAAACAATACTTGGAGCGAAAAAAATTTAGATATATTTTTGTGAAAGTTAGTCCTTCAATTTTGCGCATAACTACCGATTGAGTGGTAGCTATTTTCTAGTAGTAGCCAACTGAATCTACATTTGAAATATATCTCACATTATATTATTGAACTTGAAAGGTGATTGTCTTGCATAATGTATTATGTTTGGGGTGGTACTAAAATTTGATTCAGAGGACCAAGGCGACGTTAATAAATTAATCTCACCTAAACTAACTAGTAAGCCCCATGGGCTGAAGAACTCGCGTGCAAATTCCAAAGTCAACTTATGGTTTGAATAACATGATGATGAAATTTTGTAGTCAAGTCCACTTGATCAAGTTCATTGATGCGTTGGCTGCCGCGAATAGTCCAAATAGGAACCACAAATCATACTAATATGATACCTATATTAATAAAATACTGAAGAATTCCATTTTGTGAAGTTATAGTTATGTACGGAATATTTTGATTTATGATTTCAATGTTTTTTGTTATTCCAACTATACGTGAATCCGCTGCAGCCAAAGCACCAATGAAAATGAACTTATCAAGACGACTCTACTGCAAAAATTCAGAGGATTCACGGATAATTTTAACGTTCTACATATACGTACGGTATATTCTAATCTACAATTAATTTTGATACAATAACTTTCCCTTATTAATTGCTGAAACTCATTCGTAGTATATTGAAACTTCATGTAGAGTACAGTCATACATGTATAAATATCTTAATTTCATTCTATATTGAATTCAATAGACTTTCGTGAGTTCTCAAATGTATTAAATTGAAGAATAGTTGAACCATTGACAATTATTGTAGAACTTCGTTCAAGAATGGAATTTTTCCAGTATTTTTATAGCCTATTTCAATTTGTAAAAAATAAGAAAAAAATTATGGATGTCATTAGCATTCATGAAGCAAGGGAGACATATTATTAGTTTGACTTAGGCCGATATTACACGGTAATATTTTCTATTACTCATTAATACGAAAAGAGATGAAAATACAAATCATATTTTTCATCTCTTTTCATCTGATCTATAGCCTTATGCGATAGAAAATATAATAGGACAACAGGAAATGGTTGAAGATTGGACTGATATGCGCTCTCTAATGTGTCTAATTTGAACTTATCATATACCTTCATTTCATGTTTACATTACAGACGTAAAAAAATTGTAATAATTGAAAAAATAATTCTAATATTTATTTGTGATTGAACAAAAAAATAAATAAATAAAAGAATAAAACGCCTAGCTTTAGACATCTAGTACATTTTTTGTACGCTGGGCGCGCTGCTCGCGTTTCTTCAGCTGCCCAATTGTGTAATTAAATACCCGCCTTATCAAAGCATGGGAATTTCATCGAACAAACCACTTTAAAACATTTCAACAAAAATAATGGAAAAATGTATGACGATAAAATAATTCAAATTTGCTGCCTCTTGTCGTCAGCTGTTCAAATAAATAGACTCCTATCACATGTTTGAAATTTGAGATCAATACTAACATATGACTTCCAAATGAAACGTTTTCTTGATTTGAGAACATTATTATTTATATTCCTCATGATAGAACTTCAAATTTGCCGCTAATATGCAATCAGCTGTTTTATTGAAATCAGATGCATTCACCAAAAAAAATTGTTCAAATTCCATATGACATTTTTTCCAGCCGTGATTATTGTGTTAAAATACGATAGATACAAGAGTATAGATAGATATATTGTTGCTAAGAGCTTATCCTTTTTTCGCCTGAAAAAGGATGAAGGAGTTGATCGATTTTATTGTCCAATGAACTTGACCTGTATAAATGTTCGAAGAATATATGTTCTGAATTTGAAGTTGATTAATTGAGGCGTTCGAAAGTTATTGTCGAACATACAAACAAACAAACAAACGAACAGACGGACAACGACTTTGGCGTCAAGTCAAAAGTAAGAACTCGCTTACGCTCGTTCAATAAGGAAATCTTGTGGAACGTGTTGTACTCGGTGAAGGGTCGAGCCGAACACACAAAAAAAAGTGAGGCTGTGAAAAACAGGTGGAGTGGTGGTGGGGAGGAAGGGAACACTGCTACCTACCCAGCCAAGCACTTGATACAATGATAACTTTAGGTTGGTCACGCCTCTTCAACCAGCGCACCAATCCAAAATAGATCAGCTGTCCTGTACATATTACTTTCTTCCATTAAAAGTTGAATTTGAAACATTAGTGTTAAGTTTAAACATTACTACCAATATGTTTTTTCTCATTGTCAATTCAACAAATGTCTACCAATGCAGAGTGTGAGTTAAGCTTATAATTCTGCAATAAAAATAATTGGTGCTGAAGTCAAAGGAATAATGCTAGAATATCAAATTTTAATGTAGAAGAATTAAATGGTGAAGTTAATAATTTTACACATTTTCACTTATTTTTTGCTTATTCTACATTATTATTCATCCCAAAATACCATCTTACAAGTCAATTTGACATTTTTATACCAATGGCAGCATTTGTATAGTCTACCATTCAAGCTCTTCCACCATTCAAGCCCTTCTATCAATAAAGTCCTTTTTTAGTGAGTAGAAAGTGCGAAATAGTAGTTTATGCAACGGTTGTATAATGGGAGCCTTTATAGCATGAGGTGAGATGTAAGTTAGAGCCACGAGCAAAGCGAGTGCTCTAAATATCTCACGAATGCTATAAAGGCCTAATACAACCGTTGCATACACTATTTTATCTATGACCACCAGTGTAGTTATCAGTATCAGACCAGTATCAAGCTATAGACCACCAGTATCAAGCTATCTGTAAGTGTACGCTATTATAAAAATCAACATACCGTCGTTTATTTAACTTCTTTTGTCTTCATCCTACTTGAACTGTTATGATAATCAACTTTTACTTGTTAAATATGTTGAAAATAACATATCAGTCAGAACCACAAAACACATTTGACAAGCAACAAAATTGTGAGTGTTGTTGTAAAAGTGAAAGTTATTAACATATTCACATATTCACTAAGAAAGTTATAAGTGTATTTAACTATTTAAACTTTGGACTATTTAAATTAGTTACATATTCAAATACATAAATTGAAATATTGACGAAAAAATACTGGTAGGCTACTCAATCCCAGTCGCAGTTTTGATTTTGAGGTTAGTTGAACACTGTTTACTTTTCATCACCTGATTTCAAAACGAAACAAGGAATGTATCATAAAGTGGAATTTGGACTGTATTGTAAAGTTCCTCCTGTATCGAAATAGTATATTACATAATGAGTTTGTAAACTTTCCCACACGAATTATGTACATTTTTTTTCGTCATACTAGACTGAGAAGGATTTATTAAAACCGCAAACAACTGAAAACATTAACTGAAGCCAACATAACCTCAACACAACACTAGCAGTAGCACAAAACAAACACACACAGTGAACTGTCATGGCGGCTCGTCCGACTCGTTTATTCATGTCAGAGTTCGGGAAAAACAGCTGTGCTAGATTTTCAGTGCTGTAATTATCATCGTTATGATGACTAGTGCTGTAATAATCATCAAAATGATTATTCACGCATTCAGAACAGCTGATCTTTGATTCTCCTGTAGACGGCAATTTTCCAAACGCAAATCGGAAAGTTTTCAAAGTTTTCAAACTTTGAAAGTTTTCCGTTTGAAAGTTTTCAAACGGAAAGTTGTGTATTACATACGAGTATGGCGAAAAACGTTCATTACGACACGGTTCTAAGATTCCGTTTTGAAATGGTAGTCATTTCGATTTCAATTGTAAAACTGAAATAGTAATTTTTCAATACTCCATAGATAAAACTCTTTACAGTATCGCAGCTGGGATAATTTAGAATTATCTATTTATACAGTATGTGACATAAAAGTGTAGATTCAGAATTTACAACTTCAACTTGATGCTGTAAACAAGCAAATATATAGGAGCTCAAAATATTATAGCTTAAATATTAGTTCTAAACTTTTTATCATGATCATTCTCATAATAACAATTGATTCGTAAATTACTTAATAATAAAATGTAGCCATGTTCTTAATCAATACTCACAGCCGACCCAGTCATACAAAAGACAGTTTATTTCTGGGGGGGACGAAATCATGCATTCATTGATGATGAATCTCACCTGTAAAACAAAAAATAGATAATTAAGTTCGAAATTCAGTGCTTGAAAAACACTTTTCCAGATAGTCTTATCTAATCTGAAAGGTTGTTACAATTTTCTCTCGACATATAAAATGGAGAACTGTATTTTTGACTGACGACTCTTCTTCCATTGTACCTTTCCTCTTTTAAAACCGTATCGATTGGAATTTTTTCGGTTTCTATATTTCATTTTCAATGAAGCTTCACAGAATGTTCTTCAATCCATTCAGTTGAGATAACAAAGCAAATAGTTTTTTTTCTTTTGTCAGGAATTTTATTAGCTCCAGTTAGCTCGATCTGAAAAGAAACAAATTCAGCAATTCCTCACCACATTTTAATGAGGTGGAAGCTTTTTTTGCCAGAAGCATTAATAGACAGTTTCAACTGGCGGTCGTCAAATTGGCTATTTCTACGAACATTGAGGTTGAAACCATAGCGCAATGTTGAAAAAACGTACATAAAAAATTTCAACGTAAAGCTTTTTAGCCAAAGCATGCGTTTCCATTAAATATTAATTTTCACAAGCAGATGTGGATTAAAACGATAAATTAATTTGAACTGTTAACAGTTGAACTTTGTTTGGGATTACTCGAGTTTGTTTTCGACTCCAGAGCGAAACGTTAATGCATTTCTGAGCAAGAAAATTCTGCTGAACAGTGGTACGGTGAACGGTCACGCGTAGATTACTGTAACACACATGCAAGCGAAAACCTGTGTTTGTTATGAGAGATGAAAATTTTATTAAATTTCATATCAAGCTTTCAGGAGAGGCAAAGTCGCAGCGCCGCTATGCGCTTAGAGTTATCGTGGATGAATGTTAATGGTTGGTATAGTTTAGTGGAGAGGTGGGAAGAGGGGATGAAAGTCATTTGGCCATTAGTTTTAAAGCGGCGGTGGTGGCCAATGTACCTAGTGGCATCTCTCAGTACCCTTTCGACCGCAAATAATGCGCTGGTCCGTCTGAGCCCTCGATTACCGGCCAGAAGGTCGCTTCTAATTACTCCCCAGTACGTTTTCGCGATCAGGACACGATACAGCTTTAGGTTCGTTGTTGCTTTCAAGCGTAGATAGGCGAATAAAGAAAGATGCTGTAATTAAGTAAGTGAAAGAGTCGTTGGCAAAGGGCTCCTCTCTCTGTCTTCGACAAGAGACGATAATTGCAACCGAGCAACGACGAAGAAAAGCTGCGGGTCAGATGAATAAACTGATTAAAAAAGAATGACGGACAAGAGAATGGTGGGACAGATAGAGAAGACAAACCACACAGTTGCGAAATAACATTAAAGGGTTGCTCTAATCAGTGGCTACGTTCTTCCATCCTCTCCCTTCCTCCGTTTTCACTTGGGATGAATGCGTTTGTGGCCTCCAAAAACCTGTTAACGCTTTCACCACAGTATATCATGACCATGTTTTCATTGATATGACAATTGTTTGTACGGCTCCTTTTTTAGCATTATATGCCTATGTTTCTTAGTTTCCATTTGTATGAGGATTGCTTGTCGGCATTATATTCTATGCTTTTATCGCTATGAATATTGTTGACCTGATTTTAAGCATTATAATATTTATGTTCTATTTGATATAACGATTGCTTGTTTAAATGACATACTTTTTT
Organism: Sogatella furcifera; assembly: GCA_017141385.1. Lineage (NCBI taxonomy): Eukaryota > Metazoa > Arthropoda > Insecta > Hemiptera > Delphacidae > Sogatella > Sogatella furcifera. Next base: position 33,276,498 of record CM029547.1, read on the forward strand.
GCATCATTATGCCGTTGATCCAATGCCGAATAGTTCAATTGGAATATAAAAAATAGAGCAGTAGACGATCAGGTGTGCGTGTTATCGGTCGGTGTCGCGTCGTGTCGGTGCCGTACCGTTGAGTGTAAAATTGATTCAACGCTTCCATTTTCAAGGAAAAATGTTATTGTTACGATACTCTTCAACCCCCATCGGCTACTTCAAAATTCCGTTCCAATTCGAAACATTAAACATGTTACTGTGAAATAATGAGCTATTTTCGCGGTCGAACATACTGCCACCGCAAACAAACATTCGACACTCGACAAAACTCGCCAGATGTTCGACGACAATAAATTACATTCGACACTCGAAGACCAATAGTTCATACCACAGAGTATAGATAGTATTACGCCCTGATGTCGATTTGTGATCACCAGCAAGCAAACATGGGGTGGAAACCCATATTTTGTAGTCCCATCTCGGCTACAGCGAATTTGACACCCTTTCGAGGGTAGAATCTAGACAGCAACAATATATGATGAAGTATGAGTTGCTTCTAGGACCTTCAATTTTTATCGGAGAGGAATAATATTAGTGGTATGGGTTGACTAATAAACTATTTAAGTTTTCAAGGTTCATTGTAAGTTTTTCCACAATTTGGTATTATGAAATAGAAATTGGAATAGAAATTATTGTTTGCATTAATAGCTATAATAGATGATATTCAACATAGGAAACACTTCCAGCAACAGTTCTCATCAACATTTTTCCAAATTCAACAATAATTTCATGGTTTTACATCTCCAGGGAATAATTATCTCTCTGATATTCCCAATACCTCCTTCATGCATCGGTTATTCATTGGTTATCCATTGTGAAAGTCATTGAATGATGCATTCTTATACAGTATTATTATAGTGATTGCAGCCACAATCTGCAGCAAAGTATTATCACATAAAACATGTATTACGAATTATTATTGGGAATGTGAAACCAATGTTATTCAATACTATGCCACTGATTCTAGCACAGTAATAAAAAATGTGTTCTGAACAAAGATAAATTCTCGCACTTTCCATTTGCCTATTATTTTCTCGCGTCATTTTGCTCTGCTTCAAGATTAACGGATCTGAATGGATGTAGTGGAACTTCCATTGAATTGGATTATACTACCACAAATAGAAAATATTGATTGAAATGAGATTCACATTTTATTATAAGTAATGTTTGTTCATATAATAGAATATAGAAGACAGTGAACTGAGTAAAGAGTATATTATGTTGGGAACAGTGAGATGTGAAAATGAAAGTGTAGGATATTTTTCACAGTCGGCCGCAGCATTGATTGAAAAAAACATCGATTGCCTACATCTCTATATCACCTTCGAACTGATTTGCGGTAAAACGATAATTACGGTTGAAACAAACAGCACTTGGATTCGCAGAATTCAGTTATCTTAGGACTTCATAGGACTGGTATAAAGACGTTTTGGACGTTAGTCTGTGTTTCTAGCCAATAAGTTTATTATTTTCTCTAAGTGATTGAACAAATGAATGAAAGAATGACTTTGTATTTTTATCGAGTGTCAAAATGTGATAGGATTATTAATTGAAAGAATATCAGGAATATTCAGATTTCAACTTAAACCTAAACATCACAAGATACGAGCACAATATTTAAATCTTCAATTCCAATCTTTGATACGATTATTAGTTGGAAGAATATCAGGAATATTTAGAATTCAACTTAAACCCAAACATCACTAAATACAAGCACAATATTCATATCTTACATTCAAATTTATATGATAATTGATATTTTCGAAATTGGAACCCATGTTCCACAAACTTGGTATGACATAATTCTTATAGAAAGTTTTTCAATTCATAATGCCATTCAATTTCCCTCGTGGTAGGGAAAATATGAAATACAGTTCAGTTAAGAAGGAGCCGTTTTCATCTAACGACTTGTATGTTTATGAACGAACTGCGTGGATTGTGTGGTCTCGAAGGATAGATGCTCGCCAATCGCAAAATAGAATCCATCATGACTCGAACTTTGCTCAACAGAATGGCTTTTTTTAAGACTTCTACGTTCAAGAGACGAGAGTGAGGCGAGTATCTGAGTCTCTGCGTATGATATATATTAAAAGTTTGAATTGCTGTGGCATCAACTGATTCACTGGATTAAACGCTGGGGAAATTCCGCGAACGATATAAAGAGTGGAACAGGTTGATGGAGGCGGAGCGGATTCTCCATTCTCGGTCGGTGCTTATTGCGCATGGAATGGGGAATGAGAAGTTTAGCAACAATCTAGAACCGATATTCAATCTACGTAATGTTCTGTTTTGACCCCCTTTGCACGAGGATATTGCTTCGCCAGATCATACCTCGAATAATAGTTCGATATTTCAGTTCGAGTTTGATATTTCTGCACTGAATAACATTGTGGGGTAGTGTAAATGTATATGCATCACAAAAATGCAGTCCCATTCTAACAATGCAGTGGAATATAATTTCGTGTCCAGTTCACAATAATTCCTCAGCAACATATACCACAAAAAATATGAATCACAACAAATCCACACAAAACATGGATCGGAAAAATGTAAATACTGAATGGAAAATATGCAATAATCATTCATTAAATTACACTGTCACACTAGTAGGCTATATTTTAATTAATCTAGTATTCCAGACCCTAGTTTTTCAATCACTAAAATTGAGATTAGTTTGCATTATGTTTCGTAGTGTTTTGTCGATTAAATCTTTCATTACTATCAATAACAAAAGATGAATCAATACATTTGCATGTTATTGAAGATTGTCAAAAATTGATTTGAAGCAACATAGTTCAGACAAAATATTCTACTTGTATATTATAATCATTGAAATATACTACAAAATATAATAAACGAAATATTCCTCAATAATATTATATAATTAATAATAGACCATGTTTATTCTAGACCTTATTCGAATAGATGATCATCATTTGAAGTGGAAAAGGAGAACAGAAATTCCAGTAACATACTTTTGGAATCTCAGGACTGTGATAATCAAAGTTGTAATAATAGACTGATTACTCGACGCCTCCATGTTGCAAGACTCTACACAGCAGCTCGGTCTAAGATAATCTCTGTTCAATACGACAATACAGCAGAATAGAAACTTGATTCAAAAGATACACCAATCAGTGATCCATTAAACTAAGTTGAAGTTGGATGCGATTCGAGCGCTGGCTTCATTTGTTGTCTTGAGAAAAGGACTTAGTCGTGTTACGCAACTACAGCAGCTCCATCGAGAGACTAAGCGCACCCTCATCCCTTTGCCAGCCTAGGCGTCCGGCTGCCAACAAAAGCGCCAGCTAGCTAATAATTGTGCTTGACGCCCGCACGCACACACCCACACACTTGCCAATTAGACGATTATTGTTCCAACTTTGTTTGTTATAAGCAATTTGGATTGAACGCCAACAACTTCAATCGAACCACCCTGACTAGACACGCTCTTGAAGTGACGCACACATTTGTGATTAAATTACTATACTCAGTATATTCAAGCTCTAATACCTCTCCTCTCATATCCACGTGGATCAAAGTCTGATCGAGTTCTAGAGAATAATAGGCTATTAGAGGTAATTGAATATATTCATATTGTAGGTTGTGGCAACAGCATTGTTGCGGACGTCCGATGATCAGTTTTCAATTAATAAAATATGTAATTTCAATACAGTTAAGATCTATTGAATATTTTGTAGAATTCTTTTCAATTTTTCAATAGGCACATTCACTGTTACACTGAATGAAGGAAATTACAAGTTTTAAAAATTGAAGTTTTACTACGTGACATACCCTTGATTTGGACTTTTATCCTATTATATTAAGCGAGTAATTTCTGTATTTACGTTTGTATGTATGTATGTGGAACCACGGATCTAGAAATCGGCTAACGATTTCCTCGAAATTTGAAATGCAATATAACCGTGAAGGAAAAATAAAATTGCACCAGGTCTCATGTCTAGAAAAACTCTCTGCCAGGAATAATGAAGGAATCAAATATTCCTTCAGGAATTCTCTGAAATACTTCATTTTGGCTGACCAACGCTATCTAGCGTGAGTAAATGGAATTTCAAGTTTAATTTCCCCCAACAGGTGTCAGGGTTTTTTTACACTGATGGAAGAATAATTAATTATTTGATATTGCAGTATACAAACAGCTAATTTTTTTATTAATTTTGAAAATTATTATTATTTTTTTTACTTCAGAGCTGAGCTCGGTACCAGATAATATAAATTGTTTGAGGAACAGTTTTGGGCATTATGCCTGTTGTACTCACCTTCTGTATTTATTTGATTAGAATTATTGTAATTGTGAATTTTCTTATCAATAATGAATTTTGTCGATAACCTCTTACAATTTTCGATAACCTCAACTCCTTTCAAACTTTGATCGTTGTAAATCAGGTAACTTTGTAATCTTTCGTCATTCCAGGTGGCAAGGCAAAATAAACAAGCTATCATTGTATAATGATACGCTGCCGGCCTACAAGTAGTTCAAGACATTTTCGTGATAATAATAGTACCACCAATGTGTGATTGATCAAAATCAACTGTAGTACTGTGAAAGCTGAACAATAATAAAATTTATCAACTTATAACAAAGATGATCAATTACTTTCCAATCCATTATTTTATCAAATAACGGAAGAGCAATTTTCATGTATGGTGCATCCAGTTCTAAATATGAGCTATCCAGTTATAATGAAGTATGAAATCCTAGAGAAAACGTTAACAATCATTTGTATGGTGATTACCGCCTAATTTCCAAAAGAGGACTTATGCTAGCAGCAGTTGGGGCAGCATTAATAACAGTAAATCGAAATATTCACCACAATTACCAGCTATGGGGATAGTTGAATGTGCAACAGTACGATTGCGGTGGGAGTAGGTGATAGAAGGGAAGGTTGCTTCGTAGCGGGATGAAAATTCAATTTTGATAATAGCCGATCCATCTTATTGTAATGATAGGCTGTGCGCCTTCATCTGCCCGCATGACATTAGTACTCATCCTGTGCATCCACGTTGCAACGAAAACAGGAAGATAATAGACGTAATGATGATAAACCCTAACAATAGCAAAACGAGCATCAATTTTGAGCTATACTTTTCAAGAATTATTGTATTCCCTTCTCTAAAACGCCATCATCATAACCTCTCAGGGTCCCATCCTTATCACAATGGAAACAAAATCTTTCTCTCATCGAAATGAGAGAAGCTAGTCGAGATTTGTTCTGGGGGTTATGTATCATTACATAGAGGAAAAAGGATTGGAAACTAGTGACTTCGTCAACGACTGATCTCTATCTATCTATATCTATAAAAGCGAAATGACACTGACTGACTGATTCATTCATTCACCACCAGAACTAAAGATCCACTGAACCGAATGCGTTCAAATTTGGCAGGCATGTTCAGTTGGACGTTTAGACGCGCGCTAAGAACGGATTTCAGGAAATTTCCAAGGATACGCCAAATATTTAAGTTTTTCTATAGTTTTTCGGCGTTTTCTCAATTTTTTCGAGAACCAATCGGTAGAAAATGTTGATTATTGGTAGGTAGGTTCAGATAAGGTCTAGAAATGTTGTGTTAAGATATTTTTGAATTCCGTTCAAGATTACGCCAGTAATCAGGTTTTTCAAAATTGTAGATGTATTGCGGGTTGCATATCTTCCGCCTTGATACGACCAATCCTTACTGTAAATTCAATAGTTCAGCGAGATTATAGATGAACTAATTTGGAAGATATTGAATCAAGTTTCAAACTATGTCCGATATAGTTCCCAAGGTTACGCTCAATATTAGCGTTTTACTATTTTTCGGAATTTTCAGAGTTTTTTTTGGATTTTTCGAGAATAAATTGGTAGAAAATGTCGAAATTTGGTGAACAGGTCCAGATTAGGTCTAGAAATGCTGTGTTCAATAAGTTTTGAATCCCTTCTGAACAGAATTTGCAGGCGAGCGAAGCGAGCCTGTTTGTCTCAGCTTACACTGACAGAGGTTAGGCCTATGCAGGCGAGCGAAGCGAGCCTGTTTTTCTCACTGACACTGCTGATACTCTCGGGGGTCCAGGGGGCGGAGCCCTCTGGCTAGGCGGAGAAGGCGAGCGAAGCGAGCCTGCCGGCTAGTGCTGAATATATTAAGAATTGCATGCAACTCGAGTGCTCTATTGAAATGTTTCATCCAAATCTAAGAATGAAATCGAAGTTGAAAAATCAGTCTTTATAACACTAAATTATGACAATCTACAGAAAAAAAATCAGCAATCGAAAAGGGGTCTTATCTTTGCTAATTATCCATTTCTCCTCAAGCTCTTCTCAATGAAAACTTCTATAGATTTGATATGAAGGTATTCAGATATCATTATATTCGAGATTATGAATCAATACTGAAAAAGTATTGATGAATATAATTTATCGCAGTTTCTGAAAATTATTTTGATATTAATGTGAATGTAACCTCATCAACTTTCCAAAAATATTTTCTCTGCGAAATGATGATAATAGGGCATTGACTTTTACATTTTTTAATCGGAACATTATTCATCTAACTTTTTAAGAGTGCGAGACTTTATTCTCTCAAAACGAAACGACTCCCATTTGTATTATACAAACGAATTGCACATGAATTACAATTTCATTCTAGGCTGTCAGTTCGATTTGAGGAAACTTGTGTCAGCGTTTGTCAAGGTGATTCATATCTTCACAATGAAACATCATCAGCCACATCATTGTTATCAGGCTGCAGGCATGTTTTAATTATTTAAAAGCGAACACAAACAATGGAACTTGACGCTACCCTGCTATTAACTAATTAAAAGTGGAAGGATTAGGATCACAACACTTTTTCAACTGTAGTTTCCACCTGTACAAGTGTGCAGAGGCCAGAAACAATCAGGGATCAGGTGTCTGATTGGTATCGGCCCAATCGGCATGAAAATTCCAACAACACTTCATCAAATTGCAATAAATGTACTGTAGTTGGAAACGCATTAACATATTAGATTCGAAACGATTATTGTTACAACAGAATACGTCTAAAATAATTATATTGATGCGGTGGCGTAACAGTTTTTTTCGGGCCCCGCAAACATTTTTTTCGGGCCCCCCCAAAATGACTTTGAAATTTTTACTACTTTGACCAATAATATACTCTGTTTTAATGTGTATTGGATTGTTTTATGTCAAAAAAGTCTTCGTACCGTATTTTGATCATTGAAAACTAAAGCTTGTCACATCCAACGATCAATTAGGTGTTACATAGGCTCACATTTCAATCATTTGAATGATATAATCATTCAACGAATCAGTTAGTTTTTTTTAATTGTTATACAGCAGTTAATTTCAAAATTTGTTCACCAAAAGTAGATTTGATTAAAAACAAATATTTAAATTGAAGGTTAAATATTAACAAATATTCAGCAAAGCACAAAAATATTTTATTAAAAAAAAAAATTACAGCAAAACTTGTAGAACTGAAAAATGTATAAAAATGACACGAATATCTTTACTTGAATTTTGCTGATCTTAATGAGTTGTGAGAAGCAAATACTTGAATGATCTCTTTCAAATCAATTTCTCTAGCCACCTTTACTTTCAATACGCAGAGCTCACTAAGTATTTCTTGTGATATGCCACTTAGAAGGTAATTCTTAATCAATTTTCATTTTGAGAATGACCTTACAGCAGAAGCTACCGTTACTGGTATAATTAGAAACAAAATATTTATTCTGTGCATACTATACATCTGGAACACTTTAATAAGTAAAATAATAATAATTATCTCTTTCACTGTTTCCTTTTCTGATTGTATAGTCCTACTAAAACTTAGCATTCGATGGGGAAAATCTGTGCTGAAGTCCTCTTCATTTTCAGCTTACCGGTTTGCGGGCCCCCTGGCTCTCGCCCCCCCGCATTGCCGCTGTTACGCCACTGTATTGATGCATTATGATTGAATAAAGATGATGATTATGTTATGGGGATGATGTTATCAAATGGTACGAATTCGACATCTTTCATTATAATAATTGTGGAGTTAATTAGTTCAAAAGTTTTCTATTCTGAAACAACTGGATCAGAATGAATTTCTGCCTCCACAAATTTAAACCAAAAATTATGCCTTTCAAAACCTCATTGCGCTTCTGCAAGGAATATTATTGAGTGAACAAACTAATATAGGAATTTCGCTCTAAAATTACTTCATTGAACAATGAACACCATTGAAACTCGCAGAATATTTAGACTGCTGGAAAATTATGTTGCAACAGTTCTCCTGTTGTAGATTTGGCATTTGAATAAATTTATGCCAATTACACAACGGCGATATTGTTGCAGTTTGTTTCTCATTATTATCTCATCCCAGGGAAAAACTGACTGTAGGTTTCAAGCTTAGCGAGGAATAAACGTAGGAGGGATGTAAATTCACATCGTTGCTCTGAAAACTCTAAATTCACAGGGAGGACTGGAAATAATTGAAAATCTACCAGGTCAATGTTGAAATCTAATTGTTATCATATTTATGTACTTTATCATGTCATACTCTTCTATACAACTATCTGTATCTTCAATTATAGATTACACATTCTTTCTAAGATGACAATAATTAGAATGAAATTTTTTATCTGAAAAATTGAAATATCACACATAGTTTCATTCCATCAGATATGCCACTTTTTCCTAGATAGTTGGTTGATTTTGTTGTCATTCAACTCATATTTTCAAACTCTCTACTCTATAGGAGCCTATTCATTGAAATTACGAAATTTTCCAAAAATTCTAATCAATACAGAATTTACAGACAAAGAGAATTAAAAATTCACAAGAAAGCGATTTGAGCGGCGAAACTTTGTTCTTGAAGACAAGAGATGGGAACAAAGAGAATCGCCAATTACAAGGGCCTTTAGAAATTCAGAAGACCATTCCGCCCAAGTTTATTACACCATCAAAATTTTACACCATTGAACAATCAACCTATCCAGAATTACTATATTATCATTGAAAACCTTTTCCAAGCGTGAAATAGCCAACGGTTCAATTTACAATACAGTAGTGTATTATTTTGGTCAAGCATTATTTTGCTAAGGCATCCGGATTGGAAAATCCCTTATTGCATGTAAAACTCCTTACAGCCCTCTTCCGTGATAAGGGTTATACCTCCAAAATGTATTCTTTGGTCCATCCATCACACATCACTATCAAATTAACTTCATTTATCAATAATAATTCCCACATGAAAAATTTTATCACTCTAAATTTGTTGTCAGTTCATGCACATTGGACAGATAAGCCTGTTCCCCAAGTAAGAAGACTGTATGGGGAGGCAAGAAATTTTTAACTCAACTTACTAATATGATCGAAATTTTTCAAACATTTGAAATGATAATTACAATAGTTTATAATATTGAAGAGAATGAAATTCTCAGGGAAACTTCAATCGTTATATAGAACTGAATTTCACTCCTCCATATTCGAAGTATTTCAGTGGTTCAAGGAGTTTGAATTTTGAAGTTGAAGTAAACTTGGAATACCGTCAATACCGATAAAGAAGGAAAAGGCACCAACAATCAACATACTAAAATAAAGAATAGTAAAAATTCTGAATAAATCATCCATTTGAAACGAAAAACTTCTCCAACCCAATTTACTATCGGTTCAAGAAATGCATTATAAAGTGTGAGTTCTCACAATGATATGTTCTGGAAGTATTGAGGAAGACGCTTGAAAGTGTACCATCAGTACTTTTATTCCGGGTGACAAAACACCAAATGCGATTCTTTGCTCGATGAGAACGTCGAAAACAGAATTCCTGAAAATAAAAGTTATGCAGTAAATTTTACTACCATCACACATTTGTGGCTTGCGTTTTATGTCAGAACGTTCGGCAGTAACACTCACTTTCTATTTGTCTTGCATGTAAAGCATTTCGGATTCACAATAGTCGTCATAAACCATTTGAGTCTGTGGAGTTGTAATAATGTGTCCATGTGGGATTGAATGGATTCATTTCAAGGTGAATTAGTCCAACTGAAAATGTTTTGAATCGTTGCATAAACGATTACATAAACAATATAACTATACAGAGATTATGTATGTAAAAAATAATTAATTTGTGGATTTGTAACGATTCTGATCAACGCTCATGAATTAATTGTTGAATTCATCTAGTGCATCTTCAGTCGAAACACACCATAACGAATGAACCTCATTTTCTAGAGAAAAAATCCCAGTATAATAGGCTACTACTGGTAGCTTATTCTGTCATCCGACAATTTATTCCAAAAGAAATAGAGACCTAATCTTTTCATGAAAATTATGCAACATAAGAATAGAGCATTTTTCTCTTGCTATTATTTTGAGACAACTTATTTTTATAAATTATGAAAAGTTTCAAATCTTCTTGATTTTATTCTCAGGATCGCGTCATCTCTCAGAAAGACCAACAATCTTTGTTACTTCATCGGGCATTTAGGGTTGATTGATTTACAGTAACAATCGTATTGCTAGATCTAGTAAGACCCATTGCATACAAAACATATTACAATATCAACTGTACTATACAATATACTTATACAAATAGAAATAAATAAATTCAATCATAACAGAGAATAATTGTAAAATAATTTAGAACTTCTAAAAAAGCAAATAGTAGATTTCTATGTTGAGAAAATAGAATCTTTCTTTAAAAATGGGTTGAAATTTCTAAAAAAGGGTTGAGTGGTAGAAAGGACTTCCTAGTCCTAACTCCGCCTGATAAAGAATATTTTCGTTTTATACTCTAAGACAGTCGAAGAATTGTAAAAATAGAATTAAATTCTAATATTATCTCTGTAATTCATTCCATTTCAACATTTTCAGAATTAAAATGTGTGTAGATAAAATGAAAGTTATGTTGACAATCATATCAAGGTCGCATTTAGGAATAAGTAGGTAGAAAAAACAATCCTCAATTCACCGACTAAAATATGTATTCTGTCTAAGGCAAATTACAGGTTTGGGAAGAAACATCGTGTTGAAAAAGCGAGATGCATCAGTTACAACAATAAAAGACCTATTACGCCCCTCTATAGTCCCATTCGAATCCATTAGCGAATTTCTCACTTTGATGATCGAATTAATAGCCGCTGTTCCCTGATGTTACAAGACATTTAGTGTTGTCTCTAATTTTTTCACCGGTCCATTTCCATATTACGTCGATGTATCTCAATCTTTTTTAGAGCCGGTCTTCTCAGCAAGCGAGTTATTAGGCTAATTTTATGCCGTCGTGCGAGCATATGTTCGCATCTATACGATGCTCATTATGATTATTGTGAGTGTTTTTGTTGCTGTTTGGAACGTTCCAAGTGGAGCTGCATTTTTAGTGTATGATGCTTATGATGCTATTCAGACTGAGGGCGATTTTTTCTTCTAGACAGTGGCTGGCCGGCTGTCCTTGGCTTGAGCTAATAGCTTAAGTGAGGGAAGGCACGAATCTGATAAGCCGTCGTGCAAGTACCCCTAAAAGGAAACACAATAATCGCTCTGCTTCGTGAAAAAGTATGCAAAGTGAGTCTAGTTTAAAATTTTCCCATCAACGAGGTGAGTTATTGCAACAGCTGGTTGAGGAAGCATAATGAGAGACGCGCAGTTACGTGAAGCTACACACGTTGTAGCACTATTACTTCACTTGGTTGGGCGATGCAGTCACTCTATAAATAGTTTGCTTATGGATATACTATTTTTGAGATATAAAAAAGTTGAATTAAAAATATTAGCCTACATCCAACATACAAAATACTATACAGCCAGAATGCTCTGGCATTTGCCCTTATTGAATAATAACAAATTTTATTCAAAACATAATAATTATTTTATTTTTCCACTCAAGCAGATGTAATTTTGATTTTATACGTGAATTCATGATTGAAAGCTATTTTTTATAACAGTAGGATTTAAGACTCCTATTTTAGAGCTGAATTCTTGATGTGAAGCATACCAGGAAAATATAACATTTTTTCTAACTAGTTACAAAAAATTCAGAAAATATTGAAGTCCTCTACAATCAGAGAGAATAGAATAAAAAATATTCTATTCTCTCTGTCTACGATCAATAGTAATCATCTTTCGCCATTCGAGGTTGACAATATAGGAATATCTTATTCTTGACATTGAAAACAATACATGGTAAAAGGGAAGATCCAGATGTATTGTTTGCTTTCTGCTGTTGCAATTCATGAAATCTATAAATCATCGTTATTGTGCTCTGGAAGAAAATTGTGTCGTGAACCAATTGTCAAAGTTTCTGCGCGTTATGACCAATGTCTGAAAATTTTCAACTGAAACATTCTTCTCTCAGTAATTCATAACAAGTGCAGAGACTGAGTGTACTTCTTCATACCAAGAAAAGCAAAAGCTCTTCAGAAACTTGACTCGACACAAAGCGATTATGTGTCGCCTTCAACTTGATAAATCTGTGTCCGATACTTCCTGCTTTTCTTTTACGAAAGGAGTTGGTGGATTATTTGAAAATACAGTACTGTACAACTGTTAACGTTGCGAAGAAGTTTGCTAGTTTCCTTTCTCTCGTTTCTTTGCTGAAACTTACAAAATTCATACGTCACCGTTGGTACGCTTCACAAACAACTTTTAACAATAACAATAATTTCAATCCCGTGTCCTGGTCTAGGTGGCCAACATATCTCATTTCACGTTGATGATACATTATGTTCAACGTGCTGTTTGCTCTAGAAAAGTTCTCAGATTACCTTCCATCACCAAATTGTTATTCTTCCAACTCATTGAAGTGGAATCTAGAAAAATCAATAAGAGGCCTGCGGATTCAAGTGAATAATTAAAATTATTCTAGACAATTTGACGCAAAATGTGAAATAGGTGGCCTAAACTGACCTGAAGAGTAGTTTTTCTCCTCTAAGAATCCTTGGAAATGAACTTACAAAATCTAATAAGAAAATGGCTTTGAAACTGAATTATCAATACTGTCTATTAGTGGAGGTAGAAAGGCAAACGCAATATGGTTGTTTATGGTTTGTAGAAGTGGAACGTTTTAATGAGAACAATGCTAATTTACATGATACTTGAACGATCACTCCACTTAAATTAGAAGCTCGTTGATAGGTATGATACCATAGCTCCCTCTAATAGAAGCTATTCCCAATGTTGAAAGAAGGTATGATAATACTGAAACTATTTTGCCACGCGCTCGGTAACTTTTTTGGAAAATACTAAACATTTTATTGTGATATGAGTTTTTGAAAGGATCTTGAGAGATGAAAAATTGTTGAATACAATTCTACATTAACAGTCTTCATCAGCTGTTGTCTGAAATACGAAAAAATCTGCTTCGTAGTTGGAAAATCCTTGGATGTTTATGGATCTTCCAGACCGAGATGGCTTACTTAAATAATCAATGTTATCATCAAAATGTAAATTATTATTTTCTATCTCTGAGAATTGAAAGAATAGTTACTCATTCACCACAGTCTTCTGAAGAGTTTCTGGGCGTGTTCCTTGTGAATCCAATGCAGCTTGATGTCTAAATTAATAAGAGCTGAGATCTCGAAATTTATACGTTCTACATCTCTGCTAGATGGTCTGTCTACCGTGGATCGCTTATTTGTTGTGCCAAGGATGAAGTAGATTGAATTTAGCATCTAAATCAGATTGGATTGAATGAAGAAGCATGATCCTCAGAAAGTGAAAAGTGAAGCAATCTGTTCCCAATAGTCAACATGATCTTATCTAGTTTCTTGCTCTCACAACAGAGGAACTGAACAAGTCAACTCTTTCAACATTTCTGATTCATATCTTAATTTGCCGTAGGCATGATGAATGCCCATATCACCAAATTTTATCAATTTGATCATGCTATATTTGATAGGACCTATATTTGGAAAAAATAAAGTTAACAATTAAAATTTTTTTTTTTTGCAAAGATAAAGAATATTATTACAACTTTATTATTGGCAACCTCCATTGACAAGAGAAAAAATTCCAAAATTTATACTGTTGGAGTCAGAAATATTTCTACCTTATCAATGTCTCACATAGAAACACACAAGGGAACGTTTTTCGAGAATAGAGATCCAACAATTTTTTTTAAGCTCCAATTCCAATTCGGAAATGTGATGGACTTGAATTGTTCAAATGTATTGACTGTTAGGGTCAATTGACTCAATAGCAACAAGACACGAGATTTGATAATGGATGCAATCATAGTTTGATTCAACATTGAATCAACTGATTTACTGACCTTCTTCGGTTGTACCTGAGCGACCAAGAATAAGGGGATTTTTTCAGAAGCAAGAACTAGTCTTCACCGTGACTAGTTGCTCTCAATATGCTACGAATGTTCTCGACTCTTAGTTACAACATACTGTTTAGCAGCTCTAGCAGGCTTTTCCTGTAGGACTTTTTTCTGTAGCCCATTAACGGGATTATGAATCTCTGTTACGTCAGCCAAGTCGAAGCCTAAAAAAAGCATGGTAAGCGTTTCTGTCCGCTAATCAAGGCTTTTGCTACGTGCTCGTTCCCATAAGGCACTGCGCGGAAAATGAAAGGATACACAAGGCACCATTAGCTTCAGAACTGGCAAGTAGCAGAGACGACGCCAGTCACTAATCCTATGAATGCTCAACGCTCACACACACACACACGGCGAACGGCCCCGTATAGCTGTGTGAGTGTCTCTCAAGTACTCTACAGCGCCCTAGCTGGTTAACCGATTTTCCTCTTGCAAAAACTTCAGCTTTTAAAAGATTTTGTCTGTAACTTTCCTGCTTACGAATCTCTCGTGGTGTCTGCAGCTTTTCCCTTTCCCGACTGTAAAGGGAAAGCATCTGCCGGAAGGGAATAATAAGCGGGGGCTACAGAGGGCAGAAAGGAATCAACTCGTTAGCAAAGGGATTAACGCCTAACGGCATAAGTGCTCCTGGTGAGCTTTCTGCTGCTGTTTCTACTGGATCCCACCTTCAACTGCGACAGAGAAAAAATAAGTATGACGAGCAGCCTTGATAAGAAGGGAAGAAACATCAAGGCGAGAGAGCACCCTTACTGACTCTCATCGAATATTGTGATCCATATCTACCAAGCTATGCACAATTTTCTGTCAGGTATTCTATTTCTGGTGACTGAATCAAATGGCTTAAATCTCATAGTTGGATACAGGCAATTCCAATACAAAACAAAGAAAATATCCGCGATGAACTGTAAATTATTTTTTATGAAAAATTACTGATGGGTTATAATTATTAAATACTTTAGTAAATTAGTCCTATTTGATAGAAGATGTGTATTTGTTATATGAATCGAATTAACATGCTCATGGAATACAAAATTTGATACATTGTATCATTTGTATCAATGATACGTTTGTATAATTGTATCGGATTGTATTATTCTTCCCGTTCTAGTTATACAAACGTTAAAAGTTGATCTTTTTCAGTTTCATTATAGTGGGAAAAACACTTCGTTACTGTTAATCAAACGTGAATTTGTCAGGAATAATAATACTTTTCAGTGATAGCCGAAATAATTCTTACTCATTAAACAAAGGTTGGTTAAGCTTCAAACCTCCTTGGAAGGTTGATGAAGTTCAAAGATGTATAATGTTTACAAAACTCAGCTATGTAGTTGCAACTTTATTCTGACGAACTGCATTTGGCTGTATAGTGTGATACAGCCTGTATTTCAGAGCTCAATTTCTACTTCAACGAATCCCCTAGAGGCATCATGCCGTTCTCTCGAATCCATGTCAGGAATCTCAAGATGTTGTCAAAGCTGCATAAATTCGCGTAGCCCGTCACTCGTCAACGAAACTTCTTAGAGAAGTGGAAGTTAACAGACGCATTTGAAATACAACTTTTATGCCAGACGCTAGAGCAGAATTAGAACTTTGAAACTGTTTGCATTTCCAAATGATTGAATGTTTCAAGGTTGCATGTGCATCTATAGAGATCCCACAAGGATGAATTTTTAAAAGTTCTTTTTTTGGAATTGAGATTTCGATTAAAATTATATGATATCCGTGAGAGATTTGGATGTCAATGTCATCTGAAAAATATGATTTGAGAAGTTTGTACATTCCAATTTCAAGATGGATATTGGATAAAATTGACTCTAGCCAAATAATAAGACTGATGTTTTCCTCTCACTGAAAAACTAAATCATGTTGATATTGTCTTGTCACAGAAGACATTCCTAGAAAACTGACGATTAAAGTGGAAGTGTAACTACGGATGCGCGGTTAGAGTGGGACTATTTTCATTTGGACAGCATTAAAGAGCTTTTATTTTAAAGGAATGTCTTGTGCTAAACCAGACTAAATCTCTTGTGCGGAATCTATCGATGTTGATTTTTGTGTTATTGACATAACAATTTAATGATGACATAGTTTGACAAAGACTGATTAAAATGACGAAATAACAATGAACCATACAAGACCTCGATGAATATAACTTTAACATATGTCATTAGGAATGAATATAATATCAATGAAAAAAAGTAAGAAGTAAAAAAGGTCACAAAATAACAACAAAAAAAAGTACCACATACATCCTGTTTTAGTAACTCCAGTGAGTAGGATTAATGAATCAGTCAGTGATTGATTTTTCGCTTTCAAGTTGGGGAATTGATATCGGCATCATAATGGACTCAGGAATCATCCCTATCTGGTCTGTTATTCCATACGGGGTGATCGCTACAAGAGCAGATGTGGGTTGTCCCCCAACGAGGGTGGTTCCCTATGTCTCCACGTTCTCATCAATCTCAATATCGCGGTCGTTTCTCAAAGACACCAGAAAGCTCTCAACAGCATTTCTATTCCATTTCAATGATAATTGACTGTTCTAACCGCATAAACCTGTTCTATGATAAGTTTAATGTGTAAATGATAATCAGTCATGGTTAATGTTGTTTGAGATGTCAAGGTATTCCACGAATACAAATTAACATACATAGACAAATATAGTAATGATTCTGTTCCATAATCAATCCAGGAAAATACGTTCTAGTTACAGTGTTTTTTTTTTATCAGGTTACATTTGTAGTTTTTGAATGATTTTATTATTACAGTTCACTCCTATCTAAAAAAGTAGCATTCTAAAGCGGCTCTAGCTGCTTAGTGGATGAAATTTACGAAACTGAACTATTTTGTAATCATACACACAGTTCACATTATCGTTTGTATTATTTGTCACTTTTTCTTGATATTGATTCAAGTTGATTAACAGTAATCGCTTCAGAACAATAAAATCATTTCTCATATCTTTTATAGAAAATTATAAGGGAAACAGAATCGTAGAAGCTCCACCTATGATTGTAGGAACCCTAATTTTCTCTCAGTTGAGTCAAAATTTCAATAGTGAAGATATTACTGAATTTTTCCTTCTCATAGATTATATATTCCATACATTATATCCATCTCCATCCTCTATATTCCATCCTCCCATGATTCTCAATTCGAGTTGAATTATTTGACACGAAAATTCATAGGTAAAATATGATTATATTACAGATTCGTTTTGTTTAGTTTACTAGAGTATTGATGTTGGGACAAAGGATCGAAAGAGACAATCAATATATGTATAGAACTGGATAATTATACATTTGTGTATTATTAGTAGTAAACTGGATTTTTTAGATTGATCCAGATTTTTTAGCTAAAACCAAAGAAGTTTGACTTTGTCGACAAACCAAGTTAAAACTTGGCCAGTTGTAAGAAGGAAGCAGGCATATTCACTCGTGCAGGTTGCTGGGACTGTTCATTACGCGCTTTTCATTAAGGCTGACAGGATAAGAAAGGAAAACGAGAAGGGTCACTGTAAACAAAGGGTCGCCAAGTCTTTTCAGAGGGAAGAGATTGTGGAGACCAAAGCGGCGAGGAGAGAGTGATGCAGGAGCTGAAGCAATCTGCAATAGGCCGAGCGAGGGGCCCAGACACTGACCACAAGTCCGAGGGAAATTAAAGGAATTAAGTATTTATCTCTCTGTCCAGCCGATCGTAAATTCAGCACTTAATAAGGAAAAGGTGTGGCAATGCAAGGGTAGAATCTATGGCCTCAGCCAGTCTCCAAGAGCAACGTCTTCTATCCTCGTTTATCTTGCTCTAGCATTTTCCTCTCGAGCTACTAGTTTAAATGAGTATTTCTCAACACTAATTTGACACTCTTCTTATGTCACCAATCTCTCATTCTGATCTATCCCAAAGAATGAATATACAGGAATCACTTTATAACTTTGGTTTATCACTAACCATCATGGATTTTTAGATAAATCATATCATTTATATAATAGTATTCTATTCATTATCATCATTATAATTGAGATCGCACCTGAGATTCAAGCAGATAACTTGGAAGAAATTTCAAATGAAAGCTCTTTGCTGTTACTTTGGAGTTTTTCTATTTCATTTTTCTAATCTCCTTCAAGGTTCTTCAAGACTCAAGCTGCCTCATTCAATATTCTATAATTCAAAAGAGAAGGTTTAAAATAGTATATACTTTCAGTCCTTGAACTTGAGACTTGTTGGTGATATTCCAATATTCTAAAACACCACTCATGATGCAAGTATCGCACATTATGCTAGGGAGGTTATTGGCAAACATGCTTGAGTCTTTTCCTTTGGTGAGTTTTATCAACTAACGAACTTTTGAAAGCAACAGCAGCAGGTGAAATTGGAAGAGGATTGGATTAGAATGTGACAGAGAATCGAGAATGTCTTGGATGCCAAAGTGACTTGATTAGTGTTACATGTTCGTTCGATTGCCTTCGGCCTCCTATTAAATCTCCATTCCTCTTCCATTGTGGAAACTATTTTTATGGCGCTGTCCTTTTAGCAGCTGCTCAGTCAAAAACAACGGCGACGTATTTTCGAATCGAATGCCAGATTCTTTCCAAACACAATAAATTACTACATCTAGAATCACATTTCATTTCCACACCATGTCTAGATGTGTCGTCTCCAAACCGCTGCTCAGAATGTGTTGGAGCATTTCCGAGAATTTCTTTCAACGCTGAGGAATGGCTGTGATCTATTATAAAGACCTGGTGATTCGGAGACCGATAGCATTAAAATACCTTTTATAAAACGCTTTCAGCTCAGAGATAAACGTAAGAGAATGGATGGATATTCATTATTCTTTTTGCATTGATATTTAACATTGAAAATATTTCACTATCACTCGTCATGAGTGAATTATTATTTCTGATTTTAGATATTCGAGCTATTCTATTTTCTCAGACGAAATTTTGAATTAACAATAGAGTATGATCAGAAGTTCTTCATCAAATTCAAACCGTCTTATCAATATAATTCAACTGTTGACAAAATGTTGAATATTCCAATACTCTGTTTTAACCTGATCATGATTCGCATGTAACTTGCAGTGTATACCTTCCACATCAGTCCATTCAAAGTTATTTTGTTGGTTGAGACTATAAAAAATTGATCGAGTACACTGAACGATTTTCAAATAATTAGAATGAGTTATATATGAGAAAATTTTATTTCATTCACTCCTTAATCGATGTAGTTGATAAAAAAATTATTTACATTTTAAAAAGTTTTCAACCGTTTAATTAACATCATGGAGATGGAAAGCTGTATATTTTACGAGTACCTATAACTCAAGGTTATATCTCATCAACAAATCCAAGCTTCTATGATGTCATTGGAAAAAGTTGGTTTCACGATTCCATGGCATAAATTTACAAAATGATTGAGGAAGGAAGATTTTTATCTTCAAACCGTTCAAGGAGAACAAGAACTGGATTAGCAAATGAAATAATTTTTGGTTTGAAACCCGAAATGTTTAATAAACAGTCCAACAGAATCCGCTTACTGAAACCTCAGCCTATTCTGCAGTGCTACGGAATCAATAGACTCGACATTCAAAATCTATTACTAACAGAGTTGGTGGTTGGCCGAACTAAGCTCATATGTCACCATTCATAACGCTGCCTTCTGCTGCTCCCTTTACCTGGCTTTGTAGTAAGCTACTTCCCAATCCAACCTCATTCATCACAAAATTACTCTTCCATACACTTCAATCACATCTCATCCAATTGCAAAGCCTTCTACATCTTGGAATAATTCTGTTATCAACTCGAATATGATGATAAATGAAGCTATATGATATAATATATGATATATGATATAATTATAAAGCTCGTTTGTGGAGAAATTGGTAGGCTACTCGATCCAAAATACAGCAGAGTAAATATGTTAATAAATACTTGTTTAAATTTTTCCAGAGATCTAATTATTCATCATCGGCATTATCAGCAGAGGTCCTCCGTTTTATTTATATAGCTGTAATAGGAGATTCGTATAATATAATTATTATTATAATTATCATAAAGTTACAGCAGTTGGTGTACTGCAATATCTAATCACTCTTTCACCATTATCATCATTCTCCCGCAAATCAAGATTTGAGGGTGATGTTCGCCGTTATATTAGTTTGGAAGAGATTTCGCAGATAGTTCCAAATCAATTATCAGAGAAAAAGGCAAAGAGCGATCATGTCAGTATCATTTATTTCCATTAAAATAATGGAAATAGGCTGATGTCAATATTGAATGATTGATTACTTTTGAGCGAGCCGAGTCCTGAACCATTATTAGTTTCCCATTATTTTGTATTCACTATCTAGTGCAACAGACTGGCTCCAAATTGGTGTGTACAGTATTGATTGTTATGGAGCAATATAGTGAAAGCGATAGATAAAGACGATAAACTGGGAGCTTAGAGAGGCAGATAGGTCTTCATCATTTTGGCATCACCTTCATAATGAAATTCCTGCGCCTCTTCGAGGGGAATTCGGCGCATTGACGGCATCAGCACAGAGGCTAACAATGATTATGAGGCAGTCAGTGAAAAACAGTGACATGAATCCAGCTGGAGCGACGGCTACTGGCTCACAGGCAATAATGACCCTGATTAACAACGCACGACTATTAATGAGCGCAGCCAATCGCCAATGCTCCATACACCCTAAATTATTCGCGTTTTAATTTGGATTGGCACGTTGATTATTGATCAGGCCATGATTAATTTTATACGTAACTGTTGATGAATTTCATATGTGATCGATTTGACTTGCCCGCTCTCACACCAGTATGGATATTACATCTCAATTTGCATATTCGATTGGAGATTGATTATTTGGGCCAGTTCTCATTTTCATATGGAACTCGATTTCTCTCGAAATCAGTGAACGGAATATCGAATTTGAAAATGTTTGGAACAAATCATTATAACTAGCCTACTTATTATCAGCTGAAACCAATTTTTATCATCGTCAAGCTAGGAACTTTACATAAGAAACATGCAAAAAATAACAAGCTCCTCACATAGCCTATTCTATACATGAGGATATGCCACAACTTTTTTCAACGTTTATACTCTCTCCAAAGATCATCTCAACGTGATGTGAGATGAATTTCAACATATTTCAGTCGAAATGATTTTCTGTCAAAAGTTTTATGAATTTCAGGTAATTTTTTATGCGAAAGGATTTCTAGGCTCACTGACATCAAGCTGACTTGGAGCTGTATGAGACTGACCTTTTAGCTAGAAACTGACTAAGCTTGTGATATTATGAGGATAAGGAAAACTGAGATAAAGCTATGCACAACAGAATTGATTTTACTCTGATTTAGAGAGCCTGTATTAATTTAATAACAATGATATCATGATTTTTAGGGATGTATGTGATAAAACATATCTAATCTTGTTGAGAATGTACACAATTCGAGTAGCATGGTTGATCGTAAATGTTTCAATACGAAATAATTTCAAATATCATGAATGATATCAGAAAATGAAGGAAAGAGATAGTGGAAAATGATAACGATAGATAAGGATGGAGTGAAAATTCGACGACACAAACTGTTACAAGCTGGCAAGCTTGCATAGTCTCAGGAAACATACATCGTGGTGTACACAACACATTGCACACATTCAATTCCATAAATTCACATTTCGTACTGCGCAGCTCGGCTATACGCCTCGATAAACGTAATTAGTCAAATTACCATACTTTGATTTAGCGTGTTAGTTTATTCGCGGAACCGCCTTCCATAAGCTATACACCACCCCCATCCCCAACAACTCCTCCCCCATCCCCCTCAACTCCAACAACTCCCTCCTTTATAAGTCCACGTCATCCACCAAACAAGAACAATGCAATGCATATTGATTAATCAAATTAGAGATGCGTCCCATACCACATACAGCGTCTTTGCACTATATTAGCTAGCTGCTTCATAATTCGACAATTTGTTTCTTTTCGTGTAATTAATTTGGATCTCTATTAACTATCAACATCATTATAAATCCCTGTGTAAACTAAATATTTATTCTAATCTTTATTTGATCTGTAAGAATGAGAAGAAAAATTATATCAATTCATAAATCATGATTATCTCTGGAAGTATTATTTCATGTCCCATCTGCGAAATTGCTGAACAGTTGGAATTTTCTGTAATAGAAATTAGATCTTGCCAGCAAGTTCCAATCGTCTAAGTTCTCTTTAGAAGAAGCTCGTCAATGTTTGTGGAGCAGGAAGTAGTCCATAGTTTGTTTTGAAACAATTGATGTTAGTGTAAATTGAAGTAGCATATAAATTAGTATGACATGGGGATAAACTAACAATGATGTTTATCCTCTTGCTCTTTTTTGAATAACTCAAATCATAATTAATTTTCATAAAACACGAATTGAAAATCATCACCATTTTCCGAATGAATAATTTTATTTTTCTCAATTTATATTCAAAATCGCTTCGCATCCGATAGAAGCTCAACAGTTCTTCACCATTACTTTTTTACACTTCACCCCTTAAAAAAGTTCATACTACTTCCAGAGACAAGAAGACTTCAGCCGGCTGCTGTTGAAGTGTAAAGCCTTAATAATCGAGCGCTTGACTGGAGAACTGAAGGGATAGGTCCCTGTTGACTCTTACTTACGACACGGCCCTAAGAGGATATTATTTTCTATCTCGGTAGTCATCAACATCAACTCTTTCTCATTGTTTCTTCTCAGAATTGGATTTTATCTGGCAGTGCGATTCTGTGCGCTTCATATAAAAATTAATTGATGAACAAAAATATCGAGCTCGATCCAATAAACTTTGCTTTTCCAGCTCTCATCATAATTTTCCCCCTGGATAAACAACTTTTTTGAGCTCTTCGAGTTCTTTAATTATCGAGAATACTGCATCCCTCAACCGTATATTTTGTTAAGAAATTGTTCATTACATACATTCAATCGAGATTGATCCAAAAGTGAGAGGTGAATTGGTAGGGTAAATATTTTCAGAAGTTTATTCTGTGAAAGGATATGGAAATGAAGTGATCAATAAATTGTGATTTAACGCTGAAAAGTTTTCAATCGAGAATTTATCTTAATTCGGACTATTTTATTTATTTTAAATTGGTTCAGGAACAGTTTTGGGCATTATGCCTGTTGTACTAACCTTTTTATTTATTTATTTATTTTTTTTTTGATTGAATAAAATGACTTGGAAAATTATCGAATTCAACCGAACGATTCCCCAGCATGAAGAGGAAGTTTAAAGCATACATATGGAAACAATAATTATGAAATCTGAGTAGGAATATAATTTCGACATTCGATGATACTTTAATATATAGTTTTTCAGGGAAGAGCAAAGGTGTAGTTGAAGAATTGAAGAGTTTTCTAATTTAGAAATGCCAAATTTTCTTGGGCAATTTTGTGTATTGAACAAGAGGAAAACTGTCTGGTTTCTTCAATTAGGAACTACATATCAGAAGCTTGATTGAATTGGGTGAATAGCGACCGGTTATTAATCAACCAATTCATTGTCATTGTCAACGTTCTTGTTACTATTAATACGGTGATAAGGCAGCTATTGGCCTCTCCAGCAATCTGTTATCACGGTGCTCACGCAATTCAAATCACCGTGAACAATGATTTAAGCTTCAACAGAGTAGACAGAGATATTCGGAGAAAGAGGGATAGGAAACGGGAGAGAGTGAGAGAGTGATTTCGAGACAAAGAGAAACTGACTGCAAGAGAGAGAGAATAGAGGGATGTGGAGGAAATCAAGGGTGGATCTGAGAGTTGGCAGGGCAAGAGAGGTATTATTTAGAAGGTATTATTAGAGATATTATTGGGAGGTATCTTGTTAGAGTAGAGAATAAGAGGACATTCTGAGATGAGAAAATGATTAAGGGATCAGAGGGGAAGTCATTGATCAATAAATAAAGGAGATCAGTCAAAATAACATATATCTAATAATATTATATATCAATTGGAAAATAAAAAAGAAGATGAAATGAAAAGGAGGATACACCAACTCCTCGACAATTGTTTTAGAGAATTAATACAACATTTCAATAGGAAAGAATCGTTGAATTAAGTAAAACGGAGAGCTACAATGCTTTTATAATCCATTATACAAGGTTTAAGAACGATTGAAAGGTTGAAAGAGACAATATATTATACTGAAGAGAGATTTGTCCATATTGTGTAGTATGTTTTCCTCGATACTGAAGAGAGATTTGTCCATATTGTGTAGTATGTTTTCCTCGATAATATAGTTCATTCTTCAAGTTTCTCCTAGTTGAAAGAGAAATTCTAATAAGAAAAGAGGAATAGAAAGAAGGCATAGATTTAAAATAGTGTTAGTGTAAGACCAAGAGAGATGTAGAAGGAGAGAGAAATGAATTTGAAGAACAAAGAGAAGGGTATGAAGGAAGACGTATATAAAGAAAGTCACAAAGTGAGAGATAAAGAGGAACGGACGATTTGTACAATCGAGAATTTGCGTGAGTCAGAGTGAGACAGTCTTCACGTATTCACACTGGATGAACGACGTGACAAGCGTGGAATGGGACCTACTAATAAGAGCGTCGTCGCCTGTATTGTGCTTCGGAGAAGCTACACTGAGTGGGAAACAGAGAGCGATGCAAAGCGGCCATGGCGATCCTTAACAAGGGCCATAAATATCCCTCGATTTCGGCCGATAGAATGGATTCGGCTGTATGCAAATGTGGAGAAGCGTCGGACAAGACAAGACCTGCTGGAATGGGAGGAGGGGGCCTCGAAAGGGTGATGGGTCCTAGAAGGGGGGTAGGGGGGCCAGGAGTAGAAGGCTCCCACCGTCGACACTCTGTAAATCAAGCTCGCACATCGCTTCAGGCTCCCTTGACTTCCTCCTTGTCGATCCTTTGATCCTTAGCTGAGTATCAAACTGGCTAACCGCGTGTCTGACAATCTTTGACACACTCTCCATCAAATCGACACTCACCACTGTCCCAGCACCCGTCGGATCTGTCAATCAACCACTAATTCATTGCCTGTCTTCTTTAATGTCTAAATTATTACTGTCTTCTGGATTGTGTGAACACTCTGGATCTTCAATATCATTCCTAATCCTTTTGCTAGGGAAATTAGAATCAATCTGGTGACCTCCAATTGCAGTTGGAAGAATGCGATCTTCTTTTTTATATTCATTTTTTATCAGGATCATTGTATATGTAAGAAATAAGGAGAGTTCATATGTTTGGAAAGAAACTACCTCAAAGCCAATTTTAAAATTTACTTAGCTCTAAAGACAGATGAAAAGTTTCAAGTTGAAGGGAAGACTTGGGGAAAATACGAAGACTTAAATCGATATAAGAATTATTTTGAGGAAATGACAGCACGTATGTGAGAAGATAATGTAGCCATGAAAGTTCAGCATTTCTAAGAAAGCATTCTTCTTCAGGTAAACAGTTCAAGTGGATTCTTCTTTTTTCTCTGAAGAACCTGCAATCTCATTCCCAAATATTACAATTTTATGATTGTATTGTCTCATGTTGTTGAATTTCAAATATTATTTCAGGCGCAGAGAACTTACCTACAAGTAACCTACAAACTAATGTTGGTACTCTATCTATTACCAATCACTAGAATTTCTCATTGGAGATTATTCAGTATTCCAATCACATTGATCATCTATTAAGAAGTGAAATAGCTGAACAATTGAGTTGCTATAATTGCTAAAAAAATTAGGATAATAGATGAGGCGTTCCGAGATGGGATGAGATGGAAGAAGACGCGAATGAGAGACAAAGAGGAAGTGATGAACTCCTCTTCATAAGTCACGTGCCAAATAATTTCTGTTTAAACTTCTTGTCACGTAGCCGCATGCTTGAACACTCCAGAAGCTTGGTGATCCGCAAGAACGTCTTACAATTAATAAATCATCAGTGTGGTGAAGAGTGAGAGGGTGGAAGTGGGAGTGGGAGAATTTCGAGATGGGGAGGGGGAATTATTAAACACTTGGTCGATCCACGAGATAGTTGAAGGCGAAAGAGGGGAGATAAGTACTTTTAGTCCTCTCATCAAGCTTTGCGACTAGTCTAAAACTGCTCAATTTTAAACATCCTTTGAATTTCCACCCCTCACAAAATTAGAACCAAAATAACCAAATCAAAATATGACGCTTGTTAAAACTTCAAAAATGTTGTTAGATTGTATTACGAAAATTCACTCCTTTCTGTTATTCAATTATTATGAAATATCCCAGATCTGAGTTGAATAATTATTATTCCACAAAACTCATCAATTCTGGAAACTGTGTTCATTGTTCAATGGACGGTTTCTCTCTAGAGTAAGCTGAATTTCGAATTCCCACTAATTAAAACCAGCGAGCAACAATTCAATAATTCAGTGATAATCAGTTTGTAGAATTAATTTGCCTCCATCGAATATCATTCGTGAACTAGAATGAGCAGATCCTATGGAAGAGGAAATTGTTGGTTTGATAAAACAGTAGAATTCAATTATAAATAATTTATGATGAGTGTACTAGGACTGGTCTTCTAAAATAGGTGTTTGAATTCCATTCATTTTTTACAAAAAATCACTATCTGATATTTTTCCCCTGTATAAGAGACTAAGCCTGAGACCCTCTGTTCTGTTTGAATAATTCCATTCAATGTGGAGTATTTGATTTTTATAACTTTCTGTTTCCTTTTTTTTTTTATTATTGTTTCCATTAATGATTAATTATATGCCATTATCATTAATTTCCATTAATGATATTGTGTGATTGCTATCTATACTTACCTTCTATGATACTCGATGTATCTATCCTACACACTCACAGTGTACAATGAATAATGATTATTATAATTTTTAACATCTCTTACTCTTAAACTTGTGTGTACATTTTTTCAACTGAAAAAACGTTTTGAGGAATTGGTAGCATTCATTTATTTATTGACATGATAACACAAATCATCACAGTATCACACAATTATAATGAACTAAGATAGAAAGACTAGGCTAAGCCTGTATTATTTCTTACATGTTATGTGGTTTCGCAGGACCACATGTTTATGTGGTTTCGAGTTATTTCCCAATAATAATGATACCAAAACATTCAGGATGAATTTGTTTATGTAACAGAAATCTGCAATAGACTCTCGATTAAACGACAAACCCTTTTGAAAATCTACTACAGAATATGTTTTTGGAATCCAATTATACCTTACTAAAATAATCAAATCCTATGCAGTTTTCTATTTCCCATTCACTCTACTCCTATGGAAGAGTTTAATTCGTTACCTACCTTCTGACCCCTTGCATATTTTGTAATGACACCATAGTATCAATGCAATAATAAATTGATGATGATTCAGTACTTTTCCACAGCATATATACTTTTCACTAATTATCTTTGTATTGAGCTTAATGAAGACTCATTGAACGATTTCAGGCGATGGAACAATACTGCTCCATTTCGTCAAAGAATGAAGGAATGAGAATGTACTCTCGTTCATCAAGAGCCTGGCTTTTAAAATAAGCTAGATCATTTGAAAGTATACCTCTATCTCGGTTCTCTTCTTTTTTACCCTGGCAAGAAGTTGAGAAACTCCAGAACTAAGTTCCAAAAACAACCATTGGCTTCTCAATTCTCACCACAACTCTCACTTTCATGCCTAGCAATTGGGGAAATAAGAAAAGAACAGGCGAAAAGAAGTTGTTGGAATCTCAGCCAGGAATTGCGTCAAAAACTTTATTCATATCGGCGTAAAGAACGCGGCGTCACCACTTGATCAACTACAATATTCAGCCAGTTTATTCAAAGTAGCGCGGGCCTTTGTTCTGGCATCATCAGTCGGCGACAGTTCGCTGTTGCAACTTGGAACCATTCTAATCTCAAAGTTCAGCACCTGCTTCATCTGTCGAAGTTAGGCAGCCGGCTCTGATTTGCTCAACTCAAGCCAACGCCCAACATAGCAGACAGTCGCTAAACGTGACTCTTCTCACTTATCTCTTCTTGAGAGACTGTAAGTCGAAATTCGTGAGATAAATTGGGATGCAACATGAATAAATAATCAAAACCAGGGATACGTTGTTTCCGAAAAAGTACCGATCACTAGCAAAATGAAAAATCCATAATACATAACTCAATTTATTGACCTGAGAATATTATAATTTTGTATTTAGAGCTACATTTACTTTGTTAATCATCCTTATTCATTGAACAACCATTAGCATGTTTGCCTTAATAAACTATCTGACTCATAATTTTTTTTTCATCAGTTAAATTATTGAACAAATTTCCAAGACTTTGAAATATAAAAAAAAACGTCATCATCAATGATTCTCCCAATATTCACACATAGGGTAAACCATAAAGTTATAGATGACATAGCTCCACGAAAGAACAATATTCGATTACCAATGATTCGTGCATTATTGATTGCAATTTAAGTGGTGAGAGAATAAAAGCATACGAGAGAAAATATGAACCTCAATTAAATACAAAAGATTGTAAAAGATTGACACTCTACTAGACTGAATTTTTTCAGGCTATTATAGTCATGCAATTCTTTTAATAACGAATAACTCATATGAACTGATAATTTGACTTTGTCAAATTACATTACAGTGGAAAATCACAATATTCATACGTCAGTTTATAGGCTAAATACAATATTATGAAGTTATCAATATTTTATACACTATTGCTATAGAGATTGCACCCAGTCTATAGAAAATAAATAATTCACAGTGTGAAATATTCATATAAACACGTATTTCATTTTATTTTTAAATTGGGCGTATGTGAGTAACTGTAATTTGTCTGTTGTAGAGTTGTATAACATTTTTGACATGGAATCAATAAAAGGAAAGTCCTTCCCTTATTTCAAGGTAAGTATTATCAATAAAATTTCAACATTTCTTTCTCTCATATATTTTTTTTATTTCAATTTCAAGAAATCAATTTTCCCATCCTCCTAATGGATTCCGAATGATTTGTCTAGACACGAAACATTTCTCCTCGAGGAGTATTCGCCCTTCAAAAAGATATCAATTTCAATAAATGACGAATGCTACGGGAAAATGTATAAATCTGATTAAAGTCAGTGACAAGGGAACTTGGTAACATTCCTTGATTTATTTTTATATCATTAGTCTCTAAAACCATGTCTCGAAAGATATTTGATCCTTTCGTCTTTCATTATCTTAGATCGGAGAAAGACAGAACCGGAGTTGTTCGAGAAGTTTATTCCAATATCTGATCCATCCCATCTGAATCGATACTATTCATCCGCTCAACAAAAAACCTCCGATGATTTTTCCCAGAGATTCGAATCTTTGCAGAATGAATAGTTTCCAGTCACTCCAAATTTATTTCGATAAGATTTATTTGAGAAGTAATGATTATAGTTTGTAATTCATTCACCCTATTCATAACACTTTATTCGATAATTCTCTAATTCTATTAATTATCGATAAATCTTAGTTCATAGTTTATAATGAATAATAGTTTGAATCGAATAACAGATATTGGACGCAAAATAACAATTGTCGTTCATTCGAAGTTCCAATTTCATTTAATAATATTGGTTGTCATTAATTTCAACAATTTGACAAAACTTTTCAATATCGAAACAGTTTTCCACTTTTTTATGTTGATCAAGATTAATTTATTAGCAGCATCTTTGAAAATTTTGGAGTGAATGCTTAATAATGAAAGCACCTTAATATCCCTAGTAGTATAAAGATGGTAAGTATAAGCAGGGCAGGAGAGGAGAGTTGACGAGTTCATCAATCAAGAGTGCCGTGTTGCACGCGGTTGCTACGAAGTAGTAATTAGAAGCATCCCCATGTTTCAACTTGTCTAAAAACATGCCCGCTACTCTTGCCAACCTGACGCACCGAATTTTAATGTTGTCAACACATCAGGCAAAGAAAGACAGGCGTAACGAAAGTGTATCTGGCGCTTTTTACTGTCATGCTTCGCGTTGATGTATATTTTTTCGTGCGCGGTCCTCTTTTACGTTCAGCTGCGAAGGAGGAGAAGAAAAAGAGAAATAAGATGATGGAGGGAACTAACGACCAAACTGTGTCTAGATTAGAAACAACGACCACATCCTTCCTTTTTAGTGGCAGACGACTCCCAGAAAAGAACCTAGGGGACCACAATCGGATACTTGATTACCCTCATGGCTGTCTGGTCAATGTTATTAGTCAAAACGGTAGGCAACAACTCTTTCTGTCGTCTTGCTCGCCTTTTTCGGCAGCTTCATATTTCTTTTCATTCTCGCTAAACCACATTACCTTACTCCCACATTATGGACTTCTTCTTCTAGAATTATTCATCATCAACGGAATTTCTTATTAAAAGTTCTACTTCATCATTTCACTGGCATAATTATTGTGAAGATGATTTGACAAAGAAAAGTCAGAGAACATTACCAATCAAGAATAAATTTTTAGTTTAAAATGATTAGCATTATTATTAATACAGTAGCCTACATCAACATTTCTTCGTAATATTGTGAGAATAGAAGAAAAAATTATAAATTAGGATTTAGAATCAAGAATAATTCTTTAGTCAATAATTTCATAGTGCCTAATGAATTTATTGTTTATTCTTGTATTGTTCAAATAAATTGAAAAACTTATTGAAGCATCATAAGCATCCAATTGATAAAGTCCACTTGAAATTAGTTCAAATTTCATGAATTGAACTGTAACTTTTTAGAGTTATTCTTGTGTAAGTTAATAATAATGGATTCAAATTGAGTAGTTCCACTAAGTGGAAGTGATAAGATGTAATGCCTGTTGAATAGCGTACCACTAACAGTAGACTGTGGCTGAGTCCAACCCATCCTCTGGTGCAGCGATCGCTCATGGGAGCGTGTGACGATAGCTGCAAGCCTATTAGCTGATTAATAGGTAAATTGATTAATTGACGACAGCCCAATTAGAACGCAATCGAATTTGCTGATCCGCTGTCGACATGCATAGATAAATGGCATATTAACGACGAACAACGCTCCGATTAAATGTTTACTGATGCGTTAACAGTATCTCACAGCCCACAGTGGTGCATAATTACATTTTGCCAGTTTATTTTCATTCCAACAGTGATTTCGTTGTCATGGAGAGGTAATACAATCGAATGCTGTATGTAGTCTTCCATCTATCCAAAATGTACGATTTGTTCGCTACCCTCTAAGCCCACAATGCGACATTCATAATCCGTTTAGAAATTTATCGCTCTCTATGTATAGGGATGAAACACTACATCACCAACAATCAGAATTGTTCAGGGCTTCGAGCGGAAGATGATAAATTATTATCAATTCAATCATTCAATTATTTTTTGGGAATGAATAGAGTGATTATGGAATTCTTATTTTTATCTAACCGTTTAAAATAACTATTATGAAGTTCTCCATTCAATATTTGAACCTATTATGATTTTATGAATACAGAAGAATGCTATATCATTACAACGGAATATTTTTTTATTGGTTCTGAAGACGGTTTCAAGCTCATTTCAAGTTTAATAAAACTAATAATTTTTCAATTAGATAAATTTCTACCTTATTTGATAACAGTCATGTCTTGAGAAGGAACTACAACGTAGTCTTGAAAAGTCTCCTATTCATAACGGTCCAAAATCCTTCAGCACTCGGATATTTTCCAGGTTTCTCACCTTTTGCCATCATCACTCTGGTTGTGTGAGGTGAGTCGGCCCCCTGGCGAGCATACACACGTCCAAGAAAGGCGACCTTTCAGAAATAAGAGCAACTGCTAGAAAGGAAGACCCTTTTTCTTTCAAGCACAATAAGGGCCCACCCATGGATTTCGAGGGTACTCGAGGGCGATTTTTGTCGGTCTTTTTGGCTCTTGGATGCGTCACGCCTTGTCATCAGCCACTTTGTCGTCGATTCGCAGGTGAGACTAGCAACAAACCAAGCTATACCTATAGGCAGAATGCATTTCTATACATTTCTCATAGGAGAGTCTTCCTCGCTCAAGTACACTTTTCTGAGCCGTTGTAAAACGTCGATTCCTACAAAAACTCATACCGCGCTTTGTATTCTTGTGGTCGGGCGTAACGTTTTCCACACAATCTTCGGTAACAAACTCTCATACTGTCAACCCTCCAACTTTCTTCCTTGTTGAGCTAATCTGCTCTTGTAGAAGATGTAATCTTGCCACCACCTTCTATATCATCAATCCCTACATTAAAGAGACACAAGCACTTATGGTGCTCAGGAAGCATAGCGATAAATGTGATACAAAAACAGCATAGGTGAAAAAGGCATGAAAAAGTGTTATTCACAGCTCAGTTACATGGAAAAGGGGCATGAAAAAGTTTCATTTTCAGATCAGTTACTTGATGAGGCTGATTTCTATAGTTTTCCAGATGGATAGATCTATTGGAATCCAACTGAGATGTTTCGAGCTGATTTTTTATTTAGAGATGAGTGAACTTAATGATAAATGAAGGTTAAACTTCAAGCAAGGAAAAGGAGGTGGAGGAATAAGTACTGAGAATGAAGTTTATATTCAGAATATTATTTTTCAGTTACATGAAGTCGATGAAATCTGCGTGATGTACAATAATTTCTGCGTATAAGATAACCGGAAAGAATACTTGAATACAAGGAATATTGTTCCAAGAGGAACTACAGCATACCGGAATGAAGAATTTCCAGTAACAGAATTCATTAGAATCGGCCTTATTGGACATCTTTATTCCAACCCTGATCAATAACAGTTACTATATGAACAAATATTCTGCATTATGCAGAATACTCATTTATTTTTATAGAATATCATCACACTCTCTTCACTCTTTAGTACTATGGTATTTCAATTAGAAATTCACCATTTTCAGATGAAACCAATAAACTAGATGATATGGCTACAACAACTTGTTTGTCACTTTTATTTGTCACCTGTTATTGAAAATGTATGGATACAAAATCCAGATCTGCAACTTCAAAAGTTTGCAACAACCATTTTCGCTATTGTAAGCAATGTGAGTGGGCGCAGAATATAAAAATATAATTTACTCGAATTCAACATAACAAGGCTATAATAATCTCACCATTTTTCGATTCTTAGTTGAGTAACAGGCATACAATGCTTTTCAATTATCCAGAGATATATTGATGAAGAGTTTTCGAGGCTTTTCACTAAACAAACAATAAATATTTTAAATGAATCGCATTCCCATGTCTTTGTATGAATTGACCTCTTTACCGATTCAATTTTCAAATTTGGAGAAATTCACGTTTGGGATAGAATGAGTTTCTTTCCATTTTCTTTCCGTATGAAGGGAAACATTGTACACTTGCAACAATTCATCGAGGAGGTTGAAGTGTGCGCTATGTGTTATGAGAGGGGCATGACCAATTTCTTAGCGGACGCAGAGATAAAAACTGTTTTCACTCAAGGGTTAGCTGAGAGAAAGAACAGCCGGAATATGTGTGGGAGAATCAGAAGAAAGAAGATGATAGTGAATGGTTGCACGTGAGAGAGCTGGCCGAGGCCGGAGATTGATGCAGTTCTGATGACGTGGCATGAAGGGGTTGAGGGGTGGTTAGTGAGGGATGTGGAGAATGGGTTGACCGAAGAAAGCGCTCCCCGAAGGTGCAATAAAAGGTTGGCGCGGCGTGAAACAAACCTCACGTGGAGAGCAGAGCGTCACCCGCCCCAAACCAGATAGGATAGAGTCTTTGCAACTTGCCAAAACACAAACAGAGAAAGTGATAGAGTGTGAATGAGAGAGCAGAAGTGCTATCAGCGAATGCTTGCTTTTAGGCCGATATCGCGCGCCCCTATCTCCTTTGTTCCCGCCATAAATCCGACAACTGCAAACTTGAAAGCTGCCAACTAAGAGCCGGGGCGGGACTTTTGCACGTGATACATTGGGATTGTACAGGATGCATGAGCATGCAGCTACAAGCTCATCTTTTTACACATGGAGATTCAAGGCCCTCGGGCAACTGCTTTGCTATCGAGGAATATTGTAGAACCAAGGGTATTTTGATGTCGTCAGGAAAGCTCAAGCTTCCATAGCTGTGACAAAATTCCATTTTCTCAAACAAATACGGAGGCTCATCTGGGATTTAATTTGTGTTACTAATTCTGTTTTAGGAATAATATCGATCGCCTCTAGCTAAATCGAACAAGCTTTGGAAAGCATATTCATAATATTCTTCATATGGAATATATTTTCTAAAAAAGTCCAAATAGAAGGAAAATATCACTCTTCTATGTCCCCTGTTTTTGTGTATCTATATTTGTCTTACAAATATTGTTCCTCACTGTCCTGGATAATAAGAAGGAATAAAAAAGGCCTCTTCGCCTTGAGGCTTTCAGGAAAAATAACTATTTTTGTTTCAGAATAGTTGAAGACTTACATAGCACATAAATATCACATCTCTCGTTTTATGCTTTATTCTAATATTTTATTCCAGTAAAATATTGTATGAACTCCAGATAATGGAGAAACCCTTTCACTCATTACAGGAATTAATGAATTAGAACCTCAGCCTCATATTGATAGAAACGATGAAAAAAGTGTTGAAAGTGGGTGAAGAAAGAAAACCGAAAAATTAATAATGGGTCATCATTATAGGTATGGGTATGGATGTGGGTATGGGTCTTCGAATGTCGCGTTTTTATAGAGACGATTTGAAATTTCAAATAATGCGTTCAGTAAGTAATAAAGCCCTAATTTTGTAAAAAAACGTACTGAATTTGAACACCAGGCCATTTGAAGGTCCAATAGCCTAGAATCATGATTTCCGATAGTTGATACAAGATACATATTTATTCTCCAAAGTTTTTCCGGGGAGTATTAAAGGCCAGACATGGGAAATGATCTCACAATATTTGATCAATATAATACGTACTAGTATTATTAGTTTGGCTCTTGAACATTACTGAGATATATGAACCCAGACAAGATCTTATAAAGAGATTGATAAGATCGCCCTTGCCTTTGAAGAGTGAGCTTTGGCGAGGGTGAGGGTGGCAAGAGGCGTGAGGGAATCGAGGGAGAAGTGAAGACCTCGTCGTATCAGAAGAGCGAATCTCGAGTATGAATGCACGTGATTGGATATTATTAGTCTGGCGGTGTTTGTGTTTGAGCGATCGGAAAATACGGAACGATAACCCGTGGAATGAAATTGAAAAGTTTCGCAGATGAAGGTGATGAAGTGGGGGAGGGGGTGAGACGGAAGGGTGTTGTGGGGCGAGAATTGGGAAAGGGGAAAAGAGATCAAAGGCCCGTTAAAGACACCCCCACAGCTGTTCGAAGTTGATTCTGGTGCTGGCAGACACCTCAAACAGCAACAGATAACCTGAAAATGTTTGAATGTTTTGTCTGGGCCTTCTAAGTTGTGACTGGGGCTGCTGCAAATAAGATATTCCATCGATATAAATCAAATTCTCGTGCAACTCGTAATCTAGTTCCTTGGAAAAGACTTTCAGCTGAATTGGATGAATGGAGAGACCTTGGGAATTTTGTCAAGTTGTATCTCTTGTGCAACCCTACAGTTCGTCTACTTCAACAGGAAACTTGCTTTTTTGCTCTGATATCTGACTTTTCGAAGTTGAAACTCTCTCATCCATTTTGTATACCACAAAACACCAAAAACTTGGAACTCGAAGCTTAACAATACACAAGAATACGATTTGAGTGTCCCTGAATCAATCATTCCCCATCAATCATCAATGCTGAAAACAAAAAAAATGGTGAATCGGAATGACGATTTATCATATTCCCTCACTCGTAGCTTCTATTATTTATTGACATTCGAAAGAAAAATTTCAGCTTACGTCGTAAGTATGCATTCACTTATATTCCTAAAGTTTTCCATTAATTTAATAACTTTATTATAATTGTTTTCGCTCATTCATGTTAACAAGTCACATAAGGAAGCACCCAATTTAGACAACATTCGGATCAACACGGATGCGGGTTCTGAGTAGAAGAGTGGATAGGTTGATATCGGAGAAGAAGATTCAAGAGATGTGATGTGGGCTCCATACTGGAGAATAGCGATTGCAGAGTAGTTAGCTGGCTACTGATTAAGTGCTAGTTACACTCTTTAGTTTATAAAAAGCTTAAAGCTCACATATGCATTGAAATTTCTATTTTTGACCTGAAGGAGATATCCCTGTAGATTTTCCAATACAATTTCAATAGAACAATTTGATATTCATTGATAAATAATTGATAAACTTGTCAACCCTTCTTCTTGATAAATTTTATCAATAATACAACTTACTTGTAACGCTCCTTTGTGCTCTTGACATTCCTTTTTTCAATCAATATTCCGTATCGTTATAAAAGATGAACATAGCCTACCTGTAAAAGGAATGGAGAAGCAAATTAATACAACTGCAACGTTATAACAGTGAAATTTTTACGAATGAGAAGGAAATAATGGAAAGAGTTTACATAACATTTTTCCCAAAGCAGCTCAACGTAGCGCAAAGGCTAATTCAAAGCTAATTGCTGGAAATAACGACTGAGAAGGAAAACAAATGCGAATCACTAGCAGAGTCCTCATTTAGTAGCGCATCTGGAAAGACAACTGAATTTTTTAAAATGAGCATAGCTTGCTCCTTTATGCGGATGAAATAACATTTCACTTGAGAAGGCTTTCGACTTTTTAAAGTGGCTCGACATTCCTCCTAGAAGTTAATTAGGAGGATCTACACTTTTCGCGGAGAGAAAACATTTTCCAGACGATGAATCGTTTTGTTTTTCAGAAAAATCGGGGTGGATTGTATTTAGTGAGTCAATTCCAATATAATGCTGGATACCAATTAAAAATCTCTGTCTTCTCCAAAACAAAATTGTTGAAAAGTTTCATCTGTTGAACAATATCGGGTACTGGGAAACCAGTATGCAGTACTTTTCTTGAAGAATTATTGTTAGAGAAATCATTCAATGATTTAAACGAAGTAAAAATATTTCCTTAAAACGTGATTTACCATTTATTCTAAAGCTTTTTCATAGCTGTTCTTGAATGGTGAATTTCAATGATTGATACTCCAACTGTCAGAATCATAAATACACGATCAGAACATTCAGAATATTTTATTTATTTATTTCATATTGTAATGTTTTTTTATTGATGTAATTAATTGTTACTTCATATTGATGTATCTTGTGTGTGTGTGTGAATGAATGAATTGAAATTGAAGAACACGATTATATTTTTCTATGAACTTTATTTGTTGAAACATCTTCTGCAATAATCATTGTCGTTCTACAATGTACTTTCAATCACTGAGTATAAAATCGATATCTTTACAGAATGTATGTTATCTCTGTGGCCTAAAATTAATTTTCTATAGAAGATCAATCTTCAATAATCATTCATTGTTTTGAATTTTCAAGTTGATAATATGATGCTTATCACTGTTTATTTGAAAAATGTTTATTCATTAGGGATCTTACTTGGAAATGTGCTTGTACACTATTGAATTGGGTCCTTGTATATTTTGTTGTATTAGTCCACGGTATAATAAAATCATTAGAAGCAATGAAAGAGCATATTGCGTTCGTTTGAGAAAATTAAATCAGCATGATCATGTAAAAATATTATTCTATTTTCAGAGTTTAAATCACCGGTAGATTATTTGAAAGTAGAGGAAGCACCATAGTAGAGTTTATTCAAGAAAAAATCATTTTCAATGTTATATGAAGTTAGATAAATTTGAAAAGGATTTGAAACACCAAACACATGACATGGTTTACAAAGGGGGTTCGCAGAGCTGAATGTTTGCTCAGAGATAACAGTTATCATTATACTTTTCTTCTTTTTTCTACAAGCATTTAATTAGGAGACACTGGACTGATGGCGAGTGAATAAGTAGAGGAATAAGGGGTGAATAGGGGATAATGAGGGAGATGGGGAGAGTATAGTAGTCTGTTCGAGAAACGAAGACATTCTGGCAAGATGGGAGAATGAATCCAACTCGATCAATATTAGTTCAAAAATTATAAGTTAAGTCTCAAATATTGTAGATCAGAAATTTTCCTACAATTCGAGACCAAATTTATAATTCTTGAACTAGTATTGACCAAGCTGGAGTCATTTTCCCTCTTGCCAGAATCTCTTTTTCTTGTACAGACTATGGAAAGTGGTTGATAGTACGAATAGGGGAGAGATGGGAGGCTCTGTGGAAGATGGGAATGGAGAAGAAAACTCAGTGGCAGCAAGCAGTAGTAAATGTTAATGAGCTTATGCAAAGTGGGTACCTTTCTACCTTTAAATCACACGCCTCCCTTAATTACCCACTGCAGGAGAGAGAGGCCTCCGTCCTGCACTAATGCTCTCTGTCTTCTTGTCACATTCACCACAACCACCATGTTACAGACGACCAAACCACATTTACACATGATACGCACTCACACATACAATGCGGCAACGCTTTTGCCCGATCCTGGCTCCCTTCTAACATCAGACAACCAGCTGAATCTGGTACATTGAACTGCTTCGCATACCCCGACCATAATAAACACATAGAGGATCAAGTTATAATGCACAGGCATACTGCTGCGGGTAATTCTCCAATCCAAAGCTGTGTGATCCTCGCCCTCGAAAATTCAACAGAGTCGGAACCACACAAGGCTTCCTGATCTTGTTCCGTTTCTTCGTCTGAGTACTAAGCCAACTGTTTGAAAGGATGCCCTAATTCTGTCAGTTCCACCGTTCCACGTCCACACCACTAGCAGCTCTAGTTGTATATCACTAGTTGCAAGTGTTTCAAAAACAAATGTGATTGTGAAAAGATCATTTGAAGTATGATTTCTTGATATGGACGTTTTGTCCTTCAAATAATTGATATGGTGATTTTAGTTGATCAGGAATCATTCAAATGACCAGTAAAATTTTCAAACCTATATTAATTGAAAATTCCATTCCCATTTTCATTTTAAATTTGATTAATTTGAATGTATCTATATTTGTATCCTTCTTTTCTAATATTATTGAGCATTTCTCCTACAGTGATGATCACACGTAATTATTGAGCTCGACAGGTGATGGAAGGGGTTATGAAGTATCCAGATCAATAACTAATAGCTTTCAAATACAGTATTATGATTCCAAATCAAATCTGAAATCAATTCAATGTGCGACATGAAATTTAATCACTTAGCTCAGTGAATACTGATCGTTTAGTGTTCGTGTTCGACAGTCTAGAACGTTTTTTTAACAGTTCGAAACAGTTTAGCTGTTCGACAGCACACAGTAGACTTCTCAGCTGAAAAAATAGTTATGTATAGACCGAATTCACACGAATAGGAAATTTCAAGAATGGATATTATAATTGAGTAGCCGAATTAAATAGAAATTTAATACATATTAAATTTTATGAGCTTTATATGAGAATATCATTTCTACAGGCAGACACATACAAAAGCACCGTAAACCTTTCCAGAATCAACGCAAAGATAGATAGATATTAGCTGCAATCACGCGAGCTTTAGAATAGTATTATCAATAATCTTGGTCTATTCAGAACTTTAATACATTCTTCCCATCCAATTGATAGTTGGATCATATAAGATTCGATTGGATAACAATTAATTTAGTTATGTTTGTTATGAGAAAGAATACGTATTTAAAGTCGAGAATGGAGATAATGTACGTTATTAATTCAGGAATTCAGGACATGTGTATAAATTGAAAAGTATGAATTCCGCGTGGATATTGGGTTGTTGAAAAACGTATCAATTTCTTCCAACCATCAACCGTCTTGGTTCAATTGGATATATCCAATTGGATATTGGAGTTTTTCTGATCATCTCCAGCCGGGAAGGATGTATCTCGCTGGTTTATTTTCCGGTCGCCGTAACTTTTAATGTTGAATGACCGGTAGCTTGTGTGTAATGACCGTGCATGCAGCCAGCGCCAATCAATCGCTTTAATTTCAATCATCATAGGCGAGGCCATCAACCTCCCGCGTCGAAGCATGGGCGCGCCACCAGCGATAAAACTTTATTAAAGATTTTTTTTCAGCCCCCAGGTCACTGTCAGGGATTTTATTCCCGGTAGCTACGAATGAGATTTGGGACTGTACTGTTGGTCACGTTCGTTGCAACGCCTGCTAGCGATTCCGATCGCTTGTAAACGCTCGTTCTTCATTTCCTTCGCTCGCTCTTTTGCATTGCGCTGATAAGCCACTTGCTCACTAATGGATGGGGGGCAAAGGGCGACTGGGCGGAGGCGTAGGGGCGGCGGCGGCTGCTGCGATACGCGGCTTAATTAATTTTCGCAAAAATAAAAAACCCTCATCTTGACAAGGCGTTTTCTTCCGAAAGAAATTGCCCTGAATAAGGCTGTTAAGAGCTCGTTTACCGCTTAATTATTCGGAAGATTGAAATTGCGCAGATTCTAACAACTGAAGATTTGCCCATCTGGTATCTATGAGGAGAAATTCGAAGAATTTTTCGTATAAATAACTTTTGGGACGTTTGAAAATAATTATTTCAAAAGGATCTGCAATAAAATCAGGCGATATGAAAAAAACAGATCCTATCACAAAATCATGAGCTTGGATGGGTATGAATGACTTTACATTTGTTTGATTTTCGAAGCGGCGCTTAAAAACAATTGAAATTCATGCAGCCTAATTCGAGAGATGAATATTCATTAATGTTCTTTTTTTTAATGCAGTCATATCGATGGTTCAAAATATTTCCTTTGGGAAACATCAATATGAGTCTCAAAAGAGCTCAAAACTATAATCATAGGAACAAAACAAGAATCATATATTCAGGTTCAGTCGAAATTAATATTGCTAGTCAAGACTTTAGAGAGAGTAGAAAAAGATCTACGGTACGAAACTTTTCGGGTTTTCTAAAAATCTCCTTTCAATCTCCAAAGATCCAACTTTCAGGCTATGCTCGTGTGCTTCACACTTACTGAAATAAATAACCAAATTTACCTATTATTATTTTCCCCTAAAGTGATTAAGAACCGACGAATCAAAATTACGTGTTTATTCGACGATCAAAGGCTGAGTGAATCCTGTAAACGCAATAAAATACTTAAGCAATTATTCTCATCCTGTTTGGTAAAATAAGCCTTCTTCGTCCGGTTTTCGAGAGGTTATGGCGGAGGCTATGGTAATATTCTAAGTAGCCAACTATAACAAGACCTATTATTGAGAGTTAACCGACTCACAAGACCGTTTCCTAATGAAGCATTTGCACGGAAATCCATTACAAAAACTTTTCAAATTAGCTAGAGCGGTAGGCGAGATATTTTACACTCCTGTAATATTCTGATTATATGGCTATATTGGATTCCTCACAATCTTTCCATGTACTATATTTATTTCATTTTATTTCCGGCTACTTTTTAATTGAGAGGAAATCACAACTTTGTTTTAAAAATATATAGGGTAAAATCTTATAGATTTGTATTGAGTCAAAACATTCGAAATTCAGATTTTTCCACAGTAGTAAGAAAGCACATACACCCTTAAGTCTTGTCTGCATGTTTATAAACAGTAGCGGTTCCAGCCCCGAAAAACTGGGGGGCAAGGACTCAAATTCACGAGTGATTTTCTAGGGGGGGGGGAGTTTATAAAAGGGTATGTGGGTGCCCTTACCCCTACCCCAGAAAATAGGGTTCCCAGGCTTCTTTTTTCCTTGGGAAAAATTAAAAATATCATGACAAAGTGAATAATTAGTTCAACTCAATTTGATTATTCTTCGAGCTAGGTTGAAAATCTTGATGCCTTGAAAACTTTTTCTTATTTTATTTTTAAAAAATATAGTCTTGAATTTCAAGAGTAGATAATTTGGCAATAATTTCTACTAACTACTATTGAATTAATTCCAATATTTTCATACTACGGCACACAGAGTGTTTCAGAAGGATGCGCAATACTTCTTTGGCTGTTTCCTTATACCAAGTAGAGAAAAAAGTACCATGGAACATAGGTACCCTCAAAAATGCTTTGTTACCGAGAACAATGGGGAGAAATTGAAATTTTTCAGAAAGTATTGATTTTTAGAGGTTTTATTCAAGTTATAAAACTATTTATTCCCATGTTAAATTACGACGTGATAAATTCAATCAAATCTTAAAATTACGACTTAAGAGTAATTTTTCACTTGTTCAATGTTTTGTCTCTTTTTGATCGCGATTTCTGAGATTTAGGTAAAATTTATACAATCATGGCTATTCAACGTTCTCTTCAGAATATCTTCCGATTCTCTTCAACTTCTATCAATATTGGAAATAAAAAATTATGGTAGCATATTTGCTCTATTATCTCAATAAACATTCAAGTTCCTCAGAATTCCTCAGATTTCACAACTCTATTTTACATGGGAATTAATAATTTTTATTTAGAATCTGAATAAAGCCTGTGAAAAAATAGAAAAATGGATTTTTTTTGAGAAATTTAAATTTTTCACCATTGTTATCTAAGCGGTAACAAAGCGTTTTTTTTGCTATGTCCGACGGAATTTTTTCCTCTACTTTGTGTAAAGAAACAGAGCTTGAGAAGTATTGTACATTCCTTCTGGAACACTCTGTATAGTATGAAAAATTGGGAATTAATTCAATAGTTGGTAAAACTTATTGCCAAACTATCCACTTTTGAACCTCAAGACTTCATTTTTAAATAAAATAAGGCCAGGTTTTCAAGGCATTAAGATTTTCAACTTTAAAAAAATAATCAAATTAAGTTAGACTGATTACCGGTATTCACTTTGTAATGATATTTTAGATATGATGCAATCATCATAATCCACTTCATTGTAGATTGGAGGATTCATGGAAGATATCGGCAAGCTTCTTTGGCTGAAGTATCAAACTATAACATGAGTGAGGATTTTGAATTAGGCTTAGAAAGTCCATATGAACTTCCAATAATAGATATCATCTATTCTATAAACCATTAAATGATTTTTTATGATTTTAGTCTACAGTAAATCAATTATTTTAGAAATAATTATATTATGTGCGTCTAACTAGAAAAACAATTGGAAAAATTCCAATGAAAACTGGGGGGGCAACTGAAGACCCAGCCCACCCCTGAAACCGCCACTGTTTATAAATGAGTAATTTTTCAGTCATCATTGATTTAAACCCAGTAAGTCCTGTAAGTCATGAATAATCAATAATCATACATGGATGAATGGAAATCACATACCTCGAAAAACGTTTAAGAATAAATCATAATTGCCCACTCAAATTATATTGTATGTTTATGAATTTTCACCAACTATGGAAGAAGAGATATTGAAAAGCCAAGGAAAAGATGGGTACCGGAACAGGTTAGTTCATAGACCTAATCCTAGAAGTGCAGAAGAAGAAGAAGAAGAAGAAGAAGAAGAAGAAGAAGAAGAAGAAAAAGAAGAAGAAAAGAAGACGAAGAAGAAGAAGAAGAAGAAGAAGAAGGAGGAGGATTTAAGAATTTATCAATTAAATTAATCAGAAAATTGAAGAGACTCGGCTATATTGGAATCATGGAGAATGGTCACAGTAAAAACATGAAATGAGAAATTACATTTTTAA
The DNA here is from genome assembly GCA_017141385.1 of Sogatella furcifera. Lineage (NCBI taxonomy): Eukaryota > Metazoa > Arthropoda > Insecta > Hemiptera > Delphacidae > Sogatella > Sogatella furcifera. Next base: position 33,320,390 of record CM029547.1, read on the forward strand.
ATATTAATAAAAACCTCGTGATTACATAGCCTATATTCTCTAGTGGATGGTACAAGAGATCCCACTGAATGGATCTTCTAACTAGTAGGTTTACATGAGCTTTGCCACTATCTGTATTAGGTATTTCAAGTTATTGCCAATTCTACCATGTGAAACAGAAGAGTAAGTGAATAAGAGAGACCTGTTGAACAGTATTGAACTATACTGTCAAAAAGGAAAAATGCAGACAAAAACATCTCAGGAAGTCAATAAGAATAAAAAGGACCTGATTCATGCAATGTGTCAGTAAGAGTGAATTGAAAGAATTTGCCAGTCAACAGACCTGTTCAACATGTCAGAGGAACCATGGTGTAAAATGTTTGTAGTCGATAGAAATATTTTGACAATGTCTCCTTTGTGCTTTTCTATTTTCATTCTGATTTCTGACAAGTTAATTTTACTTTTCTTCCTATTTCTTGATTCACACTAATGAAATTCCCAATCAAATAACAAATAGTTGTAGACAACCTGTCAAGGTTAGGGAATATCACATGAGACTCTCTGGTATGAAAAGATAAATGGAGAAAGACTGCAGACAATCATGTTCAACGTACAATGAATTGTCAAACCAAATTATGGTTGACTGAAGTATTCTCTCATCTAAGGAAATAGTATTTTAAAATTAATTTCTCATTTCAAAATCTCTTCACATTGATTAGCGGCCTATCACTGGCGGCTCCCGGCTCGTGCCCATGAAACAGGTGAAGTGCTCGTATATTTTACTGTACAGCGCTTCACCTGTTTCGTGGGCACGAGCCGCAGGCGGCCCATCCACCCATCATAGACAGTAATTAATCAAAGGCTCTTTGAACAATTCCTGATGGAGAATCGTTCACGCAAAATCTATTTGAGAACATCACAAAGAATTGCATTCCTGTTCCTGACGAAATATTGTTGAACAAAAATCTATTTGAGAACACAAAGAAACAATTGTTTCTCCCTATGAATGTGGTTCACAGCAATTGCTACTGGCTTGAAAACTTGAAACTCTCACGAGCAATAACAGAGATGATTGCAGAGTGAGGTGATGAAAAAACAATACTCAGTGCGCAATGTTGGTCGAGATTATCTACGTAATTAGTTAGCCGGGCCTTTTCGTGGTCATTCTCGGCAGGATAGTCGTAATAGACGGAATCTGGATGAAAACAGAAACAGGAGGCGCGTTTCCGATTGCCTCGTCTGCCGATAGTCTGCCCAAGCAGAGAAGACATTCTGGCAAGAAGGGAAATTGATTCCAGCTTGGTCAATATTGGTTCAACAATTAAAAATTCGGTCTCAAATTGTAGATCAGAATGTTTCCTACAATCTAAAACCAAATTCATGATTTTTGAACCAATATTGGCCGAGCTGGAGTGATTTTCCCATCTTGCCAGAATGTCTTCTGTGCTTGGACAAACTATAATTTGAAGCGCCACGATGACCGTTGGCTTAGGGCTGTCATTAGCTCACTTCTCACGCCGAAACAGGTGTTCTATTCTCCAGGGCGAATGAGCTTTCTTGTAGGGCCATCGCCACTGTGTTTTCACTCCTCAACACCTCACTAATGTTCCTTTTTCTTCCGATGCATGAGCAATTTGTGCGGCGGGCGTAATATCTGTGGCATCATGCAATCATCGGTTGTGGTCAAGAAAAGTATTGCCGAGAAGCGAAACCGAAAACTAATTCCGTACATCACATATTGATCGATGGATGGGAATCCTTTATCAAATATAAAGTTTAAAAAACTATCACCTAGAATCACTCGGAATAATCTTGCGGTTAAGCGAAACTGAATTCTCAATTGAAGAATGACTTATTGAGGAATAATAATAGTAATTGCCTATCGTATATGGATATGAAGTTAATGAGGTTAGAACGTTAGAAGTATGTTTATATTCTCAACAAATCACAGAACGCGATAACTTCAGTTACGAAAAGGTTGTAAAGTGAATATCAGTCAGGTAATTCATTTTCAAAGTAAATCAAGCGTGTTCTCATCTATGTAATTACTGGAAGTTTTTTTTTACTGCCCCTATCACTAATAATACGTTTTTATTCATATAAAATGAAATACCTGTATTTATAACTAAAAGTCGTTGAATGAAATTTATTCTTCTCAAACGCAAAAAAAATTTGAAGTTCATCTGAATTTGAACTTTATTTCAAGTGGCGTTCTATTTTAAGCTGCATTAGGTTGAATATTGAATATTGAATAAGTTGCCTAACAACAACTTTCACATTTTTTGAATATTTTTTTCTACATCAGAGATTGAACGCCAGAAATTCTGATTTATTATCGTTTAAAAATGAACCGTATACGTTATTTTTACATTTTTTGTATTCTAAATGAATACAGTACGGTATATTATATTGAAAGGGATAAATTGTAGCATAAAGTTTACTCACTGTTGTGCAAGTTGGGTAAAAATGAGAAAAAACCCATTCCAAGTTGAACCCAATACAGTGAAAAACAATCCTCGCGATATCAGTTGAAAGGCGTGAGAATCGAATAATCATAGTTCATGATATACTTATAAAAGGCTTACATAGACTTATTCAAAGGATATAAGCAATGCCCTTGAAATAAGAACCTTTTCACTGTAAATAGTAATATCATGGCTGAATGAAAGAATCAGCCACAATGATATACCGGTGTGATTCTTCTCTTCTCTTCATCTCCATTTTTCATTTCCCCACTTCTCATCCTTATCTCTTCAATGCACTGTCATTAACATCTCATTACGGCTGAGGCACGACCAAGTTGCATTTGCAGCATGACCAATAATTGATCTTCCAGACTGGGAGTACAAAACCACCGACATAATTTGGTTCGTCTTCACCCACCGCCAAACATGAGTAATCTACTGCTCACTTCTCAATGAAAATGAAAGTCTAGCCATAACAAGCCTGCGATGATGAGAGGTAATTTACTACTACTACGCCAAGAAGAGAAAATCTACCCTGTGTCTGAAAGAAAGATTGGTTCCTGTGACAATATCAATGTTATATCATGATCATTATTTTGTTCACATCATAATTTGATTACATCACGTCATAAGGTATGTAATTCAGTTTACTAGCAGGTGTTATTGAGACTCCATAGTTATTCTTTCAAAATTAAAGCAATCCTTTAAGTGAGCTCGAAAGGTTTTGTTGACAATATTTACCTCAACTGTGGATAATTTTCACAGCAAAATACTCTTCTGATCCACTTCTGAAAGTTCTCAAACTTATTCTCACAGCCCTACCTCTATTGATTAGCGTCAGTTTGGGGACACAGGTCCTCAGACAACTATTATTAATATTGGAAACTGTGCGAGAGTTAGAGAATTTCAGAATTAATATGATATATCAAGTAGCAGGAATTATGAGGGAACAAACTGAGTACGATCGAGTAAAGATAATTCTATCTTCATAAGAAGTATATGTTAATAACTTTATTCAAAAACATTTTTAAATTAATTATATAATTGTAAATTTTGATACATTATGTCCAATGTAGAGCATTCCAATATTGGTAATACAGTAAACAATAGCTGTTAGATTTTATCAGCGCAAAAGTGTGTATTTCGAAGGGCACTCCTGAATTTTGTGAAAGTCGGTTCCATATACGGTTTTCAAGTAGATTCTAAATTATTTATCCAGATGAAATATTCATTCAAAAAATTACAATAAAGTGGAAGAACACAGACAATGCAGGGTAGAAACTATGCAGGGAAAATTCAATGGCCTATTAATTTTAAAACAATTTCTTTCCATCATTAAGTCACAATTCTTGTCAACCCTCACTATACAGGAAAGACGTCCTTATTACGCTCCTGACCACAACATTTCGGAAGTCGCGAAAAAAAAGATCTTGATAGAGAGGAGTTTGAATTTTCATGGCCTCATTACTTGTTGAGATTATTAATGTTGCAGAGAATTTGTTACAAACGCCCATATATGAGTGCGGAGATAACATGAATCCTATTAAAAGAGACTTACAAAGTTGCTGCGGGAAGTTCGGGACTTGCAACCGTTCCTGGGGGAGAGTGAGTCCTTCAAAGGTTGGCCGCAGATGTTGTTTGTAAGATAGAACAAAGTAGAAGTAATGTCGTCGAGGTCAACTTTTCCTCATCAATAGTTAACTGTTCTTTAACACTCTTTCTATTTTGGACTGGCCAGGATGCGCTTTTGCCGCAGGCCATGATCATTTGGGAAGTTCACTTGCAACTTACTTACTCGAACAAACTGTGTTCGTTCTCTCAATTACTCTATTCTAGTCTGCTGCTCTTTCTGAAGTCATTTCTCATTGTGGAAAAATAAAAACTATAGGAAACATTGAATAACTTCAAGTTTGTATATTTAATAATTTCTAATTATAATAAATTATTATGATTGTTGAGGTTATCCATGCTTCTTGAAACTGCAGTACTAAATATTGATGAATGATAGAGTTCGCGACTCAAAAGAATCGTAAATGAGTTGCAAAGCAAGTGAAGTACATCATCCATCAATACATTATTAATAAATTCAATTATTTTCCAATACAAGTACAAAAATGTAAAATAAAATGCACTTTCTAATAACATTTCTGACCAATGAGCTCAACAATATGAATAACTTCAAGTCAATCAAGCATATCGAGTGATCACTGATGTAGAAGAAAACCAATCATAAGTGACAGGCCTTGTTTTTTAGGAGTATTAGCATATCATAACAGCTCGTTTCATAAGCACTATAGGATCCTGAAGAGCCGGATCGATACGCAGATAGATTTCTAATCTCAATCTGAAGAAATACAATTATAATGGATGAAATATTTGAATCCCGAATAGGTTATCGAAGCAGAAATATAGATTAATCTGAAAGGGATTCATTATCAAGAAGAAGAAATAAAAAAGTTTTTTAGAGGTTCATCATACTCTCGAGTTTATAATATATGTATCACTGTGAGTTATCAATCAGTATATCTTGAAGCTAATGCCTTTGTAAGAGGTCGGCTGTTCTGAGCTTTGATAACGGCGATAAGTGGTTACGCGACCGAAGACTGCTAGCTACAGCAGAAGGTTCTCGTAGAGTAATTGGCTTAATATACGTGACCAGGTTTCCAAGAGAACGGGGGAGGAGTTCTGAAGAAAAGGAGAAAACATGATCAAGATAGAAGAGGAGTGGCGGATAAGATAGGATGATTGCAAGCAGGCAGGTAGCTAGAGAGGGTCGCTCTCTCCTGCTCTGGAGCATTGTGTTCCGCAAATTGGTAAGCCTCGTTCAATGGCCAAGGTGTCCTGCAGCAGTACAGCACGACTCGGGATAATTCCTTATCCTCAGCTTCTCGTACTCTGACCGGCTCCCCGCGATAGATAACCCCCCGGCTTCCAGCGAAATGTTCGCTCGTCACTCGTTACGCTTCTGGCATTGTCTTCATCTGACGACAGCTCCTACGAAAGGATCGTTTGCCTCCTTGCAAGAAACATTGGAAGAATAGATGCTTTCCTTCCGAGTTTATTCCCAACTATGGTCATCTCAATCCCACAGATGCTACGATTCACTCGCTATGATTTCAAATCAACTTTCTGATGGATTTCTTGTGGGTCAGAATCATTGTAAAATACAAAGTCATTTGTTGTTTACCATGTAATTCTTCAATTGTGCCTTAATCATTCATGTTGAGATATTACAATAGTATATTCTTGTAATGATAATTTTGAATTGGTTCTCATTTCGAATTTGAAAATTTTATTGCAAATGGGAAAAATAATCTCTTAATCAATTTACGAAGTTATAATAACCTTCATGGACCATACAAGAAACAAAAAATTCGTAAGGAAAGATCGTTAATTCATCACGAAAAGATCGTAAGGTTAATTCATTAATACTTCTTTGTTAATAGCTTAACAGCCCATGAAGGACCCAGGCCTGCCAGCTGGTTGCTAGTTTCATATTCACTCAACTATACAGCAAAGTTTAATAATCATCGATCAGAATCAACGATCAGAGGTAACGTGTGTTTAGCACGTTGATCCCCTCAACCATAGGCTAGCTTTCGTAACCAAGTGACAGCACAGAACACCTCTGGATAACATCCAGTAAATAGGTTAGAGATTAATACAACAATTACTATTCCTCCAGAGACGGTAAACGACTGACTATCTTTACTAATCTCCCAAAGCAGGGATAGAGTAATATATTATAAATATTAATTATTGACAAGATTTGCCATTTACCTATGCTTAGAATACAGATTTTTTGTCATTATCTGATAAATTGTGATCAGATTGTTTATTCGATAAACTACAATAATTACCATTTCCATCACCGGTATTTATTATTCATGATATTTGTTTTCATTATTTGCCACAATTAATTTTCTCCAAATAATAAGCGCAAAATGGATAAATCAACTTGAATGAGCAAGATTGCCAATAAGGGGGATAAACCCTCTGTAAATTGAGAAAGCCGATAGGTACAGAACACTGGCCCTAATTCCCTTTTACCGAAATCGAATTTGGTGAAAATGTCCCAGAGAGTAAAAGGCAGTCGAGGAAGACGCTAGAGGGAGAGAGGGAAAGTGCTTTAGGGAGAAAGAGTGAGTGAGAATGTGATGGGGACAATATAATGGAGTAGGATGCTTGGTGTGGGGACAAAGGGTCAATCTCTTTAACCGAGGATAGTGGTGTGGTCTTCATTGCAAAGCCTGTGCCACACCAATTTGATACTGCACACATTTCGCTGCCCACAAAATACCAAACCGAGCCTTTTTAAAGAAAAAAATTCTAAACCTTTTTTTGAAAATTACTCGTAATCCAGCAATCTCAAATTTCCAGATGAGCTTATGAAAAAATCATTTTCTGCAGGAAAAAACTCTCAATTCTAGATCGTTGTAACAACATGGAGATACAACACAACAATTGTTGTTCTTCACAAAAATAGTGAACATTTTAGAAAGTATGAAAATATTCATATTTGGATAATATACATACAAGATTAATATTTAGCACATTCATAGCACTTGAATTTTTGAATTTTTGTTCACATGGTAGTTGAATATTGTGTAATGTTATGGTAAATAAATTGATACTTATTACTCGAGTGAAATCATAGTCAAACTGATCTTCATTTCAATTGAATAAGAAGCCCATAAGATAGAGTTGACCTGCTATTATCCTTGAAATAGGTTTTATTCCAGTATTTGAGAATAGATAAATCACAAAACATTGAATATAATACATCATATGATGTATTTCTATAAGAAAATTAATGATATAAGGATCAATAATTATAATATGTTGATATCCTCTTGATTGATTCGCTGAAAATATCTATAGCTCCATGTGGACTTCCCTTCTAGGTTTCATCTAATGTGATAGAGGACCTTCCAACTTGTTATCCTTACTTATCCAACACGAGAACAAGACAAAATACACTTTTTGTCGATAGTAATAAATATAAGTGAATGTTGATCGCAAATAATTACTGCCCACAATATTGAAATATTGCAGCTTTCAAGGTGTAGTGAGTACTCCTCCAAATCTCATTATCGAAGATATTTGGAACAATGATGGTAAGCATGTGGTTGAGATTGGTGCAGGTACTTTTGAAAAGAGAAAAAGAAAAGAACATCTGTTGAATGATGGACGGTCGGAGGAAGAGATACACAATCAGAGAGGAGATGTAGTCGATAAAGATCTGAGCCAGCGAGCATCACGATCTAGTCTATCACGGAGCAACACCGAACCGAATCGGACAGAGCCGGCTGTAAATTCAAATTTTAGTACGCCACGTCACATTAAGTGCCGTTTAAAAGTTAAGAGACGTTGTTGCTGTAGTGGAGCTTGCAGTACGGGAGTACGTAGGCTAAAGACTGTCGGAAGGAGAAGAGGGGTGTGGACCCAGTAATAAACTGAAATTAAACAGCAGAATGTCCGCGAGCCATTTTATGATACTCTGTCCATAGGCCACTCCCGCCTCTGTAAATACAAGAACAATTTTTCAAATTTTATATACCCTGCATTTCGCGTGACAGATCATATCTTAAATTGTTAGTGGATCGGCCACAAAGCAGGAACCGGTTACCAATACCTTGAATCCTACTTGTTATTTTGAGAATTTGGAAATTGCTGGTATCTGACTTGAAGAAGTTTGAAAAACGTGTTATTGTTTAGTCTATCTTGATTATACTTTCAAACTCTTCGATGGATCAGTATCACTTGATATTTCAAGGACCTTTCTTTCTACGTTCTCTGAAAAATACTTTAGAATTTTTGCCAAGTATAAAATAAGAATAACAAGAGACAGTTCAGTTTCCTCAGATAGTTGATTTCCAAAATGAAGAGTCGAAATCATAAGAGAAGGAAAACAGAATCCTCATTTCTCCCAATAATGAAATTTTGATATGAATGATTCGATATGATAAGCGAAACGACATACGAGAGTCATTACGTTACGTTCTCTTCTACAATCCCATAGTATCATAGGATTCTTCAAATAAATCGATTCTTCAATAAATTGATCATGAACAAACGGATTGAATTCTCAAGTTGTTATGTCCAGTGACTCAAATCCAGTTGGTAGGTTACAGTTTGTATACTTACTTTCTACCAATTGGATTGACAAAATATTCCATCATATTTATGTCCCACACATTTATATTGATATGTCGAAACAATGAATTTGAATTACAATTCATAAATGAACCACTATGGAAATTTCATTCCACCATCCTTCGTCTCCAAAGTGAGGCAACTCTCTGGTATAGCCTAGTAGTAATATTTCCAACATAATTGCACGTACAGTTTAACGAGCATTAAAGCTTCAATATACGTGCAATAAAGCTGTAGCATCCCAAGTTTCAGAAAAGGTTCTTGTTATGAAGGAGTTCCAAAGGTTACGACGAAGGGTCGCTCGGCAATAATGGACACTTTATTAAGGGACAAATGATTTTTGGTTAATTAGCATTGATGTTGTAGAGGAGGGGGGAGGGGGATGAATGAATTCTGCGTTTCTGAGCGCTCCAACTGTCCCTCGTTCATAACGGTGGCTCGTTACCCGACAAGTCGCAAAAGCTTCGCAAAGCACATTATGCACGCGCATTATTCGCTAAAGGGTCGAACAAGAGGGGAGCGTGGAAACTCCCATTAAGTCCGAAATTAATATCAATTATTCTTGTAATTTATCGAAGACAAGTAATGGCGCGTCCAATTCGCTGGCAGTCTGAGAAGAATGGCGTGGAATAGCCACAAGTTCAGAAATAAAATTACTGAAAAGTCACAAATTCTATTGGACTGTTGTACTGTTGACTGAAGTACGTGGTTCTACGTGGAAGTTCAAACATAGTATTGTCCAATTCTACCATACATCGAAGATTTTTTTCTATTTAGAATAAGAATGACAGCACCCTCTTTGAATTATTTTCATTTTAGCATAACATGTTTCGACTCATAAGAGTCATTTTCAAATGTAGAAATAATATCAAAAGGGTACTATCATTCTTATTTTAAATAGAAAACATAAATAAAAGAAATTTTCGAATATTCAGTTTACTTTCTATAAAACAAACCAAGCAGCACAACGTTATAGTTGTCAAATAATATTGTGAAGAATGTTCCAAGTTCAGAAAATGAAAATCCATTGAGCTATTTATTATTCAGATCATTAGTATTTCGACTATCGTTTTATATCCAATTCATTAATTATATTTTGAATGAAGATCCAAATTGTGAATTCCATCTATATATGTTCAGCTGACAAATTGTTTGAATGAAAAATCAACATTGGAGAATATTCTATTACATCATAGCCTCCTTTAACATATTAAAAGAAGCTATGATTATATATTCAAGACTACTATTCAGATGGAATGTTGTTTACATTCTACCTAAAATCCGAACTATTCAGATGAAGTCATTTTTTGATGGAGCTGATTGAAGTGCTTACTGAGTCTAAAGAAGCTCCTTCTGCAATGAAAGAACCTTGCAATTTTACTAATCTGATGAGAACAAGATAACATCAAGGGCAAAATCCCCTCTCAAACATTAATTTGCTCTCATTGCTCCATTATGAACTAAAACATCCCTTCTCGAGGGGATTTTAGAATCACTGGATCATACGTGGCCTGTTCTCATGTTGAATAATCACATAGGTTGTGGGCACGAACAAAATGCAACATTGTTGAGGAGTCGATTCGATTTCACGCATGAATGTCTCCTCTCTTTTATTCCCGGTTATTTTTATCATTGTTAAAAGGTGATACGCTCCGTTTGAAGGGCATAAACTGTTGAGAATCCATCCCATAGTCACTCAGACGAGACAAATATCTGTCCTATCATGATCGATCCGAACAGATCTCTTCAACAATAGCGATATTAGAATGTGTTTATCGAAGAATGGTGTTGTTTTTTATTGTATAAAGGACAACATCAAGTCAACAAGGGCACTGCATAGTGAATTAGTGACTCAGATTAATAGTTTCAGAGAACATTTATAATCAAGTGATTAAAATTGATTTAAATGATTGAAGTGATGAAGTGATTTGAAATTTAGTAATTTAAATGATGAAGTGATTTAAATGATTCAAATCACTTGATTTATTTTTTTTAGGGCTACTAATAATGTGTTTGGAATGAAAATGGAAGATCGCAGCACTCTTTCTATTATCTATGGTTATTCATATCATTTATCGTGTAGAAATGAATATGGGTGCTGTGGTCACTAATTTTCATTTGAAACATACGAGGTGTTTGATCTTGGATTAAAATAGCTTTTTTTCTCATCTTTAAGGGATGAACTTCACATCAGAATATCCATTCTTAATGTACATTTATTCTGATTTTGGACATTTCTGATATGAGAAATCAAAAACTTCTGCATGTTTATTAATTCACAAATTTGAAAGTAACAGGACACTCATTCAATGGTGATTTTTTGAAACTTCAAGAATACAATACTGTGACACAGTTCGATAAAACGAAACATCTTGAGGATTGATGAACAATCATACCCTATTTCATCCAGCTCAATCAATGTGTCAATGAAGGGATTTTTTATCCAACAGATAATAGGGTACAGATACCGTGAATGGTAAGGAAGTCCCAGATCCCTCCCCTAAAACCACAATTTTGTAATTCGAAGCCCAAGTTTTTGGTTGCAGCATGAAACCTGTTCGCAGCGAGGCTCCAAGGTGCTATCACAATAAGGAAGGAGTGCCTGAATATGAGCTTTTGGTTGTGTGTTATTAGGCGTAACAGGAGTTAACAGTGGAATGCATGTTATTGTTGCGACTGCAATTGTAATGCTGATGACATGGTGTTATTGTTGCAACCATGGGAATATACGGCGGCTTGGGGACGCTGCTGTCTATCCAGTCTTCGAATTCTACAGGAAAGACGACACTACTAAGAGTTGGCAAAATTTCGTTCCTTATGATTATTTCAGCATGAGAAATTTTCAAACTTATGTCAAGGAAGCAAATAGGATTCTCTTCTCCATAAAAATTTCCAACAGAGTACATTAAGTTACTTGATGGATATGTATTATTCTAGAGGTACAATGAGTTGGATAAGGAATGAAGTAATTTTTATTAGTGGTAGGATATTAGCGAAGAAAATATCCGGTAATTAAATGTAAATTCGTATAACGGAAACAGAAGTAATGAACAATATAAAACTTGATGTTCTCTCATTAGATATTAATAGTTATGATTATGGTTTTCTGAGAAATAGGAGTAAGAATCAGATTACCGAGAAAGACGTGTATGGTATGTTGATTGTTGAGAGTCAAACATAAAGTTAAAGGTTGAAAAAAACTCAGTGATGCAATCGACGTAGTATATCCATAGTACTATATTTGAGTAATATACCCATTGAAGATGTTTCCACAAGAGAGTAGGAGTAATTTAAAGTTGACTGTAAATAACTCACTTTTAAATCTCTAATACTGTTATCAGAAACCAAAATTAATATAAGATTATTATTTTCTTTCATCTATAATCAAATTTAACGTTGATTCATTACAAGGACAAGATTAATATTTTATTATAAAGATATATCAATAAAATATAAAAGATAACCTAATATTCCTGTATAAATTCCACTGCTCCATGATAAGGAGCAGTGGAAATAATACAGGAATAATGTGTTTTCTATTATATTATTTTCTATTATATTTTCTCATTGTTTACATAAAATGTCTAACACAGGTTTGGAAATTAAATGAGAGCTTCCAATTCTCTTTTCTATCTTTTTTCAAATTATGTTTTCCATGAAATACGAAACCATTTTCAATTTGATTCCAATAAATGCTGAACAATCTTATTCATCCTCATGTTTTATAGCACTGATTAAGAGTAACAAATTTAAGTCCTTCAATTTCAGTGAAGAGGAAAATTGAGGTTTTTGGTTTCACTAACCTGTGAAAAACAGCAGATGCTGACTCGAGACAGGAATAATTTCGCCACATTCATTTTTAGTTGATATTCTAACAGTTCAGTATAAATTAATCTTCTATTTTATTAAATACCAAAACTCAGTGATGCAAACGAGATGCAGTGAATTCATATTAATCTACATTACATATAACATAGTAATGTCCTCATTGTAGATGTTTTAAGAAGAGTGGAGTCAGTTCAAATATGATTTATCAGAAATATTAATATTTTGAAATACTTAATTGAATGAGGATGAACTGTACATGATGAATGGAAATACAATACATTGACAAAACCGAGATTCATCCAAAACGAGTTACAGGTTTCGGTTGCTACATCATAATCAATCTCTTGAAGTAAATATCAAGACTTCAAGTAAAGAGCAGCAGTATTTTATACTAATATTTTATAACGGACGAGCACCATTATTAGTAGCTGCGTGGATCAGTACTAGTATAATATAATTTCTTTTTTTAATTAAATTTTTCAACCTTCAAAAAAGAACCAAGCGAAATCATAGTGTTCTCATAGAAAAGATCTGCATTTGAAGAACAATAATCGCATATTATTATTGTGTTTCTAACGGAAAAACATTTAATTTTCAGTTTCTGTTTCGCTGTAAAATATAATAATGTAGTACTGTGGCCGTGTTCACATACACATCGAATTACAGACTTGGATAGAAGTCCAGCTATTTCATTTTACAAATTAAAGAGCAATACTGTTTGAAACTCAGAACAAGTGAATGTGTTGGGGCAGCCACGAACTGAAAAATCGCCCAATTTCAATTCCAGTTATTGTTGACAATGTATACTAACGAATCACAACAGTGAGTTTAAAAAATGCCCTGCTTCGTTTGTGAATTTGTCAATGGCAACCTGATGTTTGTGTTGTAGCATACGGGGTACCAGAAGCCAGAAACCGAAAAGCTAATGATTTATTTACAGAGGCCAGTCGTGGCTAGAGAGATTGGAAGGCAGCAATTAAATGATTGGACGCGCGGACGATTGAATCGACTGGAGGGGTTCAATTCCCCCCCAAACCCCCTCGTTGGGAGGAAAGTGGCGTCTGATTTCAGGACACGCGTCTGGGGGTGAGCGTCGTGACGCGTCACGGAATAATTAGACTGGACATCGGTGGTGTCTGAACGTCACTTTATCCCTTTTCCCACACCGCACGCCATTGTCACACGTTGCAGCTCCCTTATGCGTCCTCAGGGACCGGCCTTTTGTCCAGCCGTCGATCACATGCCATCGTCTCAAATATAACCGGCTAATACCTTAATGTGTGCAATAATGCTTGCATACTAAATGCAGTTGTAATTTATATTTGATTAGTAAATTATGTTCGAGAATAATAAATTATTGTAATCTAATCTTGTCATTTGAATCAATGAATGGGAAACATTATGTACAAAGTAAAATTTGCTTTGGAATGCTTTGGAAATTTTCATTGAATTAATTATATTCATTCAATTACTGCCTTTAAACATAATATTCAATTAAAATTTGATAGAAATAAGTGAAAGAGTCATTGTGAATACGTTCTCTACTAAATTATTTCCTAATCCTTCTTGGAACTGATTGAGAATCACTACGTTGGAATGAGTTTTCCACTGTAGTTGCTGCTCACAACAAACCAATTGAATTTATGTCTGGAAACACTCACCGCCTAGCTAGGGTGGCCAGTGGTTGTATATTATAATTTAGATTGAAAACCATGGAAGTCTATGGATAGTACTTGAAAAACCAAGGAAAAACAGTTGGAGAGAGGCATGTAGAACCAAGAAAGGAGAAGTAATCTGGCTGTGGAGCTGGGACTGGGCGAACAAATGACAACAGAAATGCATTTTCTCGTTGCAAAGAGGGTCCTCGTGCTATTTGGCTCCCCTAAAAAATGCGAGGGGGTGAATATTCCGACACCCTGCCACCTAGCCAGTTGTACGTACGTTATTTGTATCGCCTTTGTAATGGGTTTTCGGCTCTTATGCCTCTTTGTTTCGCAGTTATAATTCGCCTCCCCACCAGCGCGGGCCCCAGGGGTTGAGATCCGCAAGGACCTTACGGACTTCCCCGACACAATGGCAGCTATTGCGGCTTTATATTATCGCCTTTACTATTACTGTTGCATTTACCGTGTTATATTATTATTGTTGTTGACTTCGTTGTTTGCAGCTTCGCAGCGGGTGTTTCCTGTTTGTTGTTTTCCTTTGAGTTTTCATTTACTTTGCGGGCTTTGACTTGTCAATCAACAATTTGTCAGGAAGGGCTTTATTCGATTAGCTCCACCATTCAGAGCTGTTACTTTCTAAAGCAAAAACTTCCGGTTGATTCAATCTCGATTTGAGTAAATTGTGAATTCCTACTCTACTAAGCAGAAATGTGAACTGAGTGTGTCAGTGTTTAGATAGTGTTTAAGTGAGCTTGAAGACTGAACTATAGAGACTGTATAATCAGTCTGATTACAGTCTGTATAAACCAAGCTATTCCATACTTAATTGAATTATAAGTATATTCCTGAATCTCATTAATTGATCTATTTCGGAACGAGATCCTAAAATCTAAAAATACAGCAGCCTATAACAAAATCTCTCAAGTATACGTTAGTATTGTATATTTTGAGTTTCCAAAACTGAAACAATAGAAGAGCTATGTCGATAACCTTCTTTTGCTATTCTGAGAAGTTCCCAACTCAAGCAGCACTGTTCCTCGAAATTTTTCTTCTATTGACGTGACGATGAGAGAAGAAGTCAGTCCGAAATTTCTCTCGACTCACTAACCCTCCTCAATCCTCATCCATACACATTGACGCGCTGCCACGCACGCACACTATCGCAACAGGGTGGCCGGTGCAGGTCTCTAAATCCCTTCAAACAAATTGCGCCCTCCTTTTATAACGGAACAAAGCCGTCATTAAACCAACAAGCCACCCTCGCCCCCAATCCAAAACTAGATAAATCAAATAAGCGCACCTCTTCTCTTCATCATTCTTTCTCACTTTCCTCTGCCATTACACATACTTTCTCTTCCGCTATAATTCCTTCCTACTTTCTCAAATTTACTGTCTTCCAACCTATTCCTTCCCCTTTCATATCAACTTAGATTCGCACTTTTCATCTCACTTCAATCTTCGACACAAAATTTTCCTCCTGAGCTGTACACATTGCCATCTTTTCCACCGAAATCAGTCTCCCTCAGTCTCTCAAACTCTTTCTATTTGTCCCAAATGTCCTCTCCCTTCCACTTCACATCGAACAAAAGCACACACTAACACAGAACCACTGTATATCCTCTTTGTGCCGATCAGACGCTCTTCCTCTTCTCGCCCGCCCCTAATTAATTTAAAAGATATATTCTCCTAATTTATCGACCGTTTTTGGAAAGAGAAGAACTAATCCGGCGTATTCATTATGAAAGGGGTTAGAACGTGCGTAAATCTATGGGGCACAAGTTAATTTCATGGTTCTCTACTCTCGCAGCTTGCAGGTCTTTGCAAGATCTTCAACGGCAGACCCCTTTTGACGCTTTAGCGCCGAAGAGTTTCCTTCCTTTAGCAAGAAGGCAGCACTACGGTCGACAGCGTACACCGATTTGTTTTAAAGGAAACAAGAGGCAAGCCTCCCTCCGATTGCCAGTGTGTTTGGCAAAGGAGACGAAACTGGAAAGCCAAATTATTCGGTGACTTGTACAGTCATTATGAAGTTGAAAATCAAAATTTGGAGCAGCAACCAATTTTTCTACATTACTTTGTTTTATTTACTTGAGAGTTGGTTTTAAATATGAGGCTTAATTTTGAAGAGAGATATTCTAGAAAAATGAAGAGACCATATTTTATGAATGGATGAATCATTTGTTTGTGAAGTAGAAAACGTGAATGATTTTGGCCTCTCTTCACCTGTGAAACACCTTACAGCAATCCAATTAATAAACTTGTTATCATCGCCCATGATAGAGTTCATAATATACGTATTTCGAAAAAAAATCTATCATCAAAATTTCCTATGTATCTCATTTTTATCGCAATAATCAATCCTAGACGAGGATTGCGTTATTATAGGACATGAACTGAGCTAACCTACAAAATATAAACCTAGCAGATTCTATTTTCTATGATCCATTATAAAGGAGGCTACGACTCAATTCGAGGTCTCGATAAAAGCACTGACAAATGACAGACCGTTACATGTATTCCAACGATCACGAACTATGAGGAAAACAATAAAGGTCGTGCTTCTAGGAATTATCTAGGGTTGTTACGTTTGGCGGATGGAGGATGTACTGACCGTACGGCAGAAGTGACGGTCAAATAAGGAGGAGTAATGAGTGTGATTTAGAGTGTGAGGGGAAGAAAGGCGCGTGTAACGAGTCCAGCCTGATATGACTATCACGCAATGTAACAATTCGACTGAAATATCGTCTCCGGTTATCCCATAATGCGGCAACATTAGCAAGCCCCCCTATTGGCTCTCTTCCCCTCTCACTCTCGCACACAACACTCGAACTTACCCTTCTCTTTCCATCTTATTATTATTCATTTGGCCGGCCCGCCGACAAACGCAAGGGGCAACGTTTGCTGTAAATTCCCACCTTTCGAAATTGAATTAC
Source organism: Sogatella furcifera (assembly GCA_017141385.1). Taxonomy (NCBI): domain Eukaryota; kingdom Metazoa; phylum Arthropoda; class Insecta; order Hemiptera; family Delphacidae; genus Sogatella; species Sogatella furcifera. Next base: position 33,337,415 of record CM029547.1, read on the forward strand.
CCGTCATCATGACTGCGATAAGAGTTGGACGACCATGGTAATGACTTGCAGTGAGCGCAACGGAGGAGGAGCCTTCAGAAAAGGATGGTGTACGAGAGAAGGAGGCCAGGAAGAAAACGTTGAGAAAGAAGAGAGAAGATGAGTGGATGAGTAGATTGAGTAGAAAGGAGAGAGATGAAAAGTGAATGAGTAGATTGAGTAGAAAGGAGAGAGATGAGATTTGTGAAAACGATTACCAGAAGAAGTGAACCTCAACTATTTAGCAAGTGATGAGTCTAATTGGATATGCGAGATAATGGGGTAAAAGTAACAGGCCTTTATCGATGATGATCGTATTATTGGAACAAGCGTATAAATTGCCTTCCCAGAATCGCTGGCGATCAAGCTATTACAATTTGGCAAATAATGGAACTGATTGAATGTGTATGATAATGATGATAGCGCTCAAGTATGGCAAAGAGAATCTTTAGTTGAAAAAGTGGTGAAAGATTCAATATTAATTGATAATGTTAGATCAAATGGCTCAAAAATTATAAATAGGATTTTACTCCCACGAGATATCATATAATCAGTCGGTGATTGAATAAATAAATATCCATAAATTCCTAATAATAAGATTATACATTCAAACTAGTTGACAATAATCCTTGATCTATCCATAACGATATTGAGAAATGAAGATGTAAACAGGAATACTTCCAGAACATAAAACATCTAATTATTTGTAAGGCGCCTCTGCTATGTAGATATTCTTGATGAATATGGCCAAGGAGAACTTCGAGTATTTATTAGATATCCCACTAGTAGCTCACTTAGTAATTTTTGAGTCAATTTTACTTTCAAAGTAACTTTTTTTAACCTCGCTTTGCACTTTTTCAGGAAATTTATTAACAAAAAAAGTTTGGGCTGATGCGTGATCTTTCCTAGATATTGTTAGTTTGATCAAATAAATCAGTAAACTCTAAATTTTATCCATACTACTGATAAGGTAGATAGATGATTGAAAAGATTAGTAGGCCTATTATACATTCATGTGTTTCCTCCAAATATCATCATTGGAAAAAGGGTACTGCTTCACTCCATAGAGTGTGCTTTTCACACATTTATTATTTATTGTAACATTAATATTCCTGGTAACCTGTGCTTTTGTGAGTGATGTTGCTGCAAGCTATGCACGCAGACATATCAAAATTACTCAGACCTGAGCAATTCTGCCCAATTAATTGAGAGAACTCCTACTGCTTTCCACCTAGTAATCTTCCACTCATGCGTCTTGTTCTTCCGCCCACTTCGTCTGTTCATTATCATCTTATTTCTTCGTTTCTCTACGGATCGGCACATGGAAATATGAAATAAAAGGCTGGTGTGGAATTATTGTATTTCTGTGTGGGTGTAGAGCACTGTAGGTGGAGAATAGTCAGGAGAAGATGTGATATAGCCGCAGAGCAAAAACAGCTGGAGTGATAAGAAATGTAGGAGAGTTGAGATGGAGTGACAGGTGGGGCGGAGTGAGACCATTCGTCATATCAGGCAACGGTCATCCTAATCATAGGCTCCCGTGCCGACTCACATAAACGTGGGCAGACAGCATTAGGAGACGAAGAATCACTGAAATTTTTGCCAGTCAGTGCCTTCACTTAATTATTAACTGTCTTGAGTGATAGTGACGTGCGTCTCACCATCATAATCATTAGGCTCCGAACTATGTAACAGATTGTTGTCTTCCCATTACTCCCTTGTTCGTACAGGTAATCAATATTTTATTATGCCGGAGATTGGTTTGACATTCTGAGAAGCTGTTGTTCGGTTTGGCTGAGTATGGGTTCGAGGCTGAAGTGGAGTGCTCGGAATGGAATATGACGATCACATCTAGCATCATCTGAATCAATATTCCTGTAGAGAGGAATACTTGAATGAAAACTGGAACCTTTCAAAAATAAAGAATGATTTTCGAATCTCTTATTTTGAAAAAAGCTGAATGGTTACTCGTTTCACAAAAAGAGATTATTGGAAAAATAATATGATATCACAATGTTTAAAAAAATTACCATTTTCCAGGAAAATATTGGGAGACATATCGATTTTGATACTGAGAAATCCTTTATCTCTCTGATTAGTTGCTTTAAAAATGTGACAGTATTTTCATTCCACTCAGTTTACATGGCTGAACAAAAACTAGAATTTCAAAAAAGTTTTTTTTCTGTGAATTTTGATTCATTAAACTCTGTACGCTGAGAGCATTGCTGAAAGTATCCAAGAATGAATTTGCAATCAACGCTCTCATAATGCTATTCCACTTCAGGCTGGTCTTTGTACTGTAACTTTTTGTTCCTTGTTAGAATAAACGTTTTTTTTTCAAAGTGTTTATACTAACAGAGACAATCGGTTGTTTTCGAATTTAATGACTGGGGGAACATCAAGCAAAGATGAGATACGGAGTGGAAATGCATAAAGATGAATCCATTTTTCAATCTATGAATTTTCCATACTAAAACTTTCTATTGATTCTAGGAGGAAAATGGAGTGAGTTGACGACAGTGACCAAACAGTGAATGCAGTGAACCGGATACAGGAAGCTCACAGAACCATGCATGTTTTGTGTAACAATTTCAAGCGCACATTACGTTCTTTTTAAGTGCACTTATTCACCTGTTCCACACACAATACTCTCACATTCCCAGTTTTTCCCTGGCTATCGTCAATAATATAAACACTGTCTTGGTACTCCGAAATTATTGTAGAATTATTTTGAAAAATGATGACCTACTGTAAAATATTGAACAAACTATAAGAACTGATACATAATAACCATAAGGTTCAGGGCTAGAAAAATTACAGATAAATCAAGTGAATTGAGTTCTAAATTATTTTCCGTTTTCAGATAGGAAGGAGTTCTTAGTCTTTTTGGATGGCCAAATATTTATATTAGATTATCAAGTTCGTATATTCTACGTGATATTCTGGACAAACGTATAACTTCTTATTTACTTTTGTCTACCTGATATTTTTACAATCAATGCTTATATCATGGGTAATTCGTAAGGAATTTTCGTTTCAATCACGATCATAGTTAGTTTGTATCTCGAGTTAGTTTGTTATAGGTCTATTTATTCTCAAACTAGTCATATTTATCTTATGTGATTTGAGAAGTGTATGTATGTATAGGTCACCACAATAAATAACATGGTAAAATGGTACACCAACCCTACTATCATAATGATAGTATTTTATATCGACTACGTCCAAGTTACATCACGGGTTTTACTGACTATCAATGCGATATTAAATCATTTACGTCCAAGTTACATCTCGGGTTTTACTTGAGTTTGATGGCTCAGGAGATTTCTCTCAGTTGTCACCGGATCCTTGAGTGGTCCACTCCCAAGACGAAACTACCTTGATGTTCACTTAGCTGTCGTACGTGACTAAATTTTCTCTTCAGGGAGATCCGAACAATCCTAATCAAATCACGGACACCTTTCCACTCCACGGGTCCGTCAGGTGCTCACTGACTTCCAGACAGTCCAGTTCTCTCGGAATCGATCCACGCACTCAACAATGGTATTCCATTGTGTTATACATTATTGTTTCATGCTATTCTCACTCCCGAGTTCTCAAATTTTATCACAATTCTGCTTTTTTGAAGCAATAAAAATTATAACTGAATCTTTCTCAACTGAATTTCGATCTTTCTAAAGTAATTATAAAAATATATTTCAATGATACGGCTCAATACTGTGAGAGTGTCCGAATGATGGAAATAAATCGGCCATTGCTTATTACAAAGTGTGAATTCTGAAAATCAATGAATTAATTGGAATTTAATGTTGTTAGTTAATCTTGTCTAAAGATAATGGGACCGTTTTTAAACTTGACTCTCCCCCATGAAGTTATTGAATTGGATGTAAACGTTTTAAGAGATTCATCTCTCACAAGCTCAATTTATTATGTCTACACTCAGAAAGAAGTAAACCTCTTTTTCTTATAAGAAGTTAACTTTAAATTTTTTTAAATTTCTTCAGAATTGCGGTCCGATTTCCTTACGACGCAATAAATCACATGTTGCTCGGATGAAAAAGTCCGAAGAGAGCCTCGCAATTACGCGAAAGCCACAGGCCTATTTAGAAATAAATGAGTGCCCATAAACCGTATGTACGCTTTCAACAACAGTATAGCCTACCGCGTTCCCGTATCATAAAAGTTCGTAAATATTCATTTCCTGTTAATGCTGTCAGTATAACCCATAAAGACTATCGCGTTAGTTTACAAAATCTTATAGGCGGTACCTTTTTTGAGGGGGAGTTTGAAAATGTCGAATACGAGGGACAGATCGAAATTAGTTCCGCCTAGCTCGTTGATGACACTCGCTCTCACCTCGTTCAAGGGTGAAGTGCCTATAATACCGCTTACATCCCTTTTGAAGAGCCGAAAAACTCAAACACCTTTTGTGCTCTGATGAACACTTTGTGAGTTGGCTCTTTGGTTGACTTCCAACAATAGTGTGATTCCTAGAGAGAATATTCCCAAGTAGAGTTTTATTACGCCCCTAGGGTACTGTACTCTTCTAAAGGAATACCGCGAAAGATGATTTTCGTTTCACCAACTTATTGATTGTCCATACTCATTTAGGCACATGGTTCAAACAAAAATCAGTTCCATTAGCCAACCTATTTTGTGCAGAAAACTCAAATGTTTGGCTGTTCAGAGAAGAGTTTGGAACATAATTTTTCCATGTTTTTTCTTCCAATTGTGGCCTAAAGAGAAGAGTTACCAAAATTGTATCAATACATACTAGTTCGCGAATAGTATGTTGAATTTCCGATTCCGATAATATTAGCCTATGTATTGGGAAAGGCAACACTTCCACTCTACTAATTACTAATATCAGGTAGCAAGCGATGCTGCAATTATAATTTAATGCTAATACTAGGGTTTAGACAACAAACAAATAATTTTCAATAATCCATAACTATTGTTTGAGTGCTTCCTTCTTTCCTAGGATATTGGAACAATTGTTTTTACAAGTTTATTCCAATATAAAATTCAGAAAATGATTATATAGTGGGTTAAAAGATGAAGATGAAAATGGAGATGTCACTGCAGTGCTGAGTATGTTTGATTACAATGAAATAAATGACAGTGAGCATATTTTGATTTATTGAATGTCATCTTTATTTTTTTTCAACCGACTATGAATGCCTACCCTACGATGGCCTACGGCAGGATAACTTAAACTATTATAGTGTATCAACACCCTCTGATGTATAAGTAGGTATTGATTATATCAACTACGAGGGAATGGCATTGATGATCGCTGCAAATATTGATAAGCCGAAATAAAGATTTTGGAACGCTTATTAACTATCTTATTAACGCGACTCTTTCTTGCTTATCTCCCATCATCCAATCTATTAGTATTCTACAATACAATTTATTTCTGAAATTTTCTATGTTCCATTCGTGTTATGTTTCTTAAATTCTACTTAATATTAGAAATTGGAATGCATCACTCAGATTCGGAAATCTTATCAAAATACATCTTAATTTTTATTTAAAAGTTCTATTCAGATTAATTATTATGTATATTTAATTTGATAAAATTTCTATTGTGTAAGTCGAATTATTCAAGAACTTCCAGAGTCTACAAAAACCGGCTCATGAATTATTTTACTAGCTCCTAGAACAAGAAATCTCTTCACCATTTCGCAGAGAAAACAAAAACTTGTAGGTGTCACTGTAGTCTGCAGGTACGAATATTGATCCACTTTTAATTATTATCGATTATAACAAACACTGACTCACCTCTAGCCGGGATAGCCGAGCTGCTGACAGAGCAGATGAGGAGTGAAAGGAAGACAATCAGCGACATGTTGATCACTAAACACGCGGCTCGGCGAAACATCGCTGAAGGCGCGAGAAGAGAGAGCGCTACCAACCGACTCAGATACGAACTCGGCCAACGCGCCAGAGAAACTGAGCCCCGTTCGGAGAGGGACCAACTTCAGCGACCAGCAAGATCTGCGCGCGCAGCACCTGGCCAGGCGCTGGCCAAGTATTTTGTCTCCTGTGAATGTAATCCTGGATGCCCGAAGCTATCGAGCATGTATTATCAAATCGATTGTTATTATTTATTTTTTTATTAGTCTTATCGTCTTATGACAAGCGCACAGTGGAAGAAAAAACAGGCATAGCCCTTATTATTTCAAACACAATATTTTCATTGAAATATAGTTCAAATATTCAGGCTATGACATTTTTCTTGATCTCCTTAATAAAATCTTGGTCTCCAACTATAAGCGAAGATATTTGGAGCCTGATTGTGAATAACAGAAGTGTTTTCAGCTTTAGAAGCTTAGTTGATCAAATAAATCACGTTTTTCAACACAGCATCATATATTATTATTTCAATAACTTATGCTGTTGCCCTTCCGATAAATCATTGTTGAATGGAAAATTGGATGATCTGAGACTTTGTTGTGAATACGATTATCAACTGTTTATTGGATACAGAATGTATTAAATAAATAATTATCGTAATGAAATTGAATTAATCAGTTCATACCTAATGAACGGTAAGTCAAATTGTTAAAAAGTTCGGTAAATGAAACTTAGAATAATTCGTACTCTCATATTACGCCTATAAATCCAATAATCAAAGATAATCATCATTCTCACATTAAACAGTAGGCTACTACTGATTATTGAAATTTATTGATGCAGAATAGTGGGTAAGAGCGATGAAGCGCTATTTAATTTATAAGAATTTGATTGGAATTGGATCTGATTTTAAACATAGATTGGTATATCACAAGGCATATACATAGCATGAACTCAAGCCATGGTATGATTCGAAACTTTTCTATATCGTGGAACATTGAAATTTGCTTTCTACCTGTATCCATTTTAGGAGCAGGCTGGAGCAGGATTGCTCAAAGACTTGGGACTAATTTCCCGTAGACTCAACAGTTTTCCTCGGCTTTTTTCCAGCGAAGTCCTTTGATGAAGCTTTTTTCCTTATTTTTTTTCAATTTCCTACTCAGCCATTATCATCTTTCATGATTCCGCAACAACCTATCAAAAGAGCCTTCATCTTATATGCCCACACTTTTTTGTATTCCGAAAACATCTACGCAAAAAGCTACCCGTCTTTATAATCATCTTTGAACGCAGTGTATCGGTAATAAATGATGGTGGTCATTTTAAATCCACTCATTATGGTGATTCCTGTTTATCCAATTCACTTTCATGTCACAGTAATAAATAATTCCGATCAAAAACTCGATTTCGTTATTTACAGTATTATTATCATCATCGAATATGTGAATATTATGTATTCACTTTTTTGTATGTATAGTGTATTTTTATTATTTGTGTGAATTGTATAAAGAATGAATAATATTCAATTTGATTTTCAAAAATATTTATTTATAATAGTATAAATTTTTAATGATGGTATGACAATGATTATAATATTATTTATAATGTGTGGCGCGTTGGATTAAACAGTAAGGCGTCGATCTGATATCCAGTCGTTACGAATTCGATCCAAGTTGATGTGAAGGATTTTTGAACATAAAAATCAACAAGATAATTAGCCGTCGGTTCCGACTGCCTTGAAAGTAGTCTGCATCTTTAATCATCCCCTCTCATCAACCACGCACAAACCAATAGCTTATGTTAGCATCAACCTCAGAAAAATTCTGTTATAGCTGAAATGTTCCTAGGATGTTATCCATCTATGCATTTCAGCTTCTGTGTTGGTACTGGTCACTTATTCTCTTCAATCCATGACCTTATCTAAATCCTTGACGATCAATCATGTGTTCCAACTACTAGATCGTGTTATGTCCTAAAAAAGGGCCGTCAGCTTTTCTATTGCTTCCCTCAAACCGCAATACAGTCTCAGTTACAGGCAAGTAAATATGGTCTACCATGTCCGCAACAATATAGTAGATATCATCCACCTTCACACAACCAGGTTTCAAAAGAACTTCAAGTTCATGAAGATGATTGATCAATACATTATAAGATTTTTAGAAGCTTGTATACAACTCTAGAGAAACTTTAGATTGTATAATCATATACAGTCTCTAGATATGCAGTCATAAATGTAGATTATGCAGTCTCTATAAGAAAAACGGAATGGAATGATCAATATAAAAATACAAAGCTCAATTCCTATTATTTTTCCGATTAAAAGTATTCAGAGTATAAAATTCATTATTTCTATTTCGATAATACAGTAGTAAAAATTTTGAACAGAATAAAATAATACATAGTTGGAACGGACCAATTCCGTGAAAAACTTATTGAAATTCATCTTTTTCCTATTAAAGATTTTCCAGCAAATAACAATTATTGAGAAATATGATATATTCATCGAAAAATCTGACATTTTACATCATTCAAAAGATTAAAGACTACTACCCCTTCATGAATGAGAAGCCTAAATGCACTTAAAAAAGAATCAGTCGCTGCAAAAATTTTGCGAGTGTTTTTTAAACGATTGCACTAAAAACTTTGATTATTCAAATACTGTAACACGCCGAATGAGTAATAAACAAAAATATATAATGTAAATATCCATGGCTTCTATACCTTATAGTCCGCAGATCCCTTTTCACTCTCGGGATGATCCTTATTCTCAAAATTCAAAATAGACTATGAAATTGTCTGTCTACTGCACCATGGTTTTCTATTACTACTACAACCATGAAACTGTCAGATTGCATTTTAAGATAACTGGAATATTAAATTGACAGCTTCTATCATTGTTCACTGTAGAAGCATGTACGTTAATTAATTCTCTAGTCAGACTTCATTTCCCTTTCTGGAACGCTCGTTCATATCCAACTTGGTCGGATTCATTGGGTCATCTGCTTGCAAGTCATTCGTCACTGATGATAATTCGCTGTATACGAATGGTCTTTTTCATTGCAGTTCGCTAGTTGTTATTCAAGCCAGTGTCTTTCTTTAATGTTCCGCTTGTTAAAACTTTGTTATCATTTGCTGCAACTTGCATATCACACTCTTCACGTAGTCGCTCGAAGCGTCACTGAGTTCCATGTTAAATGTGCCCTCTAAAGCATTCGAAGCTGACACGAATAATTTACATGAAATTCATGTAATCGGGCTTCCCGGCTCATATCAGCTGCTAAGTTTGGGGACGCTTCTTCATATTTTCTTCAATTCTTTCATCATTTGTGAAATTCTATCATTCTATGTTCCCCACATGAAAGAATTTTTTTTTTATGTTCTACTTATACTGTAAACAATAACTATGAAAACACATATAATGGAAACATGCAAACTGGTTCAGAAGCACATAGTATTATCTATTTTTTAAAAAACGTTTTATTTAATGCCTGTCTCGAATTTTTTTGTAGGCTATAATAATAAGACAAACAACAGAATTTTAATAAAGACCAAAAGAATTTTTATAAAGGACAAAAATTCTTCAAAAGTGTTAGTAAAAAAATCTGTATTCTTACTTTTAATCCTTTTTTTCTAGAGAAGATCGACTGTATTCCTTCATGATAGGTACTCTATATCGTTCATTTCGACATCAATATTAATAGAATTGATATGTTACTTGGTCTTTTTGAAGTATACTAAATGAATCTAGGGGTGAAGTAAAACACATTATAGTTGTATAGTGATAGAAATAATCGTTTAATGTTGGAGCATAATTAATTCTCTAGTCAGACTTCATTTTCGGTTAATAACAGATATTAAATGACGTGAAATTGTATTATTTTGTGATGTAAAGTCTCTAATAGTCTATATGAACGTAATAGGCATGAAATAGAATTACAGTATCTGTTGATTCTATTCGATTCAGTTGTGGTTGGTCGATTTGACGGAGAGTCAACTCATCAGGAATTCACTGCATCCACCACATCCTCGTATTACAACAAAAGCCAGCTAATACCCTGAATAAGTGAATAGATGAATCACTGAATTGATGGATGAAATCAGGATTACACTGGCTCTGCACTCCAATAATGCCAAACAGAATTCTTGATTACGCTTCTGCTGAAAGTAAAAGGTTTTGTGGCTCGATAACTAAGTGCTGAAAAAGTCTCTTTGAAAACTGAAATCATTTGTTCGGATCCATTCCAAATCCATTTGATAACGATACAGCCAACTTTACTCGAACCTTTAAGCCAGCTCCATACATGCGCTATTCGGCAAACACCGAACACCTAGTCTAATTTATTATAATTTAATACATAATTTTTTTAGACGAGATAAATATTAAATTACAGTCTGTGGATGATTTTTAAGTGATATAATCAATTTTGATACTATGAAATTGAATTAAATTCAATTCAAATATTATATTGGAAACTAGTGAACTAGTGAATGTCCAGTCCGTTTCAGGTTACTGAATTATAATCTTCATTCTTTAAATGTTTAAAAAGTTCCTACAAACATTAACATTAAATCATTGCCAAGATTAAAGTTGAAATTAGTACCTTAGTGTTAGATTTTTGAAAGTTGAAACTTTCGACAGTATTTTGACATTATTGACCTTGAAAATGTCACCTATTCGGTTGACGATTCGCCATTCCCAGTACGAATACGTGCTCGGAAAACCACGCATGTGTGGAGATGTGTGTTCGTTAGTTGGGAAATAGCAAGCAAAACTGTTCGCCAAACACCAAATGTTCGGTATTTCCGAAATACCGCATGTATGGAGGCGCCTTTACAGGTGTAGCGAATGGAATAGCTTGATTTATATGTGTATCCATTTTGTTACTAGTTTATGGAAGGAGAAGTTTTCTGAGATATGAGATTTCATATGATTGAGTGAATGGCAATACTGTATTACAATAGTATTCGTTTGTTATTTGGAAATATTCAACGAGTATAGAAAACGAGTGGTAGAATAAGCTTCTATTCGCATCATAAGCTATATGATGGGGCCACCCCGGAAAATTTTTGAAATTGTGTACTACAAATTACCGTTTTAGAGCTCTCGTTAAGCTTATAGGCTAGTGGTATAATGAGAGTGTCATTCTTGAGAGGAAAATATTTTTGGAGATTGGAAAACTTGAACATTAGGCCTATACTATACTATACTATAGCCAGTTCGTGTAACGATCAGTCAATGAGGGTGAAGCTAGAGCATTCAAAGAAACAAGAGCTTTACCACATGAGTCATTGAAATTGAGATCAGCAAAATAGCGTATATTTCTCTTTTTTAGTCTGATTTTTTTTTTTATTATTCAAATCTGCGGTACTCCCTCATCCCCTCAGCTCCATATCATGAGACACGAGGGAGAAACAGTGCAAAATATACCATTTTCGAGACTGACAATGGCATTAATTCCATAATATTTCTCATTACAAGTAGTGTAGCCTATATAGTACATGAATGTAATATAATTTTAAGGTTTACAAACTTCTCTGGTTATAAATATAGCTTATATAGCTGGTTCATTAGAGCTAGGACGATCTTCAGTAACGAATCTGATAGAAGATGAATAAATACTTTGTGTATTCTCTTTTCATGAAGTAAGGATTCATGAAATTCAAAGAATTCGTTCATATACTGTAGTTTGGATAGCGAAATAAAAAGTATAAACATGGAGAAGGGCAGAACCCCTGTGCCAATCATGAAAACTCATTCTGTGGAAAATAGTATTCCGCTGGAAAGAATTTGAGCCGGGCGACTGAACGTTAGTCGAAAGCAATGAAAGATCGATATCTTTTGTGGCGAGATATCGAAGTAGCGATGGCATCACAGGTGTCGGTTCCCACAAGCACTACTGAAAGAGTACACTGGTTGACCGAGCACTTGTGATTGGATAATTTTCCGTTGCGTCACACAAAAGAACTGCAGCTAATGGTAAGGCGTTCAAAAAAAAAATTAAAAGTCTTAAGACGACCTCCAACGGTGAAGGATTGCATGAGAAAAGAAGGGGTTGAGAGTTCAGGAAGAGTGTATGAGAGAGAAAGAGTGAAATCAAGATAGAAAGAGAGAAATGGAGAGGAAGGAGTATATGATAAGACTTGAAGCGACTTCGTACTTAGTCAAACACCGCCACTTTCCACAATGGCTTGCTAAACTCATTCATAATTTATTCCTGAATTGTCCGTTCTTCAACCTACTAATTCGAAAAGTTTGCTTATGAAAAGTAATTCGACAATTTTGTCCTATTCAAGCAATTTGTCTTCTGCGCCATCAAGTTGATAAATTATTCAACGACAGTTGCTATACATGTCGCTCATCCATAACTCAATAATTAGTGAAGATAGATGATGGATTATTATCAACAGAAATTTCCTTTGAGTTCTGTTTGTAAGAGCAATAGAAATGTGTGGATTGGTAGCGTTGTGCATTTGAAATAAAAACAATGCTTTTTGGGTTACTTCGCTTGACAACAATAATTATCACTTCTTATATGAGTGATTTCAATACAAATATGATCTTCTCAATTCCTCTATTCGTGGAGAAATAATATAGTCTATGATAGGCATCTAAGACATGGACTAACAAGATCTTCTTACTCGTCTAGTCTTGGATACACTAAGACTAGGATAAGAATACTGAATTGTGATCTTGAATCTCATTGTTAAAAATCATTCTAATCATCCAGAACTTAGAACTGCTAGTCATACAAACTGCTAATTCAGCTCCTTGAAAATAATTTGTACACGATCTTCATACCTTCAAACATTGATGAAATCCTTATCAAGAAAATTTTTGAAATACTTTTATGACAAAGATTTCAATGGTCCATTGCTATAAAAAAAACACTGATTTGATTATCTTCGTTCATTTTTTCACGTAGACCTATACAAAGTATCAGACAAGTTCGATTAAATACGATACCAACATCAAATAAATTTAAAAAATATGTTATATTTGAAGATGAAGTTGTTGAAGCAGTTACAAAGAGTACAAAGTACCTCATTATTTATTCGGTATGAATAATGAGCTAAGTCTTGAGACATTAAATTTCCTCTTATCAGAGTAAGCATTGAAAACCCCACGATTTAAGGGGGGAATCTCTGACCATCAGTTGCCTTTGTAATGGATGAGTCATGTCATTACTACAATCGATTATAGCTGCAAATATAACGTATTCATATCTTGTCGGCAAGGAAAATAATACCTTTCAGTTTGATGGAGGATACTTGACGAGGGTTGCACAAGACCGTGCTGCTGATTGCCGATTAAACTGAAGATGGGGTGGAGGAGGAAATAAGAAAACTACAAAGAAGAATAAAAAGTGATTATTAGGGTTGAAGACTAAGTGAGAAGGTGAAAGAAGAAGAGTATACAAGTTGGGCGATGCAGTTCTAATGTAGGGTGCGTAATGAAGACTATCCCCATCGTTTCTTCTCGTCATCAGCCGTGTTTGCTCCCTTCATTTACGAATCCTGGACTAGAGTTGAGTTCGGTCATTGAATAATTGATGGAGGATTTTAGTGGGGAACAGTGTCTCTTTTTCCAGCCCTAAACCTCGTCGATTACACGCAGATATAAGCGAGTTTCCCCCTTAATACACTCGTCATCTCGAACCCGTTCCTGTCCCTGTTTTTGAAAGTGCAATCTACTCTCGCACCGGCACTCTTCTCACCTTCCGTCCAGTACTCTGAAACTCCATTCGTCCAGGACTCATCCACTCATCCTGCTTCACCAAGCTCAAGATTATTCATCAATACGAGATGGGTATCAGATCGAAGCCTTCTACATTTCACGAATAAAACGTTCAGCTTTCGAAGAGTTGTTTTTCGTAACATTGATTATCAATTCAGTTGGCGCTTGGATTTCATGCTCAATTCGTTTCCGTTACCACTCTGAGACAAGCTGCTTTTTCCAGAATTCAGATTCTGACTCATGAAAAATTCTTCATGTAACGAAACACTCTGAAATGAATTCGTCATTCGTTACATAAATGCAGTATTGGACATGAAAACGGCTTTTTCGATGTGTATGATGACAGGAGTCATCAAAACATTGACCCAAAAAGCTATAAAGACTTCATGAATTTCCGTGGAAATCTCTCAAATTTCAAACTCAATTATTGCACTTTTTGAACAAAGTAATCATGAGTCTGGTTTGTTTCGTTCATAAATTAAAACGTCAATATCACTTCTAGATTTTGATTGACCAATGACAATGACATTTAACAAATATTCCAATTGCCCTATGTAATTGAGTGTTGGGTCTAGAATTGAATGGAATCGCCTCTCTTGATAGGCATTGAAACGCACGTTCAATTCACAGCTTCTCTCATCAATGTAATAAACTCCTTAATTGAATGCTGTTGTATATAGCCTATTCATTCGTACTACAATAATAATTAACTTGTAAATGAGGAAACCGCAAACCAATGAGCTGGCTTCAATAAATAATTCTGGATTGTGACAATCTGTAAACAAGCCGAACTCTGACATCAAATCTAATGAGAAAGGCCAGTGATTGATCTGGAACTTTAAACGGTTGACAATAAAAACTAATTACCTCTTCAACGTCGAAATAAAATTGAAAATGGTTTTCAAAATTTCAAATTACTTTCTCAATTAATGTTCTGAAATAATTCTGGAGGCTATATTTTATCACGATGACTCTTCTTTATAATTCAGTTTCATTTTTAGAAAATTGAATTCCCTCATTTCCAGAATGATTGAAAACGGATTTTCTTGCTTCAAACTACATCACTTTTTTTTCTTTTGGAATCCTCGAGGATAACCTATTCCCTAACGATAAGCTTACTAAATTATGATGGGATAGCCCAAAATAAGTTTTGTTAGTCGCTTATCGTGCTTGTGAGTGTTCCAGGCCCGAAACTACCCAGAAATTGTTTCTAAAGATCATAAATAGCTGAGTCGTAAAGCCTCTGCAATCGACTTTTCGATAAGATATTCACCTGCTCCTTGGACTTCCAACGCACCTGGCCTGAATAACAAAGTAACATTTTCTTGTTCTTCATATCATCAGAAATCTATCTTAGAACCATAAAAATTTATTTGAATCATAAAGTTAGACCTATCTAATTTCGAACATGCTTTCAATGGAGCCCTTTGAGTTGAAACGTCTTCACGTTTTACTAGCATCTGAGAGGAAATTGAATTTTTCTCGCGGGATAACAAACGTTTTGACCGTAATCTGTCTTCTTTGTCATTTCATTCAAAAATGATTATTCTGCTTTTCATCGTAACTTTCACGCGAAAGTACTTGACCCATTTTTCCCACAACGGAGGGTCTTGAAGAACCGTGTTCTTCCGATTTTCCTGCTGTTTTTAACCATTTTTCTCTCAGGTTCAGTATTTTCTAACTCGGGCCGTATTGAACCTTAACGCCTACTCCATGAGTCAAAGAAAATCATTGTTATCTGTATCTTTTATCTTTTGATCCATCAACCACTATCAACTGTCCATTTTCAGTAAGCGTTTCTGGTCATTAAAAGAGCATGGAAGCAGTTTTAATGAAGGTTTTGAAAGTATTTGACTTTCATTTTCCAAATAACTCAAGAAATTTGTCAACAAAAAAAGCTTTACATCCTTTTTTAACGTAATTGATCCATTGTCTCTATTGTAAAAGTATTTGTAAATCTGAATATGCTTCATCATAGAATCCATAGAATGAATGAGCGGTTCTATAAAAAGAATTCTTTGCAACAAATGAGTCTCATCATCATCATCATCATCATCATCATCCATAAAATGACATGAATCGCGTTTAATCAATTATTCTTTTTTTATTCATTTGATGAGTTTTCTATTGATAAGACTTTGAAACGTATAATTTTAGTTCAATAAAAGGTCTGAACATTTAGTAATTTTTATTGAAAGATTAGGCCTATTTTGTCAGTCGTATAATATTTTATCATGATATGCAAAGTGTACGATGGTTATAGATCTTGACGGGTAGGGTTCGATTAGTCCAGTTTGTTGTTTGTTTGTTTGTTGTGAGGGTGAAGCCCACATGAGCTCATAGGCTGATAGTCCAGTGCTCGATTAGTCCAGTTTTTCAAATATATAAGTTGTTTTATGAGAGTGGTTCGATTAGTCCAGTTTTTCCTGTATTAATCGAGGCAGTGTATTTCAATTAGTCCAGAGGTTCGATCAGTACAGTAAAGTTGTTTTTGCCACACTGCACAGAAAGCAGCTGTGCACTAAAGAGATTCGAAAGACGTCATTTACAGGCGGTTTTGCTACTAGCTCCGAAAGGGGGCTCTTTCGGAGCTAGTGCACAGAAAGAGACTGGTAGTTACCTATCCGGCCACTAGATCGGGTGACAATGCACTGCTTTCTGGAGCCATCACAATATTATTCAAATCAGCGATCGCTGCAAACATTCTTATACAATATTTATTATTCTTATTCTCGCAGTGTGGCAAAAAGTATTGTACTCAACTCTCACAGAAAGGTGTTTACGGTAATCGGATAACATATTCCCGGGCTCGGCAAGCCTTGCCCAGGAAACTATCCTCATACCGTAAACACCTACTTTCTGTGCTTGTAGTTTAATGTACTATTTATTAGTCAGGATGTGCAAGTAATTCGATCAGTCCAGTTTAGCCAATTCATGCGACCCGCTGAACCGGTTATAATATGTGGAATCAACTATATCACTCTCTCAGCGTTAAACTAGAAACGCTGCCACAGTCGCCGACGGCAAAAGTTATCGATCAGTTCAAGTAGCTTGCAAGCTCTGACGTCAGGGCTGATATGATAGCCCAGTAAAATAATGGTAGTTTTGTCAGACAAGTGGTGCGAAAGTTCTTTTTCCGATTGTTTTATATTATGACTGTATTCCAGTGCGCTGAATCCAAAATTGAAGTTTTCTGCCATCCTACGGTACGGCTTCACCCTTAAAAATTTGAAAAACCCTTAAATTTCGGTAATTTTTTTCTGATTTTTCAATTGATATTGTTTATTTATGGAAAAAATATTCAGTTATAGATTATAGTCAATAAAATTACTTGGAAAATTTGAGGTCACACGTTGAATTTTGATCTATTCTTTTAGAGCTGATACGTTCCAAAAAGGGGTAGATTAATTCAGTCTTTGAAAATCTAAGTCAAAACCTTTAAATTTCACAACAAGTAGGCTTACTTGGAATATAGGCTAAATGAATGTGCTCTTATTGAAACTCTTGTATAATAGGAATGTATGATCAATTTCGTATAAATTGCATTCTCAATTTCATAAATTGGAGGACGGGGAGGGGGTTACCGGTAGGAAAATAGCCACGGGGAAAATAAATGAATAATAATAAATTTTTATTCCTCAGTAAGCAAACAAGTACAAAGAAAACATTAAACCTCCAAGGAATGTATACAATTAGGTACTCTAAAAAATATAGTTTAGATGTGATTTCCAAATTTACTGAGAATAAGAGGCACTCCCGAGAAAATTCTATGTGGGAGATGCCATTAAAGTTCAAAATTTTAAAATTATTTCTCTTACAATAAATAAGTAAAATTATAGAAAATTTCCCACTACACGGTAAGGACGACTCCTCAGACACTGATCCATGTGGAAGACCAAAGGAGTAAGTAAATCTCCGTAACAGGCAAGGCAAGAGTATTGAAGACTTGAGGAGGAAGCGTCATTTTGGCAGCAAATTTTGGCTCCACAGTTCATTTTAAAGAGAGCAGAAGTTAGCCTATAATATGAATGTTCAGCTAGGTACTTGAAATCTGAAATTATATTTGCTATTAGTCCTGTATTATTTACTACTGCCGTGCTAAGAATCATTGTATGTAGGCTATAGTCGGCGTAATCTAAGTTGACGAAAACCCCCTCCATCCGAGAAATAGCTACGTTGTCATTTTGCGTGAAATTGAAACTTCTCCTAAGTCCTAACGCAAGCACATTCAACTGAATATTAAAAGTGACAGCGTAGCTTCGGAAAAATCACGCGGTGTTGTGAAACTCACTATTTTCATGATAAACCAGCTGTTCGCAGCTCGAATATCTAAGTCGATTAGCTTCAATACTCCAATCTTAAACATACAATTATTCATGCATATACCGCTCTCCTCACTTTGAAAATCTTGAGAGGCCAAATTACGATCTTTCGACTATTTTCGACATTTGGGAAAATAATTTCAATTGTTTTTGAACAACTTTCTCGCTTTCACCACCCACTTATCTTCTCAAAGAAAAAAGTTTCTAGATCATCGAAAATTTTATGTTTCCTGTTCGAGTAGACTCGACATTGGCAAACCTATTCATTAATTGAAACATATTTATTATTGGTCGGATATAGAAAATTCAAAAACCATTAGAAAGCTCGAATTCTCCTTGTCATTTTGATATAAAAATCTTCATTTTTACTACAACCCATGATTGTGAGAGAAGTGATATACAAAAGAAAGTAATATTTTCGCAATTTTTCAATTTTTTCAAAAAAATCAAATTTCCTTTGAATCCTTTTACCCAGGAACTTTTTTAATACTACTGGAATATCAAGGATAAAATTCTACGTCTAGATATGGGGTTTAATCGCGAATTTTAAGATGTTCCAATTTCACACAATCTGGCAACGTAGCTATTTCTCGGGTGGAGGGGGTTTTCGTCAACTTAGATTGCGCCAACTATAAGTTACTACTAAATACCTACCACAAGTACGTATTCATTCTTGTATATTTCATTTCTCAAAAATGCTGGATGACTATAATAAATTCTTTTAAGCTTAAGAGAGCATTCACTGTGCTTCCTTATCTCATCTGGTTATGGGTGCCTTTAAATGTTCTTGAAAAATGTTGAATACTTTCAATATAGCCTACATTATCTTGATAACATGTAATCTTATACATAAATTGATGAAAAATTAAGAATGTTGTATATAAATTGGTAGTAGTGTTAATTGAATTAGCTATTAAGTTATGAATTAGAGAAGCTGTGTCTTTCTAATTCATTGTTGAGTAGATCAATAAAGAACTTGAATATGTATATAACTTACTTCAAAAACACCCAGTAGCTTCTCTTTATATTTGCGAGAATGACGATGAAGAAGGAAATAATAATATCTTTGCTTCTCGTTATCACTATATAGTTACTTGACTGAATGAATTGTATTCTGATTATGCTTATTTTATCAAATGAATGAAGAGATAGACCGAGTAAAATGAGAGAAGAGATAGAAAGATGAGGATGGAAGGGGTATAAAAGTAAAGAGAGAAGAGGATGAAAAGAGTGAAATAAGAGAAAAGATAGAGAGAAGTAGAGAGAAGAGAGAGTAAAATGAGAGAAGGAAGAGAAAGCAGAGGATAAAGTGGGTAAATGAGATAAGAGATAGAGAAAATAGTAAAATGAGAAAAGAGTTAGGAAAAAGTGGATTGAAAAGTGAATGAGGCAGTGAAATGATTGAAAAGAATGAGAGAGAAGGATAAAGAGAATAAAACAAGAGAAGAGATAGAGAGGAGAGGTTAAAGAGAGCGAAAGAGAGAGTAAAATGAGAGAAGGTGAATAGAATAACTTTATCCATCATGTACATTAATAATAGATAATAAAATATGACTACTTCGTTACAGCCTTGAAACGGCGAAGTTAGGACTAAGTCCTGCCTTACACTTGACCAACAGAATAAAGAGACTGATTTGAGTAATTAATCTAATTTAATGAAGGCGAAATGGCACTCATTTATAGAGTCTGATAATCATTGTAGTAATTTCTCGCTATTCACTGTAGTCTGTCTAAGGAAGAAAGAAATTCTGACTAGATGGAGAAATGACTCCAGCTTGGTCAATATTCATTCAAAAAGTAAAATTTTGGTCTTAAATTGAAGATCAGGATGTTTCCAATTCGAGACCAAATCTATGATTTTTAACCGTTATTGTACAAGCTGAAGTTATTTTCCCATCTTGCCAAAATGCCTTCTTTGCTCGGAGAGATTTTACATCTCTATCAGCAATAATACTATAGAATAATGATGTAGCCTAGTATAGTCTGTCCAAGCAAAGAAGACCCTCTGGCAAGATGAGAAAATTACTTCAGCTCGGTCAATATTGGATCAAAAGTTATTGATTTGGCTCAATCGTAGAAAACATTCTGATCTACAATTTGAGACCAAATCAATATTTATTGAACCTATATTGACCAAGCTGGGGACCTGGGGTCACTTTCCCATCCTGCCACACGGTCTTCTTTGCTTGGACAGACATGTGCATACTCGATTTCTCGGAACTTCGAAAGGCCTTGATCGTTTGATCTAAGACAACACTACACACAGAGAAGAAGCAAAGAAGACATTCTGGCAAGATAGGAAAATGTCTTCAGCTCGGTCAATATTGTTTCAGAAATCATCAATCTAATTTAGAATTTTAGAAAACATTCTAATCTACAATTTGATACCAAATTTATAATTTTTGAATCAATATTGACCAAGCTGGAATTCTTTTCCCAACTTTCCAGAAAGTCTTCTTTTCGTCCTCATGCAATTATCAACCAATCACATGCCATCACGTCAAGTCTTTCTAAAGCCCCGTTTCCATTCGTACATTTCGTGCAACAGTGTTGCACAACACATTGGCAACATGTTTTTACGCGTTTTTCACCGTGCCTGGTGTACCGTTTCCATTCCGTCAAATGTTTTGAGCAACATCAGCATCTAGACTACTTGGACTCGAATTCACTGGTCATCAGAGCTCAGTTCGTTGTGAGCATTTGAAGAAGATGGACGATAGGCTCGCTCTAGCAAGTTTTGTTGTTATAGCAGGGGGTTATCAAATTCTTAAAAATAGTAGAAAAAGACCACGGTGGTGGAAAATTGAAAATTGGTCGTATGAGGGTGCTTATAATAGTTTAATGAGGCACCTTACATCACAAAGTGGTTCTGAAAACTACGAGAGAATGAGTGCTTCTGATTTTGAATTCCTACTAAATCTAATTGCGCCTAGAATTGCCAAAAGTACTCACTGCCGACAAGCTATTCCTCACTGCCGACAAGATAT
>CM029547.1:33358835-33384388 GCA_017141385.1 Sogatella furcifera
TATGGCGTCTCCAAATTTCCCGATCAAAATCAACTTTTTTGTATATAGATTCCGAATCGCCTTTTAACGCTTCTATACGATGAAAAAAAAAAATTTTCTTGAAAACTCCAAAGATGAAAAAGTTGATATTTTCCACCCCATACGCGTTTGCGCAATACCACCCTACAGAGTTGAGACCCAAAAAAATCAAAATCTACCCACACTTTAAGCTACCATTTTCAATATAAAAAGTTGAAATTCGCTGAGAAAACAAAAATTTTTCCCAAAAATGACCACTATTTTCTTGAGGCGTCACCCTGTATCTAGCAAAGATAGACCAATTTTTAAAAAACGAAAAAATTCCTTTCAAGAAACCAAATCGAATGGCAGAAAGAATTTTTCAAATATCTCAACAATGAAAAAGTTCATTTTTTCAACCCCTAAATTTCACCCCTAAAATCGACCCCGGAACAAAAATAATTATATCAAACTGTGCAGCTCAAGGTCCTCTACAAAACAAAACAATAAAAAAAATTCATAAAATTCACAAAAAACTACCCCCTAAATTTTTCGCGGTTTAAAAAAAATAGGGTGACTTTTCGCGCCAATGTCCGGATTTTTCCCCCACTCTCGACCTGGAATTCATCAACCACCCCCATCGAAAAAAACCTCAACAATGTCATGATTTCATAAAAATCTTTAATGTCGGTCTCTGACATATGCTTACAGTTGTATAATTATAAGTGTTAATTCCTATTCTACTCTCTGAGTCAGGAGAAACTAGTGCAATACGTATGTAGCAAACATTAATATTCATAGTCTTGATGGACACTGTACTATCCACATACTGCGATTATGGAAATAATGTAAATAGAATAACTCCAGAATCAATTACTGAGGGAAGGGTTAAGAAAATCTACATCAAATGAAAGTAAAGAAGTGGCAGGAAAGGTGTTCCTGTTTTGAGATTTAAAAAAATTACTACCTTGAGATTATTGATAGACTACCTTATTGAGACTCGACTGAACGAGATTCAATTCCAAAATTTTGAAGTTGTAGATAATTTGTATAAGAAGAGTTTTCTATAATCAATTTGTTAACTAAAATAGTATCTGATTGCACTATCAACATAATATAGCGAATCGAACATTCTACTTCATAGTTCATGCGGCATTATCCCTTGATAAAGTGCGCGCTCCCTCTCCGCGCCGTATCTCGAAACCTTCAGTTTTTCGATACAAATGCATATAACCAATCTTGTAGGGATTCTTGAGCTCTACAATTTTCATAATATCATCTGAAAACATAACTTGAACAGGAAACAAGTTATTCATGCGGAAAACTGATTTTCATGATCTTTGACCTCGAATAAAAAGTTAGCGAACATGATACAGGTGTCGACTTTTGAATCCTTATTTAGAATGGCTTTGTGGTGAACTGTGCCAATTTTCAGCTTAGCTGCTCTCATTGGGAGGTTTCACCTTTTTTCGTCTAAAATGCCTGGACTATGATTGATCTGATTGATTGTATAATAATTGATCTGTTGATTTATTGATTGTATTTATTTGACGTTTCCGATTGCAATGTAAACAATGCTTGAAGGAATAAAACATTCTCATTCTTATTCTAGCCATCACAATCGAGCTTAACCCAAGACCACCTAAGCCGGTTGAAACAATTGAGGACGTTCTTACAAAGCTGGAGCAATTCAACACAATTCCAGCGGACGTTGCATTTACTGACACAACATGTCGTGAATTTACTTGTGCTAAGAGATCTAATGATTTGTCTAATTCTTGTTTAAAAATAATGTTTTGGAACTGTCACGGACTGAATAATTTATTTAAAATCAATTGCCAGCAGTGCCACATAATGCATTTATTCGACTATTGCACTGTCAAAAACATGTGGTTCTTATCAGGGCCGTACAGACGGGGTTTATGCGGGTCATTTGCCGGGGCCGGCCCATAAATTGTTGACAGGGGCCGGAAAATTTAGCTATGAAAATTATCATTTAAAAAAAATTAGAATTGAATTAGACTTGATTTCTTGAACTACTCAACCATTAATTTTAAAGACACATTTCTTAAAAACTGGAATAAATTTCAAAACTCCAGGGATTGAATATTAAAGAATATAATATTCCTATTTATTCAGGCCAGTCAGTCCGTCCTGAGTGGTAACCTGGCAGTCGCCAAGGGCCCATGAGCTCAGGCCCCAGAGAGCCAATATAGCTTTTTTTCCCGGTTTGTAGTTTAGTTGTTATGTAATTACTAACCAGGGCTTGATTCCAGGGAGAACGCGGCGCTCCCATACCTTTTTCTTTAAAAAAAATTTAGAAACAAGAATAATTTTTCATGTTTGTTTTCTATTTTTAATGTCATTTTTTGAGACCATTTCAGCGGATTTGCTTGAGTGGGTGGGGCCAGCATCATAACTTCAAATGCATTTTTCAAGGTCAAGGAGTCGCGCACATTTTTTAAAATGTGATATTCTGAAAAGCACATTTTACATTTTTTGAGACCATTTCGAACGAATTTGCTTGTGTGGGTGGGGCCAGCATCATAACTTCAAATGCATTTTTCAAGGTCAAGGAGTCGCGCACATTTTTTAAAAATATGATATTCTGAAAGCACATTCCAAGCACATTTTTTTGAGACCATTTCGAACGAATTTGCTTGAGTGGGTGGGCCAGCATCATAACTTTGAATGCATTTTTGAGGTAGAGGAGCATTTTTGAGGAGTTGAGGTAGAGAGCTGGTGAAGGACGGTCGTGCTGTCTCGGAGCTGCGATTAGATAAGCATAGGCTAAGCTTGTTATAACTTATAACTTGGAGATGGATTTATAACCTTGTTCTATAATTTTTGTCGTAAATACTAATTACAAGTAGATCAACTGTAGCATTTCCATTATCAAATTAACACTATCCAACATATCAATGAACCATATTAATTCTATTTCTCAACTATTACAAATTATCTAATTAGTCAACTGATACATCAAAAAATTCGATTGAATAGAATTTATTAAATCTATTTGTTAAAATTAAGCCGCGTATTGACAGTCCGAGGCATGTGCTACGAATGCCTCGCTGTACAGTCTGTTGAAACAAAAAAAGAGTACTACTACTAGTCTACTATCTACAACATGTATCGACAGTCCGAGGCATGTGCCACACATGCCTCGGACTGTCGATACCGGGTTTGCTAGCAGCGAGGCAAACGCTGCACACAATTCGCAGCAAGCAGTGCCTGTTGCCTCGCAACGCACAACGAACAATTCTACAAACTAACCTCAAAATTGTACCCCATTCCTATGCTTTTTTGTGATTAAGAATTCTATTTGGGTGCAGAATGTTCTAATAGGCAATAATAAGCATTGCCTTGAATTTTTATCTACAAATTGATCACAAACTAACCTCCAAAGTCCAAATTATCAATTGTCAGAGCTTATAGTTGCTTTGTCTCCCGCTTGATGGCGCTATTCAATTTGTTTGCGTGCTCGCATTTTTGGTTACAAAAAATGCAGATTTTTTATTATAATTATCCTTATTATAATTATATACTATATACTATACTATAATTATAATTATTTTTGATTATTGCAGATTATATTCACACATATGCCTCAGCCATGAGTTTATACTTTTTTGCGTCACCAGACTGTACTGCAAGGCATTTGTGGCACATGCCTCGGACTGTCGATATGCGGCTTTAATCAAATACTTCTAAATCTATTAAATATTGAATCGCTATTATTAAATTTCTATTTTTTTAACATTCCCATATGAGTTAACATTATAGTCTAATCAAGTTCAAATCGAATTTATTAAATCTATTTATTGGAATTTATTAAATATTTATAATTTATTCAAATATTAAATCGCTATTTTAAATCTGTTGTCTTTCTTATTCCCATATTCGTTCATATTATAGTCTGATCTATAGTAATATTTCATAATTTAATTGCTGTATTCCTGTGAATTAAAAGCTTTTTTTCGCATCAATCTTTATTTGGCCGTCTAGTTGTATTGTTTCTTACTGGTATTGAGTTGCATTTAAATATTATTACTGTAAGAATTGTGTTTATGAGTCGCAATATTCTCTCTGTTCAAGTGTAAGAGTCTTTGCATGCGATAATAATGTCACTTGAACTTATAAAGACTGCTAAAGGGTAGCCAGGAATTGTATTTGAAGATTTCCGGTACAGTAGGGCAGTCAAACAGCGCTCAGGGGAAATTGTATGGCGTTGTACTAATAAACAGGGTGCCCATCCCCCCATGGCTGATGGCGCAAAATCCCCCAAAATCCATTGCTTGTCCAATAGTCCCACGAAAACCCCACTAAAACCCCCCCCAACCACTAACAAGACATGAGAAACAAAATGTTACCAGTAGAATCATGAACTTTATTGATTGAAAGTATTGAAAAAATTCAATGAAAGTGTATTTCAGCAACTACACTCCATTTGACATAACACTTCAAAAATAAAGAATAAAATGTAACTTATTCAAATAAAAAGACAGATTTTTTATATTCATTCCATAATATGGAGTATAACTTACTAAACCCTTGAATGCTTCTTCTAATAACCCTCTTTCAGGAGCAATGAACTGGGGGGTGTACCATTGCAGATAAGCAGGGGGTCCGGGGGCCCTCCCCCGGGAAATTTTGTAAAATTTTACTTTGAAATTGCTTTTGAGAATGCCATTTTATGGTATATTAAATGAGGAAATCCCTATTTTTTGAGCATGAAATATTGATAATGATAGCCTATGGGCTACTGTAGACTGTCATTTGTCAAGACAAATTCAACACTATATAAGTTTAAGATTCAAAAACAAAGAAAAATTTATTATGAGTTATTGAAAATTCGTTCACTTTCAGATTGGGATAAAATTTAAAATTAAACAACTCATTCTTGTTGCAGTCTTTACTAGAAAATCTTCACTTGCTTACTTTGCAAAATTAATCCCGATAGAACCACTGCATGTTTCGATTTTCAAGCTGAAGTTTT
Source organism: Sogatella furcifera (assembly GCA_017141385.1). Classification (NCBI taxonomy): domain Eukaryota; kingdom Metazoa; phylum Arthropoda; class Insecta; order Hemiptera; family Delphacidae; genus Sogatella; species Sogatella furcifera. Next base: position 33,363,832 of record CM029547.1, read on the forward strand.
CATTTTATTCATTCAAAGTTAAATTAAACTTCCATAAAATAAATAAGTGCCAAACTACCAATTTTGGTACTGCCAAAGCATAATTACTTATTACAACAATTTTTATTCACTATCAGTCCTATCAGATTCAGAAAAGCTTAGCAATATCTACAATATCATACTTATTGCCACAGTCATAGATTGATAAAAATAGCTACCAATGATGGTGGACTGAAGAAGTATTTCACCCGCTAGGGAAAATTTTTTACAGAAAAAGTAGTCTAAAACTATATTTTCAAGAGTTTCAAGCCTTATTATTAGTTTCATTATTTGTTACTGTTATTAATAGTGTATCAATTTCTCAATTATCAAGTATGCTATATAATATGTGATTTTAAATAATTGGAAGCTTAAATCCGCATTTTGAGCAAATAAAATTAATTTGAATTCAATTCTTCAACCAGGTAGGTGAACAGCTAATCGCAATCCTATTGCCAAGGACAGTAATTTTATCCAAGAGGGTTTTAAATAGGTTCAACTTGTAATATTATTAAACAGATGCATTACATTCAACAGATACAGATTATATTACACAGTTTGTTGTGTGGCCATTTATTGAAGTTCTAAGAAATAAAATATTTAAAAAAATTCTCAATATTTTTGTGGTGCGGGCCCTTAAGCGCGCGCCTAGTTGGCCTGCCCTTGAATCCGATACTAAATATAATTATTATGAATCAGTATTTCTCTAACAACGCTTAATTGAACGAATAAATGGATACCAGATTATGAAATTCATATGAATCGATAATCAATAGAATTATTACATCATCACAATGAAATTAAAATCATTTAAACTTGGAGTAAGTTAAAGTTTTTCCATTTCAAGAAAATGGAGGGGTTTGCATTTGAGAATTAATTATTCAGATTATTATAGGCTAATAATAATAATTATCATTATCACATTAATAATTGTAATGATATTATAACTAACAGACAAAAAACTGTTTTAAGAATCTCCGCCCATGAATGTATGATTAGGTAGGGTCTTAGGGTCTCCGGACCCCGCCATGTGCAAACTATTCAATATAGCATTCAATTTCAAATTAGAAAGCTCAAATATCCTGATTTTAAATAAGTTGGAAAACTTGTCAATTTGAAGGCCTTTTTATTTATTCCCATTTCCAGATTTTTCACTATTTTCTTTCAGCCGTGCGTCCCCTGGGATCTTGTGCCCAGGCAGCAGGCACTGTATTCTATAGTCAATTCATGCAAAGCAGAAATTAGTCTACCGCTTGATACTTGAGGAATAATGTTTTCATTTCACCTTTCCTCGCCCGACGAAGTTTTTGGTTGAAGCTTCTGTCGTTCTTTGGCTTGTTTTTTCCTCATAAGGTTTTGATCAGCGAGAATGGAATATTCCATTCTCGCTGGTTTTGATGAGCCGTCCTTCTTTCACTACGATTATTTTATATTTCACCGGAAGATTGTTTTTTACCTTATAGCTTACAAGAGTTTTCTCTTAGAGTGCTCTAGCCACTTGTCATCCCTATGTACCGTATTTAACAAAAGAAAGCTCTGCACATTTGTATTTGAAAGATTTTTCGAACATTCAAGACATTAAAATTTAGTACGTCTACATTAAAGTTGAAAGAAAAAATATAAAACACTAGAAACTGCGAAAATTACTAATAACACTACAGTACTAAAATCTTCAAAACCACGTAGTATCACGTACACCGAACACAACCGCTCAATTCCACACTGGAACAAGGACTGAATATGAGGATTGTGTAGAATTGAAGAACCAACTATTTTTACGTCAAGTCCTCAACTATATTCTATATACAGAAAAGGAATAATTACAGATTACAGGAACCGATTAAAATCGATTTTGTTTAGGTCTGAATTCTATTGAAAGTTTTGCGTGCATTCTGAGAAATGATCTGGCAAATATTGCTGAAGCATGGCTCCGTTTAGCTTGGCAGCCGTTTATTTGTAAACAGAAAGAATCGTTAGACATTTTTAATCCATAATAAGAATAACTTCATGGTTCTATAGGCCTACAACTGTCATATATTATTCTATTATACAGTTATTCTATAGATATTAGTTGGATTATTCAAATATACATTATTCAAATGTAGAACACGTTTACATTTAAGTGAAACATCAAAAATAATAACTCCATTCTACTGTAATTGAATTAATTTACCGATTCCCCCCCAAAATTTCAATAATATTATAATAATCCCCCCGAATTTCGGGCCGATGGCGCAAGTTGCGCCATCAATCCCCCCGTGGGCGGCCCTGCTAATAAATACTGCTCAAGCTGCATTCGAACTGACTCTATTAAATCTAAAGTGGTGGGAGAGCCAGGTAAACACAATCATGATCCACCAGCAACTAAACGGGTGTTAGACGTACAAGAAGAAAATGTTGATAGCGATGATGCAAATTCGACAGGCCCGTCCTCACTCACATCACTGCTCTCGCCTTATGTAACACACCAGAAACTCCAAAATATATATCTATTTCAGAGGAAAATAAATATCTTAGGCAAAGAGTGGCTGAACTAGAATACATGAAAAATGCGTTGACAGATAGAGCAGTAGAACTAGAGCAGCAATTGATGGAAAGGAGGAAGCTACTACAAATAGGAAGTGTGATTGAAATTGTAACAGCAACTCTAAGCACATGATAGATATCGCATCACAGACTGATTGTTCCTCTGATGTTGTATATGACTCGCATTTGAAAGAGGACAGCGAAAGTGAGAAACGGACCAAGTCGCTATCCACTGGGGTGGAAGACTCCTCAACTATTGAATCATTATTGAATCTGCATCGCAAATCTGTTGATTATTTAAAAAATGTTAACGATAGGTTTCAAGAAGATATTATGGCTCTACAGAGATCTGTTGGAGTGTCGCCAACAGCTACTCAGAACAGAGGAGACAAATTGTTGTCTTCAGTGAACAATTAGTGATCTAGCAAATGATATTGCTCTATTCAAAGAAATGAAACCGATCCAAATGAATTCCACAGATAAATTCTTATGCAGAAGTCGTATGAGCAATCTTAGGAGATCTGATGAAGTGAAGATTAACATATGGTCGGATAGTCATGGGAGGGGAGTCCGTGAGTTGCTGGTTCAGGCCTTGCCCTCAAATATTACTTGCACCTTATTTGTAGCTCCTGGAGCTCTTATTGAAAAAATATGTCAATCTATATTAAAGATTCTCAAATAAAAACTAGTCCTAATAGGGAAAATGAATGGACGATTATAATAGGAGGTACAAATAGTGTCACTGATGATTTTTCTGAGAATCATATTAAGGTGTATCTGAGGTGGCTGGTCAGGGTTATGGAGGAACATGCTAATAGAAATTTAATTATTACTACTATTCCTTACAGGTACGACTTATTTGCTAATTCACACATAAATTTGATGATTACTAAACTGAATAGAGCCATCCGAAAAATTCAGTATGTGAGCAACGTTAAAATTGTCGATCTCTGGATGTTTGAACCGACTAAGCATACTCGGCATGGCCTTCATATGAACAGGTTGGGAAAGAAAACAGTACGCAAATTGATAGCGGGTATCATAACAGAAAAAAGAGAGCAGATAGAACAGACACATGAGAACGGCAGCCTTTACAAGCAGAAAAAGAATAATGTAATTGCATTTAAAGACACCATACAACCTTCACACAATATTCAATCTGTTGAGACATGTGACCTGATTTATTTAAACTGATTAGTCATGACAAGTATGATAAAAATTATTTTTTATCAAGGCAAATAAATGACATGAATAAAGTTAATGTTCAGAAGAGGAATATAGACAACACTTCTACAAAAGAGGTGAATTTTATGACAGAGGTAAATAATTGTGTAGATTTAACAGAGCAAGAGTCCTTAATAGATGAAAGTAATGGGTCAAGGGTGGAACAAGGTGAGATTATGGATCTGAATGGACTCGACAGGTCATATGTTATGTGTTTGAATATCCAGGGGTTTGCAGGGAAAATTGATGAAATAGAGGCTACCTTTGAAACTTATAAGCTTAGACCATTGGTAATCTGTTTGAGTGAGCATTGGCTGGGGGCGGCAAATTCAGGTATCCTAAACTCTCTCACTGGCTATTCCTTGAGGTCTCTTTTTTGTAGGAAAAATAAGGCTAGGGGAGGAGTTGCAGTTCTACTCAGAGATGAAATTTCTTATCTAGTGAGAGATGATATTGGCGGTTTGTCAGTGGAGTGTTTGCTTGAGATTTCGGCAGTGGAGTTGAGGGATGATTGTTTTCAAAAAGGAAGGGGCACTGTTATCGTTTCAATCTATAGGCCACCCAATGCTTCATTCAAGGAATTTTTATTTAGTCTTGAATTGCTTTTTAAAAGATTACGTCTTGAGTCAATAAAGAAAAGTATATTTGTTTGTGGCGACTTTAATATTAATATATTGGATCAAAAGTCTAATAATAGCAAAAGGTTCCTGAATCTATGTTCTTCTTATCATTAAGGTCCTATGAATAATTCCCCTACAAGAGTTCAATTTCAATGCAATCACACATCTATATCTTGCATAGATATTATTTTGACAAACTTAGAAATAAGTAATTTGAACTGTACTACTCTGGATATTGGGCTGTCAGACCATCATGCATTGTTCTTTCAGGTTTCCGAAGCTGCTTTGAAAATTAAAGGATCCTATGTAAGTAAAAGATATTTTCCAGAACCTGCTATTAAAAAATTTACCTCACTGTTGGAAAGAGAGACTTGGGAGAGTTGTTTGAGAGCCACTTCCTGTTTGGAGGGTTTTGGCAGGTTTTTTCATAGTTATAGACAAGCTTACGTAAGCTTATTTCAAGCTTAAAATTTAGTGGATTTTGAATTGAAAGTTACAGTTTGATCAAACCAGCTTGATTCAAACTTGTAACAGGCTGTTACTGATCAAGCTAAAAGTTCCAAACTTGTAATAAGCTGAAGTTTTCAATCTTCAAATCAACCTTGAATATTCCAGCTACAGTCCAGCTTATTTCAAGCTGTAAATTTAATGGGGTTTGAATTGGAATTCACAGTTTGATCAATCTAGCTTGGTTCAGGCTGTAAGCAATCAAGCTAGAAGTTTCAAACTTGTAACAAGCTGAATTTTTTAACCTTAAATAATCAACATTTAATGATCCAGCTACAGCCCAGCTTGTTTCAAGCTGTCTCTCTGGAGAAAAAATCCTTTGCACTATCACGTGACTAACATATGAGTTCATTCAACTACCACGAGTAGCGCTGTGTCAACTTTCAACTTTTGAAGCATATGTTTACCAAATTTGTTTGCATCTTATTTTGATCAACCAACTTATGAATTTTCTATTACGAAAACTTCACATTATTTATAAACACGCAAAGGTAAGTGGAATACGTTTATTCCAATTGAATTTGAATTACGTTTAATTTTAGTATTGTCCAAAAATAAATGAATTCCAAATTGGGATTTACATCTCAAATAACTTATCAACTTATACAAGTTAGATGTTAACCCTAAATTTTCTTCAGTCTATGCCTATCAATCCATCAGCTATAATGGCTACTATAATAGGCCTAGTAAGTTTATTTTAACTTTGCTTCAAAAATTTCGAATATTGATAGATGACAAAGTTGAATACTAAATTATTTCTTCTTGTTCGGTTGTAGTTAGCCTATTTATATTTTGATTTCTACATACTTTGCTCGCTATATTCCTCTCCTCTTTCTTATTAAAAATTACTGTAATATTTGAAATGTATGATCATGTACTTTATTATGATTTGTTATTCTTGTTATTTTTTCTTTCAGGGCCGTTTGATTAATGTAACAAGTAATCATTATTTGACGTGGGGGATGCGGCGGTGCTTTATGATCAATAATACTATTCAAAGAAAATAAATTAAATTTTGTCATCAAAAAATACATACAGGCATACATCATGCAGCTTTCAAATAAATGTTATGTTTAACAATGTAAAATAGGCGGACTGACAGAACAATTCATTTTTGTTTGTCAGATTTGTGAGTGGATTTGTATTTTTCTTCCAATATATATCAACATTTTGTTCACTGTATTCTCTTTTGTATTCTCTTCCTTTTCCATAATTGGTCAATTTTTTGTGTTTAATATAATATCAGCTTTTCTCCAACTGGATATATCAAGCTTGGATGATTAGACTTGATTCCAGCTTGAACTTTCAAGCTTCGAAAACAGCTTGAAACGTGGTAACTTCGTAACTTGAATTGTACGGAGTTATGCAGAAAGGAACCAACCCACAATCTGCAACTTTTGAGATATTGCGTACCAAAGATGAAACTGCAATAATACCTCCCAATTGATTATCCAATAAGATATTCTGATTTTGGGAACATATTTGTGCTCTTAATATCATAAACTAGATATTTATTTACAAGAAAAGCATTAATTTCCCATTCTATGGCATTTATGTGGGTTGGTTCCTTTCTGCAAAACACATATCCAACTTTATGTGTTATGCAGAAAGGAACCAACCCACATAATTGCCATAGGAATTAAACTAAAATTTTTGTTTTTCCAGAGAAAAAGAAACATATGAGGCTAATTTTTTTACTTATTGTTCAATATTATGAAGAAACGTGTTCTGTCAAAATTTCCCACCCCCACCTATCTTGCTACCCCCTCTGCACCCCTCAAAGTTTCAATTTGTAAGGGTTTCTCACATTGACTGTATCTCAGCACTTATTGGAAATGAGAAATCGAACTTTTTCTAATTTTTCAGTGTATGAAATTCTCTTTATTATGTCTCACCATTTCATTGTAGCTCCTGCGGTTCAAAAGTTATATAGATGGAAGAATGGCGGGATTTCCTAGATTTCTGCATGAAATTTTAATTATCTTCTAAATGAAAGTTCACAGAATGATTCTACTGAAAATGTATCTTATGAAACTTGTAGAACTTTTCAAAACCTACATTTTCAATGATAGAAACATAATATATTTTTCTAGAATTTAATGTAAGTGTAAGTCAGTTGATTAAATGAAAAGCACTATCTCAGAAGCGCTTGGCAGATAGACTGATATTATGGTCTATCAAGTAGGTACTAAAATACCCCTTTTAATTCATTTAATTTTAAAATAATTCATTTGGGGAAATTGTATGGAGTTGATTTTTTCCCCATTGATAACTAGCATGTTGGCAAGTGTCCTGTCTGAAGTCCCCACACTACCCCTCTTTTCAAGAATTCTTATATCACATGTGTCTTGGTACTCTATAGAGATAAATAGTTGAAATTTGTATCATTGTTCAGTGAATTCAATTGGTTTCAACTCATAATACATGTATTCATCTTTAAACTCTAGCTCAAAGTGAATGGTGGATATTCACGGAAGAATGAATGAAAAACGATGTTCTCAGCCACTAATTTTCATTATTTTTCAAATAAAGGTTTACAGAATTGTTCGACTTCTGTTCTACCTATGTGGGCTTCCATCATACTTCCATTACATGCAAATAACTCCTGAACCACATGAGTTATAGTGGAATAGTGATGACATAAAAAAGTAAATTCAATTTTCTAAATAATGAGGAGAATTTTTATATCTTATCTTCATTGGTTGCCGAGATACATTCAATGAAAGAAATCCTTGCAAATGGAAACTTTAAGGGTATGTTGGGAGGGAAGCAAGACGGGTAGGGGTGTGGAATTTTGGCAGTACACTTCTCTGTATGATAGTAATCAATGGTTAGAAAATTAGCCTCATAAGATATTTTTCTCTGAAAAAAAACCAACATTTTAGTCTGGTTCCTAATAACAGAATTTCCCATTTCATGATGGGTGCAGAGGGGGTAGCAAGATGGGTGGGAAATTTTGACAGAATACTTTTCTTTATAATATTGATCCATGGGTAAAAAAATTAGCCTCATATGATTCGTTTTCTCTGAAAAAAAAACAAAAATTTTAGTTTGGTTCCTATGGCAATTATGTGGGTTGGTTCCTTTCTGCATAACACATAAAGTAGGATATTTGTTTTGCAGAAAGGAACCAACCCACATAATTGCCATTAGGGTTGAGTTCAGTGATTTTTTTCATCCAAAACAGTTACCTAGGGGTTTATCAACCCAAATATTGAAAAATCCCATTTTTCTATTTTTGTGGATTGGTTCCTTTCTGCATAACTACGTCCAATTCAGCTGTATTACAGCTTGAAGACTGTACGTTCCAAGCTTAAACCCAGCTCTTGTTGATTCAACTCGATTCCAGCTTGAACTATCAAGCTTGGATCATTTAACTTAATTCCAGCTCGAGTTCTCAAGCTTGGGTCATTTAACTTGATTCCAGCTTGAACTTCCAAGCTTTGTTCCAACAGCTTGAAACGTGGTAACTTCTTAACTTGAATTCAGCTTTATTACAGCTTAATGGCTGTAAATTTCAAGCTTGAATCCAGTTTGTTAAATTGAAAATTCCAGCAGGAAACCAGCTTGATTCCAGCTTTTTGTGCTATCTGGGAATGTTTCTTGGAGTCTTTCCCATTGAAAACATTCAAGGTGAACACTGGTGACAGAGCTTGTAGGGGATGGCTGACTAAAGGTATTAAGGTATCATGTAAACGCAAAAGGGAAATTCTTGAGATGTTGCATTGCAATCCTAACCCTACCACTATGGAATATTTCAAGAAATATAAACTAATTCTGAGAAATGTTATAAGATTGGCAAAAAGGAAATTCCTATCTCACTGCATTACTTCTTCCAGCAATGTAACAAAGACAACTTGGAGGGTTATCAAAAATACACTTGGTAATAATGAAACTGCAAGTCCTTGTCCAATACTCAAGATGGGCTCCAGCTTGATCTCTGATCCACAACAGGTGGCCAATTCCTTCAATAAGTATTTTAATTGAACGAGCGATAGCAAGTTCTTTCTTTTGACTCAAGGCCAGAGTCGTTGTCCGTCTGTTCGTTTGTTTGTTTGTTTGTTGGTTTGTTTGTATGTTCGACAATAACTTTCGAACGCCTCAATTAATCAAATTCAAATCCAGAACATATATTCTTCATACTTCTACACAGGTCAAGTTCTTTGGACAATGAAATCGACCGACTCCTTCATCCTTTTTCAGGCAAAAAAAGGATAAGCTCTCAGCAACAATATATCTATATATACTCCGGCATGTATTAAATTTCAACACAATAATCACGGCTGAAAAATGTCATAAGGAACTTGAATAATTTTATTTTTTTTGAAAATCCATCTGATTACAGTGGAACAGCTGATTGAATATTAGCGGCAAATTTGGAAAATATTATCATGAGAAATAATAATGTTCTCAAATCAATACATTTTTTCATGTGAAGTCATATGTTAATATTGATTTCAAAGTTTAAACATGTGATAGGAGTCTATTTATTTGAACAGCTGACAAAAGGCGGCAAATTTAAATTATTTTACCATTGGTTATTTTCCAAGTATTCTTGTTCAAGGAAGTTAGTTGTTCAATTTGATTTCCATGCTTTAATAAGTAAGACTAATAAATAAGTCAGCCGTGCTTTTCTACGGGATTTGAAGAATGCTATATAGGAGATCTCTAATAATTTATACGATTTATCTGAACTATCGAAAAATTCCATTCTTGAACGAATCTTTACAATGTTTGTTTTCAATTTGATACACTAAATAATTTACAAGTTCTGTTGAGTTTAGAACAAGAGGCGATAAATATGACTCTACAGAGTGTTCCAAAAAGAACTAACTCAACTACTAACACGGTATTCTTGGAGCTGAAAGAAAACAGAACATATCACTGGCTAACCACCGAATTCTCCTTAGTTTTCCTCTAATCCGATCTTCTATTATTTTAAGACTTTTCATCATACCTAGATAATGGATAGACTCTACACGAAGTTTCAATAGTATGTATGGTTTTCAGAAAAAATAAGGGAAAGCTATTACATCCATATTTGTAAATTTGTTAGAATTGTTCACTAAACTATGTTCAGTTCTTAATAGGTCTACTCTGAATTCTTGCAGTCAAGTCGTCTTGAACAAGTAGGCCTACGTTTTTATTGGTGCATTGGCGGCAGAAGAGTTGCGGATAATGATGTATCAAAATATGATCAAACAATTGATCAAAATATACCGTACATGACCATATCCTCACAAAAAGGAATCATACATCAGTATTCAATAAATCTAGGTATCGTATTAGTATGATTTGTGGTTCATATTTTTAAATGATTAGAGCAATAAGTTGACTTTGAGGGTTCGCACGCGAGTTCTTCAGCCCATTGGGCTTACTAGTACAGTTGCTGAAGGATATATAAACTTGTCTTCAAGGAATTCGGCTGGTGGAAGGAGATATGAGAGGACCTTTGTTGCTCCCCATAATAAGCCTAAATCAGCTTTCCAATTCAAAGAAATAACATGTGATGAGGTACTCAATATTATCAATGGTTTAAAAAATAGCAGATCATCAGGGTGTGATGAAATTCCAACATTTATTTTGAAACAAACTGCTCAGCTTATTTCAAAACCTCTCACACATGTTATCAATTTGTCGTTCAGAGGGGGGGAATTCCCAGATTTACTAAAATTCTCATCCATAAAGCCACTGTGTAAGAAGGGTGATTCACGGAAAATGTCAAACTTCAGGCCAATTTCTCTGGGAACGGTATTTTCAAAAATACTTGAGAGAGCAGTTCATATTCAGTTGAATTCCTATTTTGAGAGAAATAATCTTTTCTGTGATTCCCAGTTTGGATTCAGGAGTGGTAGAGGTATTGACAATGCTGTGTTTGGACTGAATAAGGAGGCTCTTAGTGCTTTGGATGGATTGCAGAAGGTACCTGGTATTTTTAGCGATCTGTCCAAGGCCTATGATTGCGTGGATCATGACCTGCTTTTGTCCAAGTTGTGGCACTATGGTGTGAGGGGAGTTGAATTTTTGTGGCTGCAATCATTCTTGCGGGGTAGATACCATAGGGTTTCAGTTGTTGCTGATGGAATGGTTTTCAACTCTACTTGGTTGGCAATGAATCGGGGTATTCCACAGGGATCTATTTTGGGACCATTGCTCTATCTGGTATATGTAAATGACATCTCAAAGTTTGTTAATTATGATCTAACTCTATTTGCTGATGATACAACAGCTCTCATTAAGGGTGGAAATGTTGATTCTTTGATTGAGGGAGCAAAAACTTGTTTGAATGAGCTTAATGAGTGGTTCAACTATAATGGTTTGTCATTGAACCCTAGTAAAACCAAATTGGTGCCTTTTCATACTCGAAATGCCCAGGGAACGTTTCATGTTAAACTAGACTCAGATACCACCTTGAAGCCCTCTGATGGAACCACTTTTCTGGGATTGTTCTTGGATAGTGATATGAAGTGGAAGTCTCACTCTTCTGAACTGTTGAGGAAGCTGAGTAGAGCAACATTTGCGGTGGGTGTGATCTCCAGGGTTGCAGGTACAAGTACAGCGTTAATTGTGTATCATGCTTATTTTGCATCTCATCTACGCTTTGGTATGATTTTTTGGGGCAGAACAACAGAATTTGAATCTATTTTCAGGACTCAAAAAAAAAGCTTTGAGGCGAATATTCGGCCTGACAGACAGATGTTCTTGCAGACCCATATTTAGAGAACACTCCCTCCTTACAGCCCCGGCAGTTAATGTCTTGGAGTTAGCTCTATTTGTTTTTAGAAATAAGGACCGTTTCCAGGAGAGACAAGTGGCACATTTATATAACACGCGATTCAGGGGACTCAGGTATCCAGAGCACAGGCTGACTCTCTTGGAGAAGGGCCCTTATTACATGGGCATCAAGGTTTACAATGTCCTACCACAGATCGTCAAGGAAAGTGCTACTCCTGGTTTATTTAAGAAAAAATTAAAAACCATTCTCATAGGTATGTGTCCCTATAAAGTTGAGGAATTTTTTGAGAAGATAGCCTCTACATGATTTGCCAATATAGTATGGTCACTGCTAGTGTTCTATTTATGTAATAGTTGGTTTGCCTTGGGTTGGGGTATGACAGTGGGTTTATAAGTGATCCACATTCATGGTTTTTTTTTCATTCTTTTTCCCATTTTGAATAATTGAATGACATTTCACACATCACCTAGCTCTGCTTTTGTGATTTTTACGTGAAGAATTGAATAAAATAAAATATATAAATTTTTCAAGGTCAAGGAGTTGCGCACATTTCATAAAAATGTGATATTCTGAAAGCACATTTTTAGCACATTTTTTTGAGACCATTTCAAACGAATTTGCTTGGGTGGGTGAAGCCAGCATCATAACTTCGTATACATTTTTCAAAGTCAAGGAGTCGCGCATATTTTTTGAAAATGTGATATTCTGAAAGCACATTTTTTTGAGACCATTTCGAACGAATTGGCTTGAGTGGGTGGGGCTGACCGTGAAGCTGGCCTCACCCACCAACGGTATCAATTTTCAAGGTCAAGCTTCAAAAAATGGAAGAAGAATGACATTACTTATTGCCACTTCTTATTGCAGCGATAGCAATATACAATTTGTTACATCATGAATAACAAACAAACAAAGTCAGGATTGACTACTGTAGCAGGATAAACTCAGTTTCGTTCTGACGACAGCCTGACTTGGAATAATTTAAAACAGCATTACTTTATTTTCCGATCGACTGGCTGAGGAGTTTCTGTGATCGAGCCGTCTGTCATGTGCAGGGAGGGACTCCTTTTGCCATCTGCCAAGACCAAGACATGTCTGCTGGGGATTGAGCCCTGGGCGGGGAGCCGCGACTGGCAACGCTAGACTGTCTTCTGACCCCACTCTGTCAACTGAGAAGCTCTTATCAGAAAGTACGTAGGTACATGGGTGATTGGGTACTATTCTCTATACACAAAAGTATGAATGATCTTTGTTGGATGATATGAGTAGGATTATTATTATATAGTCTGAAGATTGCCATACAGCAGTTTGAAACATTTGTTTTTGAACATCTGAGCAGAAGAAAAAGGCAAAATATAATCACAATATCGGATTTATAAGAAGCTCAGAAAATTATAGCTTATTCCAAATGCATTCCTGAGAACTACTTCTCTGGAATAAATGGTGAAAGATAGAAAGATTTCGTCTGTCTCTTTTACGTGATGTAATATTACTAATAGCTGATGTGAAGCATCTATTGTGTCTCCTAATTAAAATAAAACATCATCCAGGTATAGCTAAATGACAACTCCAATTGACAACATCAGCTGTCGGCGCAAAAAACGATGAGTTAAACCGCTTAACTTTTTTGCATCAACTATATAGTTGGGATCCCTTATTTTTATCTAAATAATAAATTCTGAATGCTTCCAACATGATGAAAAATTGACGAATGTTATGACTATAAAATCAGCTACAACAGTTTTTCTTTTCGGGTTAATTAGTAGCCGGGTTCTATGTGTTCATTGTGATTAAGCGTAGTTTTAGTGTAGCCGAACAATCACAATGTAATTTGCATTTTTTATTCGGCTCATCAGCTTCAAAATGAGAGCTCCGGTAAGTAAACTTGGCAGCCAGCGCTTGTCGACTTTTTCGCTGCGTTTTTTTCCATCCAGCATCCAGCGTTTAGCATCCAGTGTTTAGCGATTACACGTTATGAGAGGAGGAGTTCAACACGAAAAATTTACTTTGTTCGGCAGGCGAGCTCAAAATTAGCTGTAGCTGAAATTGGTTGCTGGTGAGGGAAAGAGAGTGAGAAGTCAAGCACAGTTTTAATGATCTCATTATTTCGACCGTGCACCGTATTCATCAAGCTATATTGTTATTGTCGGAAAAACGACAACAGACAGATAGAAGCTGACTCTCTTGCGTTCTTGGAAAAGTTCAAATAAATGAATAGTGGTGAAGGAAAATAATTTCCAGACAGATAATTTTTGTCGTCTGTAAAAAACGAAAATCAGAACTTTGGCACAATTCTGTTCCATATTTAGCTTTAGACTTCCGGGAATTCTCAACTTGAAGTCTGACAAACAAAAGAAGTTTTGAGTTCTTGGAACAATCTTCTAGAGAAATTATTGTCTTATTTCAAAACGAAATTATTTCTCGTTCTGTGGCTCTATGATTTTCACTATATCTTACTGAATCTATGGTTAGTTGAGTTATTCTACTTTGTTACTTTATTAACACATCGTTAATTTTGAACTCTATTCATCCTGGTGTAAAACATGATATTATTATTTTAACAAGTGTTGGTCACATTGTCAATTAAAATTACAATACACAATTATTAATACATGATACAGACGGAAAACTGTTATTAAACATTGATTGAATTAAATGAATATATTATTTTCCTGAGTGCAATAGAAAATTGTTGTGTACATGAAACTATGAAACTATATGAACCCTTAGTGGAGTCTTGATCTTGATTGTGCCTCATGGATTTTCATCCTCTTACCAAAGGGCAACAACTAGCGCACATACCCTCTTGGAATGATTTCTGTTACCAAGCCACAAACGACACAGTTATGGCCAAATTGGACAGCGGCAACATTTCAAGGTCGTTAACACCATGTTGCTACGTGCTACCTCTCTACACTTGTCGCCTCATCTTCCATGGTAATTTCAAAAAGCTCATTTGGAATTGCTATTCCAGTTGCACCAGACGCGCACCATTCCCACCTTCTCGGTTATTATTTTATCAACGAAACCGTTGCGACGTCAGACCTGCATCCCTAGCAACTGAATATCCGTCAACATACTTGAGTATCAAATAGGGTGCTGTTATCGAGATCATCATCAATAAGGTATGCTACGCCTCCTTTCATGGTTAGATTTTCTGAAAAGTGGATACTTAACAAAAAAGGAATAATCAACCGTGGTTTACTTAAAAAAGTTCAAGTGATGCCGCTCTTGTGCAATACACTAGAATTAATGAAAATGAGTTACAACTATAGAATTGAATTCAACCCATAATGATCGACAATGAAAACGTTTATTCTTTGTGAAATTGTTTGCTCTCAATAAATGATTCTATTACTCCTGTTCTTCTAATAAACGCTCACTCCATTTTATACATTGGATTCATCATTCTGTTCCAGGTGTGTTGTATTTCTTCATCTCAAGTAGGATTGAAAAATAATAATCAAAATGGGATTGAAAAATGAATTACATATTATTGAAGAAAAAAAAAAACAATATAAGGCCTGGGGTATAAATCAAACCTCCCATTGTAGGATTATAGTTTTCTTCTATTGAAGTTGAGATCAAAAAATAAAAAATAATCCCACAAAATAGTTTTTTCTTGTTTTGTTCAGACTTATTGCTAGAAAAAATACATGATGCTAATCAATAAATATACTAAAAATGCTCTATATTCCATTATTATATATTCAATAACAAGATATAAAAATACAGTATCTGAATATACTGTAGTTCAAAGAAAATCAGTTAGCACAGAATTATGTAACGGTATGAAATAACATGATTCATTTATCTTGTTTTTCAACCAAAAACGTTTAATAAATTTTCCATTACTTTATAGAGTTATTTTTCGAATTACTCGAAAAACAACTTTATCATTGTTCTTGCAATTACATGCTTATTCTTTTAGTAGTTTTCTCTCTATATTTTTTCTCCTTTTTCATTACTTTGAATGTTGCTCGGTCGCTCTCTTTCTTGAACAAAATTCTGCTTGATTGACAGTTGCTTAGGAGTGGGGAAGCCTTGTTCTGTTCGCTCCTCTATTAATTTCAACTTACTTCGAATCTAGCTCTCAACCAGTTCAGATAGACGTTTTCTCTTCTTCTATAAGATTTGTTGAAAGTTCTTTTAAGTACAGGATGTAGTCACATTAATTAAATTCTCATTCTTTTACCTAGTAGCTTCATCCTGACTTTTTTTATTTTAATTTTTCATTGATATGTGAATTTACTAAGTTATTGGAATCTTCTCTCAAATTTCACCAATCTCCAAATCCGCTGTATCAGTGATCGATGTATCAACCTGGATGTATCCACCTCGCTGAAATTAACCAGGAAACCAATACTGTAGCATGGACTTCGCAGATGGATCGATGGTATCTCGTTAAAAGCCCCAAGGAAACCCGGACTTCTACACATCAGGATTACAAAGAAAAACCTCAGAAGGATCAGATTCAAATTTTCATCGAAACCAATATTTTAACAATCAGTGAAGTGCAATTAAAAGGCAATAGTGATACATAGTGTGGAAGTTTATGGGGGCCCCTCCACCACACCAGGTATTTATGTATACTAACATATTTAAGTAACCGATTGTAACCCGTATTTCTAAAAATAATGTAATTTGTATTTCCGGTATCCAATTGCTATTATCTTTGATTTTATTTATTCTGGTTTATTAGTAATAAACAAAGGGGATGTCGCTACTATAACTTTTCGTTATTAATTTATAATCACCTCTGTCACAATTCTAAAGATGAGATCCATTTCTTTCGTGGTGATTTGATTTTGAATTCTCTTACATTCACGATCCCCTTGTACTATGTCGGGTGTGTAGTTTTGATGATTTCAGAATTTATTATATTAACCTATAAATATTTTAAGTTTTGATATCTTCTTATTGCCCATCTGAAATAATATAAGGTCAGGTATAAATCTATACAAGGATCAAATAATTTAATTTAAAGTTTCTTCTCACCACCAAACGTTACAATTAATATATTCGAATCTTCTTTCATTAAATCTCCTTAACATAACCCTTCCCACACCACCAACCAATTATACAAGTGTATAAATAGGGTTAGTGAGTGCGAGCCCCTTGTTTAGAAACATGATACTGTACCAGTTTGTCTGCAATTGAATCGCCTCCACTGTTGAACTTGCTTGATCTGTAGCCAAGCCAGCTTGCATGAGCCTTTTGTCACCTACTAGAGGCGTTGGCGTTAACACTCTTTGTTGGTTTAATCTTGTACAGTAGCAGTTCAACTGATTAAAATTCATTATCGTTACTTCATCGTTTCTAGTTGCTCGTAATTGAATCGTTTCCGGTCTCGCGCTCTCGTTTCGGACACTGTTGGTACTGAATGTGGATCTAGACTGTGTATTTCTCTAATCCTAGCTGATTGAGCCTAGCGACAGAACCCTATTCTAGTACATCATTGGCGTGTGTTGTAATAGGATTCTAGATCCGATTACAGTAAAGTTCAACGCTATAGTCCCCTTCTTTTCTGAACGTGAGCAAGCAAGATTCAATTAGGAGAAAAACGAAAATCCATTGTAGACTGATAATTTGTATTTTGTTTGTTGAAGGAGATAATTGGATTCAGCTGGTTCCTAGAACTTACAATCTCTTGGTGAAATAAAAATTGGAAATCATATCAAGCTGACTAGTATACGCGAGCAAAAAACAATACTCAACAAAGGAAATGCACGTTTGATTCTGTTCACGGACAGTAGAATTCATCTTGGTATGAGAATTATCAAAAGAAAATATAAATAATTCCTTATAACGTATTTACTGCAAATTACTGTATTGGAGTTGGACCCTATTCGCTATTCATCTCATCATTCAGAGCAACATACCAACTAGTGCGACTAGAGCATTACCAAAATAGTGAATGGAGGCCCATTAATAAAATGAGATTCTCTCCTTCCATACTAATATTTAATTATTATTGTGGTGCTATAATAATGATAAAAAAATTTGTAAGTAGCTTGAATGCTTTTTAACTCATTTAACTTTGTACTTAACAATATGGATTTTCTACTTATTCTAGTTGGTGCTGGTTCTCAAATTACAAACAGTTTGTAATTTCTTGAATTTTCTACACAATAGAAGTTTTATTGTAGATGAAATCATCCAGAAGAGTTAAACTTGAGTTTATGTAACAGTGAACCATTCAATCAAGCTCTATTAAATTAAATTGATCAATTATGTAGCCAGGAGCTTATTGAACATTGGAGTATTGAACATTTATTTGGAAAATTAAAAAAATTTATCCATACAAGGAAATATTAAGAAGATTTTTCGCCCAATCCCTTTTAAATTATACGAGATTGATGGAAATTGATTTACGTCCTAGTTGTCAAAAATTGATGAATTACTGCCGGGTGTCGGACATGATTGGAGCAGCAGCACACTCCGATAGCTCGACCCTCCGCGGCTTTTGCCTGGAGGCTCAACACAGACTTGAGCAGGGGTTGGACAAACCGTGGGATTACTAACAAGTATGAACCCGTCCCTCTCCACACCTCATGGGGTGGGGAGAATGTCCGACGACTGCATAAGGCCCTGGGCGAAATCCACCCCCACCCACTTTAGAATCTCTGCGAGTGGATTCAACGATAACGAAGATTCTATCACAAATATTGCGATTTCAACCCTTCCAAGTCACTCAATCCACATGGCGTTCAATTACATTACATTATTACATCATGCAATGTCCATCACACATATTAGAGGCCAAGAGTAGGAGGGAGTATTGAGAGAGTGATAGATACAAGCTGCATCGAAGAATAGACAGAAACGGAAAATGTAATAGAGATGTAACAACGTCAATCGCAATCGATAATGCCAAAATAATTCGTCGGCTTTAGTCCAAATGCGTAATTCTGATGCTATTACATATTCAAGTGGGCTGCGTGCCCATTGCAGTTGAATTACTGTTACATTTTCTGATAGAAATCAGCTCTAGAGAAGAGGAATATTTATTCTGATAACTCCAGTTTGGTGAATTGTTGGTTGTAATATTGAGTGAAAATTCAATTCCATTCTCGTTATTTGCATGCACAAGCCCAATTTACATATATTAACTCGGCTCTATTCAATAACTACTCTATAATGCTACTCTATTAATAACTACTCTATGCTTTTGATGAATGATTTTGCTCAAAGCCTATTGAAACTTTAAAATAATTCAGCTCTAAATTATCTAAATCAATTTGAGGTCTCTTTTTCTCTCATTCACACATCCAATTTCTCCAGAGTGAATTCATATTTGCAATTTTTCATTGAATTCATTCCAAGCATTCGCCCATGGTATTTAATCTTAAATATAGAAGGGAATATGATATTTCAATTGATATCACAGTATTAAACAATAAATATTGCATAGGAAATTCCCTGACAGGCCAATTATTCAGTTGCCAATATTAGCCGCAGCCTTCTGGATATTATGTGGGAAATTCGATTAATAATATTTTTTCTCAATGGTATTTGGAGGTAATATGCTGTTTTTATTCCTTGACAAAGCGTTCCAGTTGAATAAATAAACTAATCCCATAGTTGTAACATGCAGGCTTTAATATTGGTTTATGAATGTCAGTGAATCTCATTTGGTCATGAACAAGTCTGAATTTGTTTAAGGAAAATGTGCTCATTTGATGTGAAAGTTCTATAAATATACTAACAAATAAAATAATCGTGTATGAGAAATGATTAGATTAAAATACAAACTATATACGAAGTACAATTTTTGGGAACACTTGAAACTTCCCTATTTAAATAATAGGCCTTTGTGATGTTCAAAAAATAGTTGTTGGAATACATAAAGTTAAGTATGAGTTCTAATTGCACTGTGAATTAAACGGAGTGGTATTACACTTTATGTTTGTGAATATGAATGAATGTAAGAGCTATGCAAGAATGAAAGAAATAACAGTGGACAAGTACATCATCAATGAATAACCAAGGATTAACAAGGACATCAATGTTTATTGTTTACTGAGACCGAAAGTGCTTGGAATATCAAGTTGTGGCCCTGCAATACTATGTCTGCCACGTTGAATACCAATAGCCCAAAACGCTTTTACCTTGCGTCTTCACCCTCGCAATTAGGATGAAAGCTTTCCATTGCAGACCTCAATACTATTGTCTATATTCTGGTATAGCGATCTACGTAGGAAAGGAAAGATGAAAAGTTCATGTACTGATCTTGGTTTGTATAAGGGATGAGTATCGAAAGATAAACGTCAATGTTTTTCACATCGATAAGTAAAAACATCAGGAGCAAAATTTCGATGTTTTCCTCATCAATTTATATAACGTTTTCAATGACGTTACATGACATAATACCTAAAATTATAGCAGTATACATTATTATCTCGTTATTATTAATTGAAAATTGTTCAACATTGTGATGAAATATTGAAAAGCTTCATTTTCTAGATTGAATAATAATGAAAATGGAAAATTCTCTAATATGAGAAAAACATCGAGAACCAATGTTTAGGAAAAACAATCGATAAGTAAAAAACATCGAATTATGGGGAAACTTCGATGTTTGATGTTGAACATCGATGTATCGATACTCATCCCTTTTCGTATATCCATTATTTTGTAGTCAGTATTGTGAGTTGTACAAGAGAATTCTGAGTAAAGGTGTTATCGAAAAAGGAAAATTCTCATCGAGAACAATAGTAGTTATTTGAACATTTTGAACTTCCCCTTCCCAGTTTCAATGATTCTACGGAATGAAAATCAATAGTTCAATGAGCACATTGCATATTAGTGAAATTTTTCTCAGAACAGGAAAAAAGTCAATTCTGTGAAATTGAATATCCTGCCTGTATTGATTGCTATGCATAGCATTCTGTGTATATTTCTCTATGTGATATTTCTTATTAAATAT